>OY720153.1:415000-748639 GCA_963082725.1 Pedicia rivosa | reverse complement strand
CGCAGGCTACTCTCAAATCTGATTCATTAAATTCGTACTTTTTAGCCCAACCCAAAGGAACATATCTTAAACGTTCCTGTACGATCGCATGGAACCACGCTAATAAAAAGTATAATCGTGCGCGTTCACTAGGTTGTTTCATCATTCTTGCTGCAGGCACTGTTGAGAATGTACGAAGTAAATTGGCACGAATACCTGGTGGAGGTTCATAAACAAATATCCTTCCAGCTCTTAATAAATTCACTGGAACACGTGGACTTATCTCCATTGTCAAGAACAAGCGGAATGCGGAGTGGGGTTGTAATGAATGCAGTTTTTTCTCTAGTTGTACAAGCCATTGAGGTGCTAAATGAACATTCTTTAATAAGACCCAACGTCCCGTTTTGCAAGCCATATTTATTGCACGATCTGCCTGATTAAATCCTTCTGCTGATCCAATTGCAATACTTGAAATTTGTTTGTTCAATTCTGCTGCCAAATCATCAACTCTTCCAGAAGCATCATATCCAGGAACGGAGCACAAAAGGGCTGGAACATTACTTGTTAATTGCCGTTCAACCACTGATGCAAAATCAAGCTCTGTCTCTGCCAAAGGCATAAAATCTTCACCCAGAACTGTAGCGACCATTAAAGCTGCCGCTGCAATTACACGATCTGGTCGGAATGCTTGAATTAATAGAAGTTGATGAACTGCAGCTTGTACTGGTGATAATGCTTTTGATTCATCCCACAATTGTGGTACACATTGTTCTGGAGAACCCTGCTGTAGCCATGCACCTATTTCAGGCATTGATTTGACTCTTTCAAATAATGTTTTGAAAATTGGTACACGCGCTGCCAAACGATGAACACCTTCAAGTTGTTCATGAGTTAATCCATCAATTTGTGCTTGACTCGTAAATATACCCTCTTTATTACGTAGGAAGAAACTGAATTCTTGATCAAGACTAGGTTCAGTTGTTCCCTTCAAGTGTATACGACACAATAAAATTGCGAATGTTAAACGATCACCATGCAACATTCCGCGTGCAACACGATCGTAGCAAACTGAAAATAGATCACGAGTAATAATTCCTAAACGAATTGCATGATCTGATTTGCTATCAAGTTTTTCATTATTTAAAAGAACAGTACTAAAGATATCAAGGAACATTTTAAGCGAATATTGATACAAGAAGTGAACTTGATTGAGAGAATCCATAGTGAAATAAATGTTGCTGCAGGCTTGAGATAAAGGCATATATTGTTGAGAAACAGTTTCAATTTCTGCAATAACTTTGTCTGTTTCTTCGACCTTTTGTCCAATATCGGCTGCTTCTTTCTTTAAAGTTTCAAGTGTTGTAATTACTGAATCATCATCTAAAATCTTTCCCTTTGCATCATTTAGAGCTTGAAGTAAACTCTTTTCTAATTGTCTTAATCGAAGATGGAATTCACCTTGTAATTTTAATAAATCAGAACGTTTTTCATCAATGTCTGGGCGTTCAGATTTAAGAACTTGATTCAAACATTGCGATTGAAGTGAACTCCGTGTTACTGTAAAGTTAACAAATGTAACACGAGAACATATATCAGGTGGAAATTCAACAGTTGGATCACGCGTTGACAAAAAGATTACAAAAGCTGGTGAAAGATCAATGTCTTGATCACCTAAAGTTATTAAAACACGGCCACCAGTCCTTCTTAGTTCACGATTTAAAACAGGATTTAATATTGGATCATAATTTTCTACATCTTGTACCAACAACGGATTACCAAATCGTAATGCAGATTCGAGATTTTTACGGAAAGAATCATCGAGAAAACTAGTTTTTGTAATCTTCCTATCTTTAAATTCATTCAAAATAAATTCTGTTGCTTGTCCTGATGGATCGATAATTAAGGGATATCGATTGAATCGTTTTAACATAATTGCATTCTCTGTACACAAATCATCACTGGGTAAAGCATTTGCTTGCCAACGAAGACGTTCATCAGGATTTGATAAATATTCTGTACGTGCAATATCCGCACGATATTGAATATTAGCAGCTTGAAGATGTTGACACCAAGTTGTAAACAAATTATTACGGTAATGTTGATCGAAATAACCACCGTAAGCAATAAATGCAGCTGATAATAAAACATCTCCAATAATTGTCGACATTTGTGATTTAAATGTTTCACTAGTTGCTTCCCATCTTTCTCTTTCAATGTTAAGACTCTTCAATAATGCAATTGAACGATCAACTTTAGCTTGAACATTTTCTAAATCAGCTTTAATTGCTTGTGCTTGTGAAATTAATTGGGCATACTCTTCTTTATATGATGCAATACTTTTTTCAAGTTGTGTAATCAAATCTTTTGTATCCTGGGCATGTTTTATATTTGCGTCAGCCTGTGTTTCTAAAGATTTAAGTTCATCACGAAGTGGTTCAACACGTTTTAACATTTCAGCGTATTCGATCTATTAAAATTTATAATATATTAATCAACAAAAAAAAGTATTTACAAAAATATAATTTACCTGTGCAATCGCCCATTTAACCATAGGTCCACATGCCATACTAGCACGATTAACTTTTTCAAAATTATAATCTGGATTGCTCAAATAACGTGTTCGCATTTTTTCACGTACATCATCACTGTGAGAATTTTATTTTATTTTTGGTTTTTTTTTTAAATAAGAGAGACAAGGAGGAAAAAGTTTAAAAATTAGTTTTTCACGAATTATATTTATATTCATATTTTATTAAAGCAAAAAAAAAACTTTTGTATGAATTTAAAGCATGCAAAAATGATGATTAATGGATGATAGAAAGAAAGGTCAGAATTTAGAAAAATATTTTCACGATTAACCCTTTTTTTCTTTGTTTTTGGAAAAAAAATAAACACAGAAGTAGAACCCGTAACCATTAGATAATATAAAGAAAAGAATAAGCTTGGATGTAGCAAAAAAAAAACGTGTAATGTAATCTTTGGCAGTTACGAAAATCTAAAAGTTCAAAAATAAGCAACCAACAATAATTTTAGGCAAGGATTTTTTGGTTACAAAAATGGAATTTTCATGTGAATTGTTCCAATAATAATGAAATAAATAGGTGCGTTCTTTTTTTGACCTTGCACTGAACTAGCTCGACATAATTTAATTAACGTTACGTTACTCACAAACTTTATTTGAAAATCACCCTTTTTAGTTGGCGTAGATAAATTAGTACAAAGCAAAATGTTGATGATTATTTAAATAAAAAAAACACGTTTAATTCTAGATCCAGGACAAGGCCCTAAAAAACCACAGCTAATTTCTTGTAATCAATAATAATAAAATTTGTTTTTCAGACTTTCACATGTTAAGGACTCGAAACGAAAAATAGGAAATAGGACATTTTAAAGGATTTTTGACAAATACAAAAAACACTTTTAAACATTTTAAGGATTCCTAAGTTACTCTTTGTAAATGTTTAAAAAAAACAAGAGAATAGCGGAATTCAGTGCAAGATTTTCTATTGAATAATCTGATTAGACACAATCTTTACTTGAAATTAAATTTTTCTTTTGCATTTCAGAATTTAACGTTAAACTTGAAAATATGTATTAGAAAAAATATTTAATTTAAAATTCGTTTTCCTACCAAAATTTACGTTACACGTAAAAAAAAACAAAATTTTAAATCATAAAAAAAAAAGAAAAAAGTTAAATTATATTAGTTACACACACACACACAGACACACACACATACACTCTAGCACACTAAATGCAAAAATACAAAAAAAAAAAATATTAATAAAGATCATCCCATGCTTACGTTATATCTTCAGTACTGAAGTTAGACACAATTGAATTTATAAAGTTTTCTCTCATAATAACAGCACGTATAGATTTCCAATCAGATGCATTTTCACCAAGTAATAAACATATAGATTCTAAAGCCAGTTTGACGACAGCCGGTGGATTAGCCATTGAACGTACTTCAACAAGGTGTTGTTTCTTAATTGATTTCACAGCTACAAAAATGTACGAAATTTGTTGTTTTTGTTTTGTTTTTTTATGTTAAGAGAGGAAATAATAAGAAGAAAAAATTAAAACTTAATAATAAATTATGAACTTAATCGAAGGTGCTAAATAAAAAAAAAATAGATACATTTTTTTTTCTAAACTACGGACGGAAGTTCTCTGATTCAGGTAGCTGAAATTTGATTTGGTTTGTTTTTTTTTTGTTTTTAATTCTAATCCTAATAAAAAAACATAATAGTTATGCGCTAAAATAATTGAAAAACTTAAATACTAAAAAGTGAAAATTCTTTTTTAAAAAAAAATTCTGATTATCAAAAAAAAAAAAATTGAAAAAATTCGATTAAATTTATGTTTTTTTTCTTAAAAAAATTTCAAGGAATATTTTCTTGTTGGTCATTTTTAAAGGAAGAAAAAAAAAAGAGTAACGAAAACAAAATCACACAAAATATTAATAAATAGATTTAGAAATATGAAAACGATTATGATTAATTAAACAAAATAAATAATAGTGACTTTTCCCATTCCTTTGGTAGATTTTGTTAATTGTAAAATTTATCAATGATTTTCAAAAAAACTCACTAATAAATAATTACGAATTTACTATAAAGAAAAAACTAAAACAATTAACAATTAAAACAAAAGTATCAGGAATAGCCCTAATTGAATATAAAATTATAAACATAATTAATATTTGTTATTATTGTAAATATTGTTATCACAGTTTCACAATGCAGATTCAACAGACATAAATATAATAATATTGTGTTTTTAATAAATATTAGAATTGTGCTTAGTTAAAACACAAAAAAAAATGTTTTGTTTGGGTAAAAGGTAAATTTGTTAAAAGGTGTATTATAGATAGTACGGTGTTTTTTGGTAGATGGGATTATTGTTGATATGTGGTTTTAGCTTTTTTTTATGGCATTGAAATTTATTTCTTTGAAAATTCACATTTTTCATAATATTTCTTGACACGACAATAAAAACCGATGTCATTTAAAAGGAAAAAAAACAGTTCAAAAATTTAAATAAAAAAAAAAAAATAAATAAAAAATGTGAATAAACAAAAAAGAAAACAAAATAAAAACATTTTTTTAAATTCCCAAATAATCGATTAAAAAATGCATAAATTGATTAAAATATTTATATATATAATTATGGTGTTCGTACGTGATTGATGATGTATCATAATTCACAATTGATGGTATAAAACTTTCTTTATTCAATGATTGACGTATCGATTTCCAATCGGTAGCCGTTTCATTCACCATTAAACAAACTGATTCAAGTGCTAATTTTACAATAGCTGGCGGATTTGCCATTGAACGCACTTCACTTAAATGTTTCTTTTTAATAGCACTTACAGCTAAATTGATTTTAATTTTGTTTACACAATAAAAAGTGATTAAAAAAATATTAATTAAATCAAATCCAAAATAAAAAACAAAAAGGAAAAACAAAAGAAAATAGAGGTTGAGTGAATTTACCTGTCTGTGCATCAATAACTGCTGGCTCGACTTGTGCTAAATCAGCCATTACATCTTTACGTTTTTCTTCAATTTTAATTGTTTGATGAGCTAATTGTGTTTGAATTTCTTGTGATTGAATTTTTTTCTTTTCTGCTTCTTGTTGGTCTTTAAACATTTGTTTAAGTTTAGCATTTGCAGCTTCGTTTTTAGCTTGAAGTTCTTGTGATTTAACAGCCAAAGATTTTTGCATTTCTTCAACCTATAAAAATACAATTTAAGAAAATTATATAAATCCAAAAAAAAATTTTGTACTGACCTGTTCAAGAGTTTCTGCAATTTTATTCAAACCAACATTTAAATGTAATTGTTGTTCCTCTAAATCACTTCTCTTTTCAGAATATAATTTAACAAAATGGTGAATAAAATCTAAATAATGTCTTGGAGTTATTGCCATTGTTCTACTTCCACGTTTTGCTAATCGTGCATTAGCCTTATGAAGTGTTTGGTGTACATACACACATGCGTTTATAACAGCATCACGATGTGTTGGTGTGTTCGGTATAATTAAACATGAAGCTGGGAAGAAATCAGGTGACTGCCATTGTGGTTTTTCAAGATCGACACGGATAGTAAACTCTTTACCAACTTGGAAAAATGCGGAATCAGACCAATCACCAAACCAATTAAGTACACATCTATTGAAAAGAGCGGGAGATGTTGCGGCACGATCTTTTAGACCGTCTGTTGATGGATTCATTGTAAAGACAACGTGTAAATTACGCATTACTTGTTGAGTAAACCATTTATATAATTCATCATGTGAGTCCAACATTAAACCTTCCCTTTGTGCACCTTCTTTACATTGTGTCATTAATGTTGTATATTCATCGCCTTCAAACAAACCAGGAACTTCACCATTCGCCAATAAAGTATTCATTCGTTCAAGAAAACCTGAATCAAGAACATTTGATTCATCAAGAATAAACGCAATTTTTTCATCTTTGCATCCCGAACGTCTGAGAACAGATCGTAAATCTTCATCAAAATCTTCACTGGTATATTTATTGTGAACTTTTATTTGGAAAATTGATAGACCATTCATCCAGGCAACAAACCGGGATAATGTTGTTTTTCCAGCACCAGAGACACCAATTAATAACAAATGACCTTGCGGTTGACGAAAGATTCGATCAATTCTAAGAACGTGCTCTAAAACTTCATCAAACAATACCAATGGAACGTCAAGTTCTTCTTCATAGAAAACTTTTAATCGTGCTTTAACATAATCCCTTAATTCATCTCTATTAACTGGCATGTAGTCTTTGGACAACCAATTACTGTATAATATTGGCCTTTGTAATGCTTTATCAGATTCAACACCTGGGAAATGTTTCATTGCAACAATATCAATATTCTCATTTGTCCATTGTCGTTCAGAGTCTTCTACAAGACGATCCTGGAATAATCGTAATGCTTCATGGGCCCATAGTCGAACTAGACCTTCAACTTGAAGACTATCCAAAGGACGTATTGCTTCACAAATACCTCTTACCCAACGTGTCATCTCACGTGGTGAATAAACATAATGAGGTTGCATATCTTGAGTAAATCGGTCTTGTGATGACAAATAAAATTCAACCATAGCATTCGTAAGTGGCTCCGCATAACCACGAAGTGAAGGCATAAGGCGAAGCATAGCACGACTAAATGTACCATAAATCTAAATTAAATTTCAAAAATGTATTTTCAGATTTTTAATAACAACAAAGAATTAATGTTTTACCTGTTTCAATGATGTTTCTCCAGGATAATCTACGTAAATAATTGGTACATGACGAAGGAATCTGGAAAATAAAAAGATTTCATTTAAAAAATTAAATTCAAATATAAAATAATTTTTCGAAATTTTTACCTATGGCTTAAAGGTTTTCTGCCAGGATCTGTAGGTGGATTACAAGCGCCAACAAATTGAATTCGTTCTAAGGATACCCATGATTGATCATTTGTTCTATAGAAACCTTGATGTTCTACTAATTGCCTCAAAAATGAGATAACACGCTGAGTTCCATAAGCATCCATATCAGGTAAATTGATTTCATCACAAAACAGAACCAGCCATTTACCAAGTTGAACTGGTGCCAAAACTACTCCATTTGGTGTCTTTCGATATTCACAATAGTGATCAAATGTTTTAAGTAATAATTCGGGTGTTGTTGCCGATGAAAAATTTAAACCGACAACTTCCATATCGGGTAACGCACGCAACGCTGAAAACAATGTCATTGTCTTACCTGACCCAGGAGGGCCACAAAGTACTAATGGTTTATGTTCAGCTAACCAAGTGTATAAAAGTGATTCATGACGAACTGTGTCTAATGTAGGAACAACAACATCTGGTGCTGCTACTTTATGAGTTTCTACTTCAATTACAGGAACTTTATTGGACCATGGCTGCCATTCACCACTTATGTTTACCTAATGGAAATTTGTTTTAATATTACATCTTATTAATAAAATTTTTTTTATAATAATATACCTCATAATCAATTATTGGAGATCCAGTGTTAACAGGTAAATTAATTGTTGTAACGCTTCGAATAAAATCTCCTAAATCACATCTAACTTTCAATTTTGCATCACCAGCAAAGGACCATAAAAGTGAGTAAACAAGACATTTTGGAATATACTGTTCCACTTGTTCAGGAGATATTGGAAAATCAGGATGTTGTTGATTGAAATTTAATACGTTTCTTGCTGCCTGATTAAGCATTGAAAATAGGGAACTTAAAGCACGAAGCCGAGTAAAATCCATTATATGTTCTTGAATCATTGCATATTCCAGAGAGCGGACCACAAGACCACCAGCAACGAAATAAGGTTGAAGCAAAGCAGCTATTTCTCGTTGTGTCTGTTATAGAAATAATTAAATGAAAATTTTGAATTAAAAATAAGAAAAAATTTATATAAACAAAAAATAACCTGTAAAACAGGAGAAACTTCATCTTCTTTATCTTGTGATGATTTTGTTGTAGCACCGAAACTGTCTTCATCAGAATCTTCTAATGGTATATGACGTAAACGTGCCAAATAATTTTCAAACACCATTTCAGTAGATAAAACATCTTCAGAGAACCAAACCATACCACAACGTGATACTGTCGCCAATGTTGCATATTTTAAATCTTGAACTTCAAACATAATTCTAACATTTGGTGGTAATGATAAGCGTTCACCATTTGGTAAGGTTAACAATTTATTATCATCCAGTACAGAATTTAAATTTTCAACCCATTCTGGATCAACGTCACCATCGAAGATAATCCATTGTCGTTTATTAATTTCACCACGAACATTATCGATAATTTTTCTAAAAAAAAAATTGTCTTATATTTTGTTGGTACCTAAATAGAATTATCAAAATCACCTTAATACATGTGTGAATAAACCATCTGTCCATTCGCGAGTATTTGGATCTAAAACACCATATAAAGCTTCCTTTGAAATTGCTTTGGGATCAATAACATGTGCAACACCTTCAGTACCATCGAATCTTTCTAAGGATTTAAGAAGAATTTTCCATGCAGTTGATTTGCCCGAACCAGATGGACCGACCATCATCAAACCGTGATTTAAATTAGAAATTTGGTATAATTGAAGTACCTGAAAAAATATATTTTATATTAATTTCAATACTATAAATGATATTTGTACTAAGCGTTTCAATAATTATTTTCTAAATATAAATTTTTTTCTCTTCGTCAAAAATAGGAGAATGAAAGTATCTTTAAAATAAAATATATCGAAAAAAATCACAAAACCAACATGTGGCAACACTTCTTAACTCACTTTTTCAACCCATGTTTCACCGTATCCCTTTTGTGTGAAAGCATGACAAAATTATTAAATACTTAAAATAAAAACGTAAATTCTCTATAACTAAAACTTACTTTTTCCATCCAAGCACCACCTTGTTCATCACCTTCACCACAAATTAAATATTCTTCAACACAAACTTTACGTATTTCGTCTTTTAATCCTTTCATTTCTGCTCGAGTGTAACCAACATTTGGGAATACATCACTTAGAAGTGAGAACAATAATGGAATATCTTCAGCAACTAATTTTGGTACCATCGTTTCACAAACTGATTGAATTAAAATCTCTTGTTCTGGAAGATTTTCAGCTATTGATGCTTCGTCAATATGTTCTTCGCCACGAAGTCTCATATTTTCCTAATTCAGAAAATATGTCAATTACTTTGAAACATTAAATAAAATAAAAAAAATACTGTTCTTACTTTTATTTTCATTATACGATCCCTTTTAACATTACCGGCAGAAACAAGTACAGATTTTAATGCACGTAACCCAAAATCATAATGAGATTGATTTGACAACTGTTCATCACAAAGTTTAAAGAATGGAACAATTTTACACGCCAATTTTTCAGCGGAACGAAAACCTTGACTGAATAACATCACTTCGGCAATCAATTGACGATCTGGCGTTGTCATTGCCAAAGAACGGAAAAGTTTTTTCAAATTATCAGGAAGATTTGAACGACCAGCATAACCTGGATTCATTGTTATGAATATTGCCATATCAGGTGAAACACGAACTTGTTTCCCAACTAACTCAACACTAATCGCTGGAAATTAATGTTTTCATAATTTTACAATATATTCGTTTTAATTTTTTTAAATACTTACATGTTTGATTGTTATTATCTTGTAATGATTTAAGTGCTTCTTGAATTGTTTGAATTTGCTGAGAACAGGCAGATAACATTCTTTCTTCTAATCGATTGAATTCGTCAAAGCATCCCCACGCACCAACTTGACATAAGCCAACAAAGATTCTTCCCATAGCTTGGAAATCAAATGTTTCATCACAATTAAAAACAAGAACAAAACGTCCAAGTTGATGTCCTAGTGCTTTAACACTTTCAGTTTTGCCTGTTCCTGCAGGTCCGAACGGAGAACCACCAAGACGTGCTTCCAATGCCTGAGTCATTGTCAAATAACATCTATCAGTTAATGGTGTTTGTACAAGTCTATCCTGTACACCAAGGTATTCAAAACCATAATAAAATCTTGCGTTAGCCATATGGATTGTTAACTGTTGAAGTACTTCTGTTTGACGAGGATCAAAGTAAAAACGCATTTCACATAACCATTGGAATGATTTTGGATTGGTTACACCATTGGAAATTAGACGTCTTGTAACTGTACGTTTGTGAACAAATTCATTAATCTATAATTAGAAAATGATATGTAAGCAATTTCATATATTTTATATAGTTAAATGAACTCGTGCTCTTACCAAATGCTCCAGTTTTCTTCTTCTAAGAGGTGGTTGTTCCTGTAAAACTGAATCTGCTAATACATTTAATGTTGCTTCAACTGTACCAAGTACACGATTAAGTGGAGACTTATTTCCTGGATTTTCTAATGATTGTTGTAAAGCTGATTCAACATCTTCTGACCACAGTATTTGTGCAGCTAAGACGACAATCTGTGCTTGATATTTGTCACACCATTCCATATATTTCTTTGAATCAATCAAACCATCCTTAAATTGTTTTATATCTTGAACAGCTTGAGCTAAATAAGATGCTAGTGTAAAACGCATTTCCTTTTCTACCAAACTAAGCCATTCATTAATTTTTGGATGTTCAGTTGTAGAAACAGGATGAGCAAATTGAACTTCTTCACCTTCTCTGGAAGCAATACCAAGAATAATTGTGTTGTCTTCATTGAGAAGAATTGATGCTACACCAGCAAACATTTTTTTAAAATGTTTTTGGAGACGAGCCACATTTTTACTGTTTCCTATTATTTCAAGTAGATCTTC
Source organism: Pedicia rivosa (assembly GCA_963082725.1). Lineage (NCBI taxonomy): Eukaryota > Metazoa > Arthropoda > Insecta > Diptera > Pediciidae > Pedicia > Pedicia rivosa. The sequence goes on along the minus strand of OY720153.1, from coordinate 737,325 downwards.
ATCTCCAACGAAGTAAAATCTGAAACATAAATTAATATAGAATTTTATTTAAAAAAAAACTCAAAAAAGACCAACCTTGGGAATGAAGTTCTTTCTCGTTCCAAATATTCTCCGAGTGCTTTTTGAATTTTACCAAGCAAATCAGCTAACCGCTCCAAAGATCTTTGAACAGCAGGAATATTTAATACATCCATTACTTTTGGTGATTTTGCTACTTTCTTCATCAGTCCTAAAAATTCGGAACTAATACTTTGAAAACGTGAAGTTTCCACAGGAAGTAATGTTTTAATGTCAGCACTGCCAGAAAATATGCCTTCCAAATAAACCCAACGTCTTTGTACATCAATCCATACATCAAATAATGCATTAATGCGATTCAGTTTTTCCTCCCATGTTAAAGCTTCCTCTTCAAAAACTTTGTAATATGGAGACAATTTCATAGCAGCAACCGAATTAATATGTTCTTTAACTTTATTGAATAAATCATCCCAACCGCGAATTAAACGACATTTATTTTGATAATTGATCAAATCTAATTCATAGTTTTGCCAAGATTCACGAACCTTTGAAAAAAAAATTAGTTAATTTTTTTAAATTTATTTTATGTTGAAATAATTATTTACTTGTTTCAAAAATTCTTCAAGTGCCATCTCCCCTTGAGCAACTAAGATAATATCCTTAACAATTGCTTCATTCTTCAATAAATTAACATCCCAAACTTGTCCCAAAGTTAGATCGGAAATAACCCAATTGACTTTTAACTGTTTTGTTAATTGCTTCCAGTGACGTTCTTTCAATGCATCAGATTTTAGTTCGACAATCAACATGTTTACCTATTTTTGAATTAAATAACCATTTTAAACATATCACTAAAATATTTTTAGTTAAAACTCACTTTAATGTAACTTTGAAGTAATTTCTTAACATACTCATAACTTTCGTACATTCGAAGACGTGCCGGCAATTCTTTAAGCTGATTCATCATTGCTTCAAGAGATTGACGAAGTTTTCGAGGTTGTACAGACAGCCAAGGTTTTTCACTAGACATAAAAGTTGACTTTCTCAAATTCCAAAATATAAATTAATGTATAAATAAACCTACCGTGTTTCATCAATTTGAGTCCATATTTTAGATAATTCACTCCAAACTCCACGGAGATCTTGTAACTCCTCTAAAACTACATTCATTCTTTCAGAATTATTGTTGGGAATTGCAGACTCTTGAAGTTCAAGTGCTTCCTTTGCCTTAACAACATTATCTCTTTCCTCTTTCAAACGCGAAAATTTGCTTTCAAACATTTGTAACTGTTGGAGAGCATCATCAGGACGAGTCCTTCCACCAGTTGGTTTATTTTTTTCCCAATCATTAAGAAAGTCACCAGTTCTTGTTTCCACTGCTTTATCTTCGGCAACGATTTTTGATTGAAGACTAGCCACCTTAAAAAAAATTTAATTAGTTCAGAAATTTTGAAAGAATAATCGACAAAATACCTGTGTTTGTATAGCTGAATCCTTTCTTTTCATAATTTCATTAAACGCTGACCATTCACCTTCAATATTATCAACATGCATCCAAGAATTTGGAAATTGAAATCTTTGTCTTTCCAGAATACGTTGCGCTTCACGATAAACTTCCACCTGCTTATCCCAAATTAACATTTCTTTCTTTAATGATTGCACATATGTAATAAAACTGACAGCATCTGATGTACTTGCAGCTTCTAAAATTTTTATTTAGATTACATATATAAATTTAGGAACACACACATTTTAAAAAAAACTCACCAATACTTTGTTGTTCTAAATCATTTCGAGATTTAGAAACCTTGCCATAGAAAGTGGTCATTTCAGTTCCAAGCAAAGTTCCAAATTTACTTAATGCTTCTTTATGCCATGAATCATATTTTAAAGTAACTTTGGCTTGAACTTTAGCATAATCAATGATGATTGGTCCATAAGCCCGACGCGTATCAGATGTATCAAATGTTGTACGAGATTTTCTAAACAAAGTTTAAAATATATTATATATAAAGCAAGATAAAGTAGAATAGAATACGATCACTAACTTAATATCATTCAAACATTTAATCCATAAATTAATTTCTTCTCCCAAACGACCATATAAAGTATCAGCTTGAAGATCCCACAAACTTTGATAACGTAGCCATTCATCAACGTAGCTTCGAACCTATATACATAATAAAATTATAATTAATAATTTTCAACAATTGTTGCCGATGTAAAATTTAAGTTTTACTTCTGAGACTTTGTTATTGATTGCTCCATAAGCATTTTCTAAAGGCTCAGATCCACCAGGAAGTTTTGTCAATAAATTTCTATATGTTTGTGACACTGGTTTATCTAATCCGACTTGATACCTTGAGCTTTGAAGTCTAGTTTGTGAAGTAACAATCGCTTGCCATGCAAATAATTGTTGCATAATTTGAAAACGGGCTTCCTCAATAGATGGGTACAAATACATTTGTTGGTTTGTGATACGAATTTCATGAATTGCATTTTGAATTTGAGGATCACCACCTGGTTTATGTGTTGGTTGTGTTGGTGCATCAGTGTCCATCGATAAATCAACTTCTTTCTTATTTCCAGTTAAAGCATCCGTCCACGCTTGGACTCCAAATTGAAGTCGAGCAGCAAGTTTTTTTTCAACTTCCTCATCCAAACGAGCAACCCAAACATGTAAATTTGAATATTGTTTCAATGAAAGTTCATCTACTGCATGTTGAATTTTTGAAAGAATATCAGCAAATGTGGCAGCACTATAAGGACAAGTTTCAAGAGAACGAACGTCAACATCAAGTTGTTCCTCAACAACAAGAAGATCTTCGACTTTTTCTTGGAATCCCACAACACATTCAGAGAGACGTTGAACATAAGGGTCAAGTTTATAACTTTCCCAAACAAGTCCAATACCCTCAGATATAAGACCAAGCACATCTTTCCGAAGACCAGCAACTAACGGTACAATGCTTGCACGGTCCTCAATCTAGATTTTTCGAAGAAAATACATTTTACTTAAATTAGAAAAGGTTATGAAGATGTAAATGTGTTCATGCTATTTTAAGGACCGAATTTAATAAGCTAGAACAATTTTATTATTATTGATACAATATTCGAGATTGTCACAGAATCGAATTTCAACATTATTTTAATATTTTATTCGATTCTCTGATAAAAAATCTTTTACACAAAATTTAGAATTCAAAATAAAAGCGCAACTACTTTTGGTATTAAGAAAAAATACGGATTATTACAATTTTTATTGTTAGATAGAGGAATACGATAAAACCTATTTATAAAAAAAAGGAAAATAATATCTACAACGGAATAATTTTTATAATATTTTAACCCCTTTTTTAAAAGTTATGATAATAGATAAATAAATGTATTTTTATGCATTTTGTTATAAATAGATTTTAGTTTAAATGAATTTTTCAAACAAAAAAATGTAATATTGTGAAACAATTTATTTAGGTTAAAGAAAAACTTTCTTTAATTACTACTTTATAATATTTCATAAATTAATTAGTTGTTATTTATATTTATTCATTTGAATTGTTGAATGATTGCTTCTGAGATTTCAATGTTCTTTTTTTGTTTGAAAATAAACTTAAACGCTCGCTTGCCCCCAATATTTTTCATATAAATTACATAAATTACACTTCAAATAATGTTAAAGATTTGGCAGTGTTAAAGATAGGTTGTTGACTTCCAAGTAGATTTTTATTGTTAATAAAATAATTTGTAATAATATTTATAATTTTCTATGTTTCATGTAATAAATGTTTCATAAAATAAATGAACTCTAACCAACTGAACAAAAATTTTCTCAAGTTTTTAAATTTTTACCAGAAAATTATTTTTTAACTATTAAAATTTGATAATGACTTAACACTGTCAATCCAAAAACAAAAGTGGAAGAAATTTAGTGGCAATACCACATTAAATGATGCAATTAAGCAACATAAAAAAAAACTACCTTGAATACGGAATTATGTGCTAAACTCCTATTCATTAGCTGCATGAAAAAATATCAACAATATATTTTTTCGTTTTTTTTTTTAAACAAAATTATTCATTTAACAAAGTTTAGTTTTTCTTTTTGTGCCTTGTTATTGTTAATTCTAAATAAACTAGCACTTTTGTTATATTAATAATAATGAATGAACATGTAAAAAAATTTTTTAAATAAAATATGTGTTTCAAATTACCTTTTCTAATGTCCTTTCATAAGTTCGGACACTTTCAATCAGTGAAATAGCAAATGGATAAATTTGATTAGCTTGATGGGCCTTATTAACAATTGCTAATGGTACTCTGTTAACAGTTTTTTTTTAAATTAGGTTGGAACATATTTAGTTTTTCCAATAAAATAATAATCTGATAAATTCAAAAATCTTACCGAAACCCTAAACTTTTTAGATTTCGCACTTCCTTATATAGTGTTATTATTTCTGGCAAAAAGTTCACTTTCAATTTCAATACATTTCCACGTCCAGTACGAGATCTTAAATTATAAATTAAATAGAAATTTGTATGTGCACAAAATTTAATATATTAACCTTGATGAATCAATCGTGAAAATTCGTCCACTTATACCGAAATTTCGTTCTTGAACCTTACGTGCCCAATCATGAAATACTTCGGATGTTGATAATTTAGCTCTGAAACTATCACCATCAGCCTTTAATTTTTGTCCATCAATGTGTGATTCCCATCCTTTGCCCAACACATCTTCGACACGTTTAAGATACATCGTTAATTGATTATCAATTTGACGGGCCCAAATAATAGATCCAGCAACTGGAGGTAAATCCCTTACTACCGACAAACGACAACTTTTACTTAACGGGTATTGAAATTTGAATTTTTCATGAAGTGACTCAATATCATCTTTAACACGTTGAATTAACTGAGTTTGATATTCTCTAATAGCACCACGAATATGCGGGCGTACAAATAATGCATTGAAACGTGAAAATATTCTAAACATTTCATTTGCATTTTTAGCAGTTCCCAGTTGATCACGTAAATGAGCAGTTATACGAGTCTCCACACGGTCTTAAATTTAGGAGAAAAATATTATTAAATTTATTTTATTCTCGCTATAACTTGTCATTAATTACCTATTCTCTCCTCATAACGTTTAACAGCAGCATCCCAAGCTTCCGATCCCTCTTTGGATATATCCAAACATTCAACTTCCTTCACATTTTCATACGCCAAATTTACTTCTTCAATTGCATTAGCATCTGCTGCCTCTAAACTGTATGGTTGTTTAATCTCAGGAGCGTTGTTATCGCCAGCATCTTGGAAAATAATTACATTTAGAAAATACAAAATTTATAGGGCGCAAAATTAATATACTTAGAATCGCTGACGCCTTAGTTGGTCTTAAAACTCTTAGAATTACAGTTCTCAGTTGTTCATGTTGGCGTCGGAATTTTCTCATGTGCTCCATTCTCTGCTGTAATTTCTTGTGAGCTGGTGATACTCGCCAAACCATTTTAAGATGTTCATCACGTTTTTTCTTTACTATATCCCGTAGTAACCCTTGTAATTTATCATACTCATCATCCCAACAACTGAACACAACGAAACATTGATTCATAACTCGTTCAAATTCATCAAATGGTATATGCATCAAACGTCGTGTTCCAAGAACTTTTAAAAGTTGCTGACTTAAATCACGTGAAATTGCTTCAATGAGACGTAAACAACGTTGTATGGGATATTTAGTACTGCGAACTTTACGTAAATGAGAGAAAATCAATTGAACTGCAGAACGAATTTTCTCCAACTCTGTAGCGGATAATAAGTCATTAATAGGAAAATCTTTCATTAATGGATTGAAGTCAGCAACCATGGCAAGTGCTTGTTTCAACCCTGTATCTGTATCAAAAGACACAGTAGCGTGAAAACGTTTTCCGTGCTTTAGAATATCTAGTGTTAAAGCGACTTCGGAAGATTCACGTTTCTCTTGAATGCGATGTAAAGCTCGTTCTAAATTGAGCCAAAATGAGATTTCCTGCAAAGCAGTACCTGATGATGGATCACGATCCAATTTTGTTACCTATAATTAAATACTTTTTGTTAATTTTTTGAATTTATTAAAAACAAAAGATTCTAATTGGAATGTACTTATTAGAGTGTAATTATATACCTTTTGAATCTCTTTAATCCAACGATTGACACCATTTTGAAGTTGATTTAAAAATGTTGAATCTTCAACACGATCCCCAAAATCAGAGACTTTAGCTTTATGACTTTCATCTGCACAACGTTTAATAACTGTTGCAACAGTTGGATGCACAATTAACGATATCTCAGGTATATCAATATTCTGTTGCAAATGTAAAAGACCCATTTCAAGCTCGGCTAGTTTTTTTTCAACCGATGGGGCCATTTTGTCTCCATCCCGGTCAGCACGTCCTGATTCTTTGACGTAGCTTTTAAAATATGGTGCTAAACTTTTACTAATGAAAGCATGCAGGGTTTCATACGCAGAACCTTCAGCAAAGTTAATAAGACGTAATTGCGAATGAATCGATTTTTCTGCTTCAATTACGGCTCCCCTTTTAAGACATGCCAACGATGCCATACGATGGTTAGAAAAATGAACATCATTGCTGATATAATAAGTAACCGAATCCTTTTCTTCTTCCCCTTCGGGTGTTGAATCATTCTCATCTTCTATTAAATTTAAAAAAAGAACATAAAAATCAATCAATATTTTATAACAAAAAAAAAATGGATGACATCAGTATAAACGTCATAGGGTGTGACATTTGTGCAATGAATTGTTAATCATACCTTTAGAACAACTGCGTTGAATATACAGTGTTTGAACCTGCGGATCTGATAAAAACTTTTTCATGCAATCCTGATTAGAACGGTCTTCCAAAGCTGAATTTAAAGCCGGCGGAACAACATCCTCTTCAGGCAATAAAATGGTTACGGCTTTCCTAATATAATTGGAAAATGCTCCATAATCCACAATAACCACATTTTGCGCTACTGTTGACGCGTCTGGATTTTCCAGAGAGTCACCCATTATTTGTATTTAACGAAATTCTTTTAATTTGTGTTTGTAATTTTTTTTAAATTTTTTTAATAATCAAACTAACTTTCATGTACTTACATCAAGCCACATGAAAACACAATGAACATGAACATTATTACTTTGCGTTCATTTGCAAAATATTGAGAAAAAAAAAAGAACATTGAACTCTAAAACAACAATATTGATGGTATTGCCAGAAACATAATATATATTTTGGAGACTATGAAATTGAAGTGTTAGAAAAAATAAGGAAGTGATTTTTCCCGTATGTTTTTCTGTAAAATTTATTAGTTAAAAACATTTAAAATATAATTGATAAACAAAAGTTTTTGCTTTTAAAAAACCACAATTTTTTTATGATAAACAAATTTCTTTCGCAACTGAAATAGAATTTCAATATCAACAAACGACTAAAATACAAGTTTTTCAAATTTTTTTCTATTTTTCAATAAAGTTTAATTAAATATTCAAATATAACAAATATTGTAAGTTTAATTTGAGTAATTATTAGGTTATTTTATTTCATATTTCTTTTTTATATAGTTATAACACAATATTTAACAATTAGAAAATATTTATATATCGTTTGAACACATTTTATTTGAATAATTCTTATGGCTTCTAAAGTTTTTCTAACCATTAAAACCTTGATAATCAAAATTCAAAAGATTATATTTATTACTAAACTTCAGACTTTATTTGGAATATCAAGGGTTTATTATAAATTTTCTCTACAATTACTAATTAAGAATATCTGTCATTAAATTTTTAACATAAACATCTAACTGAGAATAATCAAGTAATGTATTTCTTATGGTCTCGATCAACATATTTGGCCACAATGTCTCTAATTTTTGTAATTTTTCAACCGCATTACAAGTGTTTTCCATCATAACCGTTAACTGATTACAACCTTTCTGTCTAGCGTTAATATCATCTTGTAATGTGTTAGTTTTTTTCCATTGAAGCGCTTCTTTACCAACAACACATTTTAGTGACGAATCTGCATTTAAAAGCCATTCTTTGGCTGTCATTTTACTCGCTAAACAACTTTCTTCAAGTCTTAGCCGGGCTAAAAGAGGTTGAAGTAAACTTTCAGGTAATGACCACACAACTAAATCAGATAATCCTGTGTACATTTTCTCAGCCATCTCGGTCTCCTCTTGCGTTATTTCAGTACCATTTATTTGTTTTAGGCCCCAATGAGATAAACGATAAATCGCGTAATTCCTCCAATCTTTCGTGCAAATTGGATTACCTTCTGGCTCAATAATTAAAGAACAAATTCCTTGAACTTCAGCGATTGCATTTAATTGACCAAAACATGTTATATTGGTTTCTTGAAATAAAAAATTCTCTGCATTGGGAAATCTTACTTTAATTCTATACAAAACACTAGCAATACTATTAAAATTAATATAACTAAATTTGACAGTATGAACGTCATTGGCTTTTTGAATATTCCATTGTTTGTCAATGAATTTCAACGCGCCAAGTCCGTACACATTCAAATATCGACCACAAATTTCAATTAAATAATCACCCCCCTGTTCTCTTTCCCGTTCAATTGTATTTTTATGTAATTTTGGAATATTATTACTAACAGTTGGGTTTGATAATATTGTACTGCTACCGTTATTTAAGCAACTACTTTTAGCCGTTTGGGCTCTAACTAAACTCCCACTAAAATATTTACGATTTGGATTAGCACTCTTAATTTTTTGTGAGCGAGTCTCATCAGTATTTGTGTTTACTGATGATTCCGAACTAGTTTTCGCAGGGATTGATGTAATCTTATCCACTTGAATTTCAATTAATGTTTCAATCTGTGCTTGATTTTCTGGAACTAGTATGGGTTCCTTAAATATTGGATCAGACACATAGTTTTCATTTTTAGGTGTATTTCCCGCACATTCTACATTAGGACCATTTTCTTTTTGTGCTTCAATAATTTCAGTTTTTACTTTATTTATATTTTGATCTTCATTATCAGAACTACAATAACTTGAACTTGAATCAATATTTGGTCCTAAGCTTGAATTGGATGAATTTGTGTTATCGGGTGATATATTATGATCTAAAAATGGTGTTAAAATTGGTGGTAATCGAAAATATTCATCTCCCTGATTTTCTGTAATAGAAGATGAATTATCCTGAGATGATGATCGAATTAATTTCTTATCATCTTTGATTGTATTATTCAGCGTTGATTTTTGTCTTACTACACATTTTTGAGTTATAGTTGTCTCAGATAATAAACTAAGGGTATCCGATTGTTGTATAAATTTTTCTTGTGTCCCTTTTGAATTTTTACAAACTTGCTGAGACCGAAGTAGTTCCCAACTGGTTCTTGCATTTGAGATTACCTCTTCTCGTCGAATATTTTGACAAACATCGCTACTTAAATGTAAATAATTTGTATCTGAAATCTCTTTATTTTTTCGCCATGCCATTGCTGCTCGTCTTACCTGCTCTGTCACTTGCATTTGACTTAATAGTGTAAGAGTCGGTAGGTAACTAACCAAAAAGGAAACACAATCACCAGCTAAAGTAACCGGATTATTTTCAATAGTAACTTCTTTAAGATTAACTGCTTTTGCCACACATGACATATCCTCAACTTTTTGTAGATCATTATGGCACAACCAAAGCCTCTCTAAGTTTCTTAAATCGTCAAATCCGTTGATTTTTTTTATTCGATTACGTTTCAAGTTTAATTCTTTTAAACTAAACATTCCAGCAAAATCACCTACGTTAATTTGTCTTAATGAATTTCCTGCTAAATTCAATGATTTTAATTCTTGTAACTGACATATTTTATGCGATATATTGGCAATCTTATTTCCATGCAAATCCAGAACGCGTAATGTATTTTTTAATGAAACTATTCCAGTGATATCAACAATTCGATTTTTTCCAAGTAAAAGTACTGTAAGACTTTTCAATCCATCCAAATTTGAAACTTTGTCTATTTGATTATCGTAAAGATCAAGAAATACAAGATTCTGAAGACTTAAACTAAATCCAGACATTGTATGAGGAGCTTGTACAGAATAAGAAATATTTTGAATTTTATTATTTGTATTAGGTGATTTCGGATCGGTACTAAAAGATGTCATATGTAACAATTTATTTTTAGTAGATTTATCTTGAATAACCGTTTTGGTTCTAATTCCATTTGTTCCATGTGGAAAATAACTTTGAATAAAACTATTTGACTTTTTTAATAAATTTTTTTGATTAACATTTAATATTATTGATTTTTGTCCAAATTGAGATGTAAACTGATTACCAGATTTATGCCCCAATGTTGTTAAATTTGTAATGTTTGTACCTAGAGGAATTCTATTATCTGTTGCAGATAGAAGATTTCTAGAAGAGGATTTTTGATTTAACAATTGGGTTTGTTTAGGTGCTACTGGCTTAATAATGGATTTCTCTTGTATATTTTGTTCATGATTTAAAGTAGATTCTGTTTCGACTGGAATTTGAAATACATTTATTAAATTATGTTGCAAAGAAAGTAATCTTAATTTAGGTTCATTTTCAATAAATGGAAAACTAATGAGACCACTTTTATCAAGATTTATCCGATCTGGAAGTTTATCTTTTTCTTTTGCATTTCTTTTAATTTTACAATTTCCATTCTGAAAAATAACTGAATTATTATATGATTCTTCAATATTTTCTTCAAGATTATTTGGTACTAAATGTGTAACTCCTGTTTGTCTATGTTTAAAATATGAAGGACTAAGTGTACTATGTGATCTACGTATGAATTTATGTGAACGATTTGATAATGTTGGTACAACAGATTCTATTTTAAGAAGAGCTGAAGGAGAATTTGTTTCGGTAACATTTGCTGCTGATTTTCCTTTTATTTTTGTACCAGGCATTTGTGATTGTCCTTTATTTTAATCTTTTATTTCATTCGATTATTGATTGGATTATTCCTGATTGAAATAAGAAAAAATCTTATTTTAATTTTATTTCATTTCAAACAAAATAAAGTTACTTACATTATTTTATTTAATAATTTTAATAATTGAATTAACATAAAATTAGTATCACACAACAATTTTTACACATAATAAACTAATAATTTTGTTTATTGAGGTTATTTAAATGTAAGTGTTTTAAGTTATTTTAATACAAAATTATGAAACTGAATCAAATTCAGAGGTAGAACATTTACCGCATGATTAAAAATTTGTTTTGGTTACCATTAGTTGCTAAGCGTGGTAGTGTATTAATATAAACGATTGTAAATATAATCTATAATACATAACAATTCACTGATACAAATGCATTTTTTTTCCTAATACATTTCAGTTAAAGATATTATTAATTATAATTCCCATTGATTTATTTTTTTGACAAAACAAAAAAAAATGATTCTAAATTCTAATTAAATCAATTTTATATTTATAATTAAATGAATAAAATAATATTACCTACTATATTTGGTTACTTTAATTTTATCAGGTTAGTTTGATCAATAATCATTCTATTATTTTTGCACTATACAAAAAAAAACAGAATAACAAACAATATATACTATCTGTTTAGTTTGTTTTCCTATTAACTATATTTAATTATTAAAATTACATGGTTTCTTAATTATCTCATCTTCATAAACATGAAATTGCATTAAAACAAGATCATATGTTAAAATTGTTCCAGCTATCTAGAAATATTAAAACTATTAAGAATTTAATTAAAGAAATTTAAACATAAATTACAGTCAAAATAACCTTTCGTGTTACACAGAAAAATTTCATTCCTGTAAACCCAATTTCATTACTTTTTATTTCATTCATAAATCGCTTATGCTAGAAATAATATTTAAAAAAATAATCCTTTAAAAAGAAAAGTTATTTGGTAACATTATATTCTTGATTAACCTCTGGAGACCATGATATTCTTGGTATCCATCTTAATACTAGTAATGGCAATTTTGATTCATAGTTAATTGATGCGCAAGAAATTGCCACAAAAACTGCTCGTACAATCAAAAAAATTAATGAGAACCAATAGTACAGAGTATGAATTTTTGTTGGTAAAGGACTAAAATTGTTTTAATTAATTGTTTAATTAACAATTATATAATAAAATATCAAAAACTTACTCCAAAATATTTATCATTTGTATGCATATAAAAAAGAAATTATTGAAAAATGAAATTAATATTATAGAGCAAATTGTGTCGTCTATTAATTCACATAAATTTGCCAATTTTTTGTAGTTCATACGATACTCAAACCAAAATTCAAGTGGCATATTCTGTATTACAAAAACATTAATAATATCAAGCGTAATTTTGTCAAATTACATCTACCTACTTACCTTTCCTTTTTCTTTTAATAAATATTTATTTAATACTTTAAATCGATTAGAAATTCCAAAACTTAATAGAATTATAAATAAGTCCATCCAATCCCAAATAAATGCTGCAAATGTATTAACGAATGTTACCAGTATACCTATAAACAAATTATAATCAATTAAGTAGAATGCTTGTGGCCAATTTTGGCGATAATAAAGTTCAAATGGATCTGTAATATTTGAACAATTTGAATTAGCAAAATTTATTCCTGTTAAAATAGATAAAATGTGTTCAACTGAAAAGAATTTTATTTTTAGAATATTTTGTATATGAAAGTATGTACTTTCAAATGAATTGCATACCCAATGAAGCAGTTAAAATAATCGCACTAATAATTTTTATTTTTTGTATTAAAAGTTTCCGTTCTTTTAATGTTTCTAAATATTCTAAATTCTTTTCTACTTCATTCCATTTTAACATCAAATTTGGCCAGTTCATTGCGATGCCAATAAATCGAACGGCAACATATATATTTGAAGAATAAAATATTATGGGCACTGTAATTAAGATAATTTTTATAACAAATGATTTTAATTTATCAAATGAAGATATTTATAATTCTTACCAATTTTATCAAATTCTAATTTTTTTCTGAATATTCGCCAAGCCGTTAATATATTCAGTACAGATAGAAGGAAAATGATCATAAATGTATAAAACATATTTAGAGAACTCCACTTAAATCGAAGATTGTTTACATTTGAAGATGTTAAACCAGAAACTGGCATTACTGAAAAACATTGGGCAAGAACTAGAACTATAAATGAATGATAAAAAAAATAAATAAACGAACCACTTTCAATAACATACAAACCTGGTGTTATTCCTTGTCTGTAACTTCCATTGTTAGGAGGTTCAGCTATTACAGAATTTACAATATTGTTTAGGATTTTCGAAAAAAATTTTAAAACATACGATTTCAGAATAACAAGTTTTATTTTAATGTACATTCAAATAAAATTACACTGAATTTTATTCTGATAAAAAATATTTAAATTATTCTTAATATTTGTATTTTCATTAATTAATGATGATTACTCACAAATTTCTACTTATTAAATTATTATAAATTCAATGAATTTTTACAGAAACAAAAATTTTTGTATATTCTAAGAATTAATTATAAATTCATAAATTTTATTTGATTAAACAAAATTAATTTCTTTTTACCTCGATGTTGCCCTGATATATTTTTAGTTTTTCCTTTTATAAGCTTGTTAATTTTATTTTTAATATCCATTAAAATCAATATAAATTCTACTATTCGTCCTGTATACACCTTTTAGGTAAAATTTAAATACTTTAACAAAGAAATATAAAACTACACCTGCAACAATACAATTGTTTTTTTTTTCAAATAAAATTTATTCTGGAAAAAAAATTAAAAAGATTAAAATCAAGATTGTAGATTGTCACACGCACACTTCGCACACTTTAACGGAAACAAATTGTTTCATTGTTTGTTGTTTATTACAATTCTTATTGAAGTAAACTTTTTAAACAAAATGATAAATTTTTTAGTACAAAAATGATTGTAAAAGTTGTTTAATTACGTCCAATATTTATTAACCAATTTATAAAAAAATGCTTGTTCTAGAAGACAATAGTCAAAAGGGAAAATAATAACAAGCTGACAAACAATCAATGATTACCGACGATGAATACCGTCATTAGAAAGAAAAGTAAAAGTAAGAACCTTATCAATGTCCACTTTTTCTTTTTTTTTCTCACTGTTAAATATGTAAAGAAAGTCTTTTTAAAAGACAAAGATACTTTCCTTACCTTCTAATTTCAACCAAACAATATGAAAAAAAATTATAGCATCGATTTTACTTTTGTTTTTAAATTTATTTTGTTTTTTTTTTACAAAAATATAAAAAGTTACATTTAACATTAATAATTACATAAACTATTTTTAAATAATAAAGCTAAATAAAAAACTAATAAAAAAAACTTAAATTACACTTATAATTTATTGATGAAATAAATGAATGAGGATGAGATTAAAATTATATGAATGAGGATGACTTGTATGTGTGTATATTGCCTGTATATTTTGTGTGAAGTGAGTGATGATATTTACTGAGCATTTGAAGTTTGGAATATAAAAAATATATAACTTTTTAATGTCAGAAAAAGTTATTAATAATATTATCGACCTCTTTCCAATAATTTTTTAATACGATCTTCATAGTAACAAATATAGAGTAGAGCAAACATAAAAAGCACTAATAAAAATGAAAATAATACAATAAATAATCCTGAAAATACAAATCTATCAATTTCTATATTAACTTCATCATTTAATTCTGTTTCATCTATTGTTGGTTTATCAGTACTTGATTGTGATATTTCAGTTGATTGTTGTACAACACGATGTCCATTGCCAATTGATATATCAGCACAAGCACGAAATTCTTCTTGTGGCCCACAACCTACCATTCCCGTTCCATTCTTACACGTACCCCAATTATTTCCTGCAATATACCGCCACTGGAGTACACACTGATTACATGTTAAATCTATAAGAAACGAAAAAAATTAATTGTAATAATAGATTTGTTGCTTTAAAATTCATTTAATTAGTCTTAGTTGTCATTTTATGATCAAAAAAAAAATTTAGTGATTGTTAAAAGCCAAAAAAAAAAGTATTAGCCTTCACCTTTCTCTACTGATTTAATATTTTATTGCGATTGAAGTTCATCAACTTTTTTTCAGCATTTTTTATATGGACAAAAATCGAATGTCTCTTATGCTCAACTACCGAATTATTTATTGCGTCTGAATTCATTTAACGAATTTAAAAAAAACCATATTAGTTCAATTAATATTCATGATGCTTTAATTATTAATAAAATCGTAAATTTATAACTGAATAAGAAATTTTAATAGGTTAACTTCTGTGATCATCCTAATAATTAATATTCATTCAACGTAAACTAGTTACTTTGTGGATTAGAACACACAATCCACACGTATAAATGTTTGTATTAGTTTACCTACTTAAAACGTGTTTCTTATTTATTATTTAGAAACAAAGATAGAAAGCATACACGATAATAACAATACATACATATTGTAAGTAGAGTACAATAATTTTTATGTTGTAACATTACATGATTGTTATTTTATTATTGTTAAATTTTTTTTTAAATGAATTTAATAATATTCAAAAAAAAACTATGAGCCAAAAAATTAAGTAACGATGAAAGCCAAAACGTGTATTTTTAGGGACCGTATTTAATCAACAATTCTTATCCTTAAAAGTGTTGTTTAGAGAAAAGATTATTTTCTTCGGAATAAATTTATATTTTTTGTTTGGGCGTTTTATGATTTTATAGTCATTTCACCAAATTATAAAACTTGTTTCTTTTTGGTTTTCTTTAATCAGATATTAAGACAAAAATTAAATACAGTCAATATAAATAAAATTTTAATTTCTTGAAACTCGATTAAATGTAAATTATTGACTAAAACCCATTAACTACCATTTTCTTTTCAGAAAATTTATCTTTCGTACATTTTTAGTTGATATTTTCTTAATAAGAAAAAAAACATTAAAATTTAATAAAAAAAAACTTTCACAAAGTTAAAACGACAAAAATTATTTTTCACATCCAATAAAAAAATTTTAAATATAAGATTTATCTAATGATATAAATATAGGTAAATAAATTAAAGAAAATCACAAACCTTTTGGTAAAATTCCATACATTGTATATATGGCTCCACCTCGTTCTGGGTAGAATCGTAATTTTTGTGATGAGTCAATATCCGTTGTCAAATATAATTGATATTTATCTAAGCACTTTTGTGTCGCATCAATAAATGGACATACACGAAATTCGAAATAACTGAAATATAAATAGAAAATATTAATTTAGTTTATATCTAAAAACTTACAGGAGGTATCAAAAATTCTTACCCAAAATGGCTAGCTGTTAAATCAATTTTAATTTCTATTTTTGTTCCTGGTTTGTAATTTCTTACATTTACACCTAATCCATATGTTCCACCATATTCGTTAGGTCTTGGCTTCGGTATGTCCCATGCATCACCACATTC
Source organism: Pedicia rivosa (assembly GCA_963082725.1). Taxonomy (NCBI): domain Eukaryota; kingdom Metazoa; phylum Arthropoda; class Insecta; order Diptera; family Pediciidae; genus Pedicia; species Pedicia rivosa. The sequence continues at coordinate 720,793 of OY720153.1, read as the reverse complement.
TCCACATTTTCCCTCATTTTTATTCCATTGTCTAGAAAATCCACCACAATATAATTCATGATCATTATAATTGGGTGGTGTTTGAAAACCAAAACGCCATGCGCTTGAACGACTGGGTGGTTCTATAAGCCTACCATGACTAGAAACTTTAAATTATCAATAGATTTTAAATAATAAATAATAAATTCCTATGTTTACACATACCTAATTTTATATAATTATACCAAATAGATAAGATGATCAATTTAAAAAGAAGAGTCATTATATTATGTTGGAGGAATTTTTTATTCTCTAAAAATTTAAAAAAAAACTCATTATTGTTTAAATAAGTAAGTACATAATATACTTACTGTAAGTATATTATTTATATTTACGTAATTATGATAAAGATTACATAAATTAATTTATTGCACCCTACATATTTTTATAATATATTTTTATTGTAAAGTGAAGCCATGATTTACACTTTACAATAAAATTAAATTAAGATGATGACTAAGATTACATTTATATTATTATTACTTCTTAAATTAAAACTAACAACAAGAGGTCCGGTCCACTCTGAATTTGTGTCTGATAAAACCGTTCAAATTATGTTTCTATCTTAAAAAACCGGTTCAATACGCGACTTATTTCCTGAATTTTGCATTATTTTTTTTTTACACGATCACGATGATTCATTGACCTTATTTAATTATGAATACAAACAATGAGACATTTTTTGGATCACTTTTTTTTAACAATGGAGAAATATGATGAATACATAATTCAATTAAGTTAAAAAGGTATAAAAATTTCTTTCTATTAATGGCATGAAGACGATAAATTAATTATTCTCTTTTTCTAATAATAACTTTTTCTTTTAATTATTTTTTTTATATAATTTTATATTCCATAGTAGGTGGGAGAAAATGGATTAAACATATATAAATATTTCCAAACAAATTACAAATTGATTTCGAATAAAAAAAAACAAGTGCATTTTTAACGCTTTTTTAAAAAAAAATATTTTGAAAACCCAAATACAAGCATATAATTAGGTTTCCTAAGAAGTTTGCTAAGAAGTTAGGAAGGTGTACACAGATACAACTAAACTATTCTTGTTTACAGTAGAACAGAGCCCAAGAACAACTGGTTTTATATATTTTTAACATCGTATTAAAGAAGGATCAATAAATTTTACTTTGTCACATACATATAACATTTTAAATAATTTACCATGACTGAATTTTTTATTTTCAACTTAATAAGATAAGATACGGAAATATGGTCAGTATAAAAACACCAATTTTTTTCTAAAAGTAGGACAAAAAAAATGGTAAAATGTTATTTTACTTACCTCACACTCTAAGTATATAAAAATCAGCGAACCATTTACTTTTGAGGGTCACTCCACTTGTTTTTAACAATAATCATTCAAACTAGGATACATAAGATTTTCAATCAAAAACTTAAATTTTTTTAATCAAAAGTCAATCACAACAAAAAAATCACATTGCACATTACACAAATTTAAATAATTAACTTCAACTTATAGTATCAACAGTAGATTTTCAACTGCAAACAAAACTTAAACAAAAAAAACTATTCAACACCACTCCACTTTCACAAATTTAGAGAAAAAGAGAGAGCACCAATATTTTAAATACACACACCATCGAAAACAGGTAAAATTTATATACCATTCCTGATTGAATTTATATTTATAGTTTCTGAATTAATATTAGCTGCGTTATGAGGATTGCATTTATGTTTATTTTGTAAGATTTATTAGATATTAGTTTAAGATTAACTATTATTATTTGTGTCCATTACTTCGATTATTATAATGAAAACATATCGAGATTTAGAAAAAAATATTTTATATTTCTTATTTAGTTATTATAAAAGTTACTTTTTAGGATTACTATTTTGCATATCCAATTGAGCCTGTGCAATATCACTTAATGCCGATTGAATTTTTTCTAAAAGAATTTCTCCTTTTCTCACAACTTCTTCTAAATGTTCTGAAGCTTCCTGATTTTCAAGCTCTAGTCTTTTCAGACTTTGAACTTGTAATTCCTGCGAGCTGTCTTCATTAGGAAGTGACTCAATAAGAGTGTCTATATCTTTTGCACATCTATTATATATTAGATCAAAAATGATAATGAACGAATTTTATATACTATATTGAAACAATTTCAAACCTTGAAATAAGAGAGGAAAATAATTGAGCATAGTCGTCTTGATTTATTTGTAAAGGTGTTTGGGATCCAGTTCTATCAAAGCCAGGAAATTTACTAGGGATTGAACATTGTTGTAATATTCCAATGCTGTTACAAAAATGCTCTGCTTGCTACAAGTTAATGTTATTTAATATTAAATGTATGTTAAAGTATAAAATATAAATTCATTTACCGTATTAATTGTATCTTGTAATTGAGTTAAACGATCAGCCATTTGATAAAATGATATTATGTCTAATTTGAATTTAATTTGTTTTGATATTCGTTTATTTTTAATTCTTTCTTTATTTTACAGATTGACATACGCATCAAATATATCTATATCTAAATGTGTGTATATTCAAAATGGCGGTAATTTATTTACAAAATTTTGAACTGAAATATATGTACATTGAACTCTAAAACAACAACATTGCAGTCTTGATGTATTGCCAGACATAATTCTTCGTTTAAATAGTATTGCCAGTAACATGATAATGTCGACATGATGTATTCGACTTAAAGACTTTTCGATGAAAATTATTCAGACAAATTATCATTATTTTGCGTTTATCAAAAAAAAAACTCCCATTTATTAATTTAACTTTTAAGTTAATGTGTTTAGGAGAAGTAAATAATATATAAATGGATAAAATTAATTTCTTATAATAATAAGTTAAATTAAAAGTTATTTTCAAAAGGGTTTAACATGGGTGAGTTAAATATATGGTCCTTATAAAATTGAAAGATAAAATTTTTGCTGTCATGTTTTTTTTATCATTATAATTAAAATAAAATAAAAAATTAATTAACATTAACATTAACATTTCTAAATTATACTTTTATATATAAAGACAGAATACATAATGTTTTTATTTTAATTACTTGATGATTACAGATTCTATTGAATCCAAGGAAAAACTAGGGAAACATTTTAATCTCCTTAAAGAAGAATATACAAAACTTCAAAAAAACTATATTGAATTAGAGCGTAAATATAATGAAGTGCTTGCCTCAGCAAATACTGAGACATTGGGTGAATTTAATAGTTTTATATCCCGTCTAGTATTTACAGTAGGTAGTTTGTATGGACGCAAAACATATTCCGACATGAAAGTAAAATTAATAGATAAAGAAATGCCGGCACATAAATTCGTTTTAAGTGCAAGATCAGAAATATGGCGTGAGGATGTATTAGCTGACCTAAACGAACTAGGTATTTCAAAAATTTATTCTGTGTGTTGAGTTTTGCTTTATAATTTATCTTTTTTCTAAGATTGGTCAGATTTGGATTCAGAAGTAGGTAACTCTTTACTGCGCTGGATATACACTGATGTCGTAGATTTACAACATGATAAAATAACATTAGGACTTCTTCGTGCTGCACACAAATTCAAGCTTGCTGCCCTTTTGGGTTTATGTGAACGGGCTCTAGTAGCATTGGTAACAGTGAGATCATGTGTGCGTTATTACTGTGTGGCTGAAGAAGTAGGAGCTTCAAGTCTATTAGATTATACATCATCATTAATATCGACACATTGGGATGATCTTACTACACAAGATTTTGAACATATGTCTGGACCACTTTTATATAAAATGTTGAAAAGTAAAACCAAATTTCCTTTACATGCTGCTGTAAGATTACTAAGAGAAGACGTTGTGTTTCTATGTTTAGTAGAAAACAATAATTCGGTAAGTTTTTTCATACTTTTTTTCAGAAATTATATATATGAATTCGTTTCCTCATTTTATTGGTATATATTTCAAAATATGATATGCTCTTATCTTCTTATCTCTATTCGTAAATTATTGATTAATATTTGACTTTTACTATTACTTAATTTACCAAATGATAATTGATTATAAAATATAATAGAAGTCTTTATGAAATAAACAAAAAAAATACTTCCCCGAATAATGAAATTAAATACTTACATTATTAATTTCTTATTAGATTTGTGGTTTCCTCTGATTAGAGTTATTTGTTTTTTTTTTCTGAAATATTTTTTAAAATTAAAACTCTGTATGAACAATAGTAATAATTTATTTATTTATTAACAATAGTATTATAATTAGGAATACAAAATTAAATAACAATATTATTCTCCGTTCCTTATAAATTTGAGTAAATTAAATATAAATACAACAGCCATTATATCACTGTGAAAATTTGTATTGTCATTTGGTGCTGAATTACAATATGATCCACGACAATGACATACTACACTATTTTGATTTAAGTTTTCACAGCCTTCTTCATATGCTTCTTCAATTGTATTTTCTTTGTGCCAGGCACCAGCTTTAAAGACCTAAAAAAAATAATTAAATATATTTCTTTTCAAATGTTTTGTATTTCAATTTTAAACTTAAAATTTAAGGTTTTATTATCAAAAAAATGTTGTCACAAATAACAAAAGTTATAAAAATCAAAAACTCCGAAACTTAAAATCAATAATTTTTTTCCTCTTACCAAACTATAATAACATATTTTTATTTCTAATTACCTGTTCTGTATATCTTTGATAAGCACAATTTCTTGTAACAGTCACAACTTCTTTACCATCATTTAATTTTAATTTAAAAATTTTTTTCATACACATTGTTGAGTATGGACAATCTATCACAAATTGATCGGTCTGTTGAAATTCTGTACATAATCTTTTGGTTTCATTTTTTGCATAACTAGAATGTGATACTGTACATTTATAACATTTTATACCTTCAATTTTTCCTAAAAATGAAAAGATCAATATAAAATTATTTAAATTATTATTATAAATATTAGACTTGAAAAAACCCATTAATAAGTTTTCTCAAAAATTAAATTGTTCTTGTAGTAGATTGCATGAATGTTTTATTAAAACAAAAAAAGAAATTTTTTTATGAATTTTAGTAATATTTCATGACTTCTCTTAAATTAATATTGTTGATAATTTATTTTAAAAAAAAAAAAGAAACCATTATTTATTCTGTTGTGGGAAAAAAAAAGTGATAACAATAAATAATTTTTTAATGAAATTTTATAAGGAAACCCAGTTAAACATGATATAGTTAAAAAAAAGTTACATTGATCAAGTTAGTTAAAGTTAAAGTTGAGTTCAATGAAAAAAAAAAACAACATTCTCAATTATGTATATAATTTGTTTGTTGTTGTTTACTTTATAAATAATTATATTTTAAATAAGAAAATACTCTATTCTAAATTATCGTTGTATTTTGATCTTTTATCGAAAGTAAAGTAGAGGATATAATTTTTCTATGTAAAAGAAAAAAATCAGTGTTAATAAATATGTTGAGGGAATGACTCATAAACTCTACGGACTACACGCGTAACGTATAAAATAAATGTAAATAAAAATGTGTTTTAAAATTAGGAACAAATATTTTTTTTATTAAATTTGATGATGAGTCAAAAAAACACGCAGTAAAATTCTGATAAAAAAGAATAAACATTTTCAATTATTTTTTGTTATAATTTCGTTTCTTAAAAAACAAAACAAAAATATTTATTATTATCTTTTAAATGTAATTTTATTTTTTTTTAAAAAAAGGAGGTGGAACACATAATTTTTTTTTGCCAAAATAATTTATATTTTTTTTATTTTATTTATTTATGTCGATTGCACACATTTTTTTTTTTTCTTATGTCCATTTTGCACACAAAGTAGGTTAAAAACTTGTAATAAAACAGAAAAAAAAATACAGTTAAAAGACTGAGGCAAAATTCATGAATTATAACTCACTTAAAATAAAAAAGATGTAAGTAAACGAAAGAAAGAAGGATGATTACAGAATACAAAAAAAGGTCATTGAATTACACAGAAAATTTACTACTTAGTTTCTTTTACACTTAGATTATTTTACCTGGTATTAATGCTAAAAAACTGATAAGTGAAATAATAACAAGATTAACCATTGTCTTTTGACAAAATTCTAAAACTTTTATTTTTAGTTGACTCGTAACTTTTCTTAAGAAATAAATAATATTAAAATTAGTAATTTAATTATTTTAATTTCATTATTAACGATTTATATTTATTTGATTAAACGATACAATTAAATAAATTCGTCTTTATTATTTTATTGTATAAAATTAAAACATGTGTGATGTTGATGGAATTGTTTTGTATACTGATGATGATATTTTTTTTTACAATGTGTATGTTTTTTTTTGTTTGTTCAAATCTGGCTAGTTTACTTATTAATATTATATTAAAGTTTTGTTTAACAGCGAATATAAAAGAGTATGGATAAGTTTTGTTTAAATTTTTATATTTGTCTGTTCTTAGAAATTTTTTGATAGAAATCTATCATAATTTATTACGATGAATATTCGTAATATACGATTGAAATTCAAAAAATAAGTGGTTATTCTTCTTCTCGTATTAATATTTGTTTCTTAAATATTCTGTTATTATTTAAATGTAAAATTTACAAAACTTAATTATTTACTTTGCTACGTCATTACGATAATTTTATGTATAAATAAAATGTTAATATTTTTATTTAATTTCCATTCTAATTTAACTTCAAAGATGTGGTTATGGTGGTGGTCATGTCTGACGCGAATGATTATTATTTTGTTTTTTTATTTTATTGAAAGAAAAAAAAATTAGTGGAAAGGGAACTGACTTTACCATCGTATTTAATTCGTTATTTATTTCGTGTTATCTTTTTCTTTTTTAATTCGTTTTTTTGCTTTTTTTTTTTGCCTTTTTTTAAAAATGTTTTGCGTTGAGTAAAAGAAAAATCCACGATAACAATTTCCGTAATATGTATATAAATATGATTCTGAAGTTGGGAATACTTAAAACTATACTTTTATGATTAATCATATTAAATCATTCATAAAGTAAAAATAATAAATTGTGGTTCAACTAACAATATATTTCTTTTATACTTATCTGATGAGATTATTTCGTTTAAATTTTATATACATATATGGGATATAAATAACAGATGAAATTCAATTCAGTAAAATCAATTTAATTAAGTAAATGATAAAGTATGAATGTCGATAATTTTTTTAATTAATTTGGTTCTAATTAAAATTTACTGCAAATTTAAAATTTGGGTTAAATTTAATAGTAATTGAAGTATGTTATTTATAATAATAACCAAATCATTTTGATGTTCATAATCCAAATTATAATAATAATGTTTTTAAATAATGACAGGATAGCTGTCAAAATGTAAGATTTTTTTACTTATTAAAAGTCTAATATGTTTGTGTATAATTTAAATTTCTTTTAGCCTTGAAACTAAAAGCAGATACATAGAAATTTTATTCTTGTCTGTATATTTTTATTCCTTTTAATTTTCTGTTTTTTTTTTCAGTTAAACAAATTTTATTTCTTAGATTTATATTCAAAAAATGTATACATTTGAATTGAATTATTCATGCAAACCATAAAAGAAAACATCATTTAAAAAATGATATCTATAAAAAATATATTATCAGAACTAATTCTTTTAAAAGAGAGAATAATGAATGCATTAAATACATTTAATTTTAACATTTTATTAAACTCTTTCAATTAGTGAATTAGTTAAATTAAATCTACAAACATATATATTATTTTGACTACAATTTATTTTTTTACTTTCAGTTATGCGAAATAGTTAATAGCATATCTCCTGAAGGACATTTACCACTTGGATTGGCATTAATGTTAAAAAGTCTAACAATAAGTGAAACACTAGTTCAAAATGGTCACGCTGACATTGACGCTTACAATTCTGATGTAAATTTCATTATATTTTTATTAATTTTTATTTAAAATAATTTAATTTAAATATTTTTAGGGATGTACATTACTGATAGACGCTATTAAAAGAGGAGACTGTTTTTCTGCCCAATTTTTACTGGATAAAAAATGTAAAGTCAATTTAACTGCAAGGTAAACTTCTTTATTTTGGTAGGAAAATGCATTGTTAAAATTTATTACATTATTTATTTGTAGAAATACAGGTGACACTGCCTTACATCTTATTTGTACCTATGCAGAAAAAACAACAGATCTTACAACATATAATGAAATGATGTTAATTTGTACTAAATTATTTGAGCTTGGTGCTGAAATAAATCATCAGAATTTGCAGGGGTAGTAAGTATAGAGAAAAAATCATGCAATTTTATTTTTCAATTTATTGCTGAATATTACTTCATTTTTTTTCTAGCACTCCACTACATATTGCAATAATATCAAGTCATACAGAAATTGTTAAACTTCTTTTAAGTAAAGATACAATAAATACAAATTTAAAAACCAATGATGACAAATGGGCCCTACAATTAACTCTAACACCTTCCTATTCAGTTGAACCATCATTTGAATTAGCCAAGTCTCTAATTGATAAAGGCGCTGATTGTAATTGTATATATACAGATACTGGAGATAGTTTATTACAATTTTTAACCAAAAAAGGCTACGAAGAAGCTACAATTTTTTTAACAAGTTATGCTAATTTAGATCACGTTAACAAAGATGGTTTAACAGCATTACATATAGCCGCTGAAAAAGGCTATTCAAATTTAGTAAAACAATTATTAGAAAAAAATGCCCAACCAAATATACAATCGACAGTTGCTGATTACAATACCCCTCTCCATTTTGGAGTTATATCAAATAATGAGCTGGTAATAAGAGCATTTGTTGATTTTAAAAAATCTAGTTCAAATCAAGATTCGCTAAATTTTAATCTTAAAAATACTAATGGTAACTCTCCTTTAAGTCTAGCATTGAGTTTAGGACATAAAGATTTAGTGCCGATTCTAATTGATGGTAATGCTGATGTTAATGCACGAAATGGGCAAGATTTAACCTTACTTCATCAAGCAATTATTAAAGAAGATTCGACAACTGCAATATTTCTACTTCAAAACGGTGCCGATATGAATTCATTAACAGGAGAACAAGAATCTCCTCTACAATTAGCAATTCATTGCCGACTTCCATTAGTTGTTGATAAACTTTGTAGTTTGGGAGTGTCATTTAGTGTACCAGATAGTAAAGGAGATTGCCCATTGTGGGTCGCCTTGGACACCGAACAAGAAGAAATTGCTTCTGTGTTGGTACGGCACGGAGTAGACACTGATTGTTGGTCCGTTGGGCCAGAAAATTCAATGCAAACTTTACTCCATCGTGCGATTGATGAGAATAAAGAAGAAATTGCAGTTTTTCTTGTACGAAGTGGATGTGACTTGGATTCACCAAGGCAACCAGGGCCAATCGACCAGGATAGTGATGAGGCAAAGAGCAAGGCATCTCCTCTTCATTTATGCTGCCATTGGGGCCTGACAAAAACATTGCAAGCATTGATTGAGCATGGTGCGAATGTGAATTTCGTGGACAGAGACAATAAAACACCACTTCATGTTGCAATTGAAAATCAAAATGATGAAATCATTAGTATATTATTATGTCATCCGAGTATCGATCTAAAAATTCGAGATAAATTTGGGAATACTTCATTTGCAGCTGCGTTAACAATACGGAATCATAAAGCAGCACGCAATATTCTTGAACGCATCCCTAATGCAGCTGAGCAAATGGATCAACGTGGTCGTAATTTCCTTCACATTGCAATTATGAAAGATGATCTGGAATCGGTTTTATTCCTACTTGCAATTCAAGTTGATGTGAATTCCCGTGTTCATGATGTGAATCAAACGCCACCACTTCATTTAGCAGCGGCATCCGAGAATGAAATGATACTACGGAATTTAATATTAGCAGGTGCACGTGTTAATGAGAGGGATGCAACACAAAAAACTGCATTGCATATTGCAGCTGAACGAGGTCGTGTCGAACTTGTATCTGCTATTATACAAAATGGGGGTGATTATGATGCAACAGATAATGACGGCAATAATGCATTGCATATTGCTGTCAGGGAAGGACATTTAAATGTTGTAAGGGAATTGTTGACTGAATCTGGAATTAATGCAGAACACACAAATCTTAAAGGACGCAATCCATTACATGAATTATGTCGTTTTGGTAAAGATAATATAGCAGCTTCTATTTGTGAATTATTTTTGGAATGCATGCCAAAGTATCCATTGAATTTAACTGATTTACAAGGCAACACTCCATTGCTGCTTAGTTATATGAGGGGTCAAGCTCCCCTTTGTAAAGTATTAATTAAAAACAGCGCTTGTTTGGGTACAGAGAACAAGGATGGTGTTACGATTTTCAATTTTCAACTTGCTACTAATCAGTTGTTGCACAAATTATTAGATCAATTACCGCAAGAGTCACCTTGGGCTAGCTCGGAATTATGTCAAGAATGTGGAATAAAGTTTACCCTTACAATGAGAAAACATCATTGTCGACACTGTGGAAGAATTTTATGTAGTAAATGTTCTAATAATGATGTGCCAATACTTAAATTTGGTATAAATAAACCGGTTAGAGTTTGTTGTGTTTGTTTTGAAGTACTTCAAGTTGGAAGTGAATAAATAATTTAATATTGTTCTAATTAAAAAACACAAAAATTATGAAATTTTTTATCTAAAATATTTAATTTCCTTTATTATATTATCATTTATATTTTAATAAATTTATTGTAAAAGTTTAAACAAACTTTTCTTAAAGTTTAGTATTTGCGAATAGAAGTTTTCAATGAGATAAACTAGATATTTAAATAAGAAATAAATCCAAAGTAATTTTTAATATTGAATTTATTAATGATTAATAGTATTGGGATATTTTTACTTTCTACAATTTATTTTTGAAATAAAATATTTTAGTTATTACTTTAATTTCGACCATAAAGTTTTGGACACACAATGATCTAACTCATGTAAGTAATCAAAAAGTTCTTCCGTACATGTTTCAGTAGTTCGAGATCTTCCAGATACTCTATCATTGCACTCTTGATATTTATTAAATAGTGACTCGATTTGGGGTTTCGCACCACATTTTTCCTAAAAGAATAAATAAAGTTAATATTGTAGTTGAATTGCAACCCAAATTCGGTGAGAATCAGATAAAGACTCCCATTACTCAAAAAGAATTTAATTAATTAAAGCAGCAAAAAAATCAAAACTGACAGTAATGGGTTCTTCATTCACACCAATTTTGATAATTATGTCTTATCGTTTTAAAGGCGATTTCAACATTTATATTTACTCTTAGCACAGTATGAGGGTCAACTAAATCTTCCTCTTGTGCCTTGACAGTTGGAAGAAATGACCAAAATCGTTGTGCCATCGTCTGTAATTTATAATAAAAATTTGGTTTAATTGATATTTTCAAAGGTTCAGAACCGAAAAATAAGCTTACATATGAATTAAAGTAATTTATTTTTTTGTAAAATAAATTTATTCTGGTTACACAACCGAGATTGGCGAATAACACAATAACGTTAACGTCAATTATAATATTATTAGGTAAGCTGTTACAATTAACCAAGATTTCTAGTTAATTTATAAGGTAAGCTCGTACAAAATCCTAATAATATTCCATACATTTTTTTCGAGATCGATTAACTACGTTAGTCAAAATTTTAAAGATAAAGACAGAAAATAATTATAATTGAACTAAAATGCCATAAAAAATTGTTAAATAATTGTAATTTGAAATCTATAATTAATATTTTGTAATTATGAATATGCAAGTAGGAATGGACCAATGTTTTTACGTTTTTCACAGAAAAAAAAAGAGATTTGAGATTTTAACAAAAATGCTAACATAACCAAAAGCTCAAAGAAAAACCTCCAAATGTTCAGAACGGAAAAATTCTACTTGTCAGAATAAAGTATTTTTTAAAAAAAAAATCATTAATATACAATATTATTGTTCATAAGTAATAATTATATTAAATTAAATTGCATCAAATTGAATTGAAGATTATTTAAATAAAATGAAGAGTTAGCTATGATTATAATAATTTGAAGCAAAAGCAAGCGAATAAAAAAACGCAAACAAAAAATTATCTGTTGTATGTATAAATAATTGTGTTTTATCACAACTTAAGGTTTTTTAAGTATAACTAAGGTATGTTTATTTTGTTTACTTACTTCAAAATAAGTGGCAAAAATTATAATTCTTGGACAATAATTAATTAACTATAATTTTTTTTCTTATGTCAAAAAAGTAAGGTTATACAAAATTTTAATTACAGATGAACGGAGTTATTGAGACCCGTGCAATTGCACAAAAGATACCGAGAAACTATAAACTATTATCAGATCCTTGTTTAACAAAAGGGGCTAATAAAATTTATCGTTATGATGGAATTGTACCTAATGATTCAACTTATCCACCTGTCATACCAAGAGACCCCAGAAATCCTATATCACGCATTCGAGCACGTTTAGAACCTCAAGACATTCCTGTTCCAAGGTTCAGTATTTATAATTAATCTCCATGGTAGATTAATAACATTTATTTTTTGGAATAGATTTCGGATCGATCAAAATTACATTGGAGAACCGCCAGCTATAGAAATAACAATAACAAATTTAAATGATAATATTGACAAAACATTTTTATCTGATATGTTACAAAAATGTGGAACATTTGATGAGATACACATATATCATCATCCAACTAACAACAAACATTTGGGACTTGCTAGAATTGTGTTTGAAAATGTTAAGTCAGCAAAACTATGTATTGATAAATTTCATAATACATCAGTCATGGGGAAGGTATGAATTGGCAATTTATTCTTGTATATTTGAAAAATAATAATGTTTTCTTATTTACAAGTTATTGGAAAAATTCAACATATTCAATAAATATATTTGAGGATATATTCTATATGCATTGTACTTTTCAGATCCTTAATGTATTTCATGATGCTTTTGGAGAAGAATGTAAGAAACAATTAGAAATAATAACAGAAAAAAAATCAGGCACTCAACTTCCACCATTAACAATTGAATCATATCCTGATGAACACATTAAATCGGAAACATATCCAAGCACAACAAATTTAGAATCTGATCGATATAAAGAACGTGATTGGGACCATTATTCAACATCATCTTCATCCCATACAAGTCGTAACCGTTTAAATGATGATATAGATAGGGATAAAGAAAAATTTAGTAAGAAAAATATTAAAAGATGGGAAAAAGAAAAGAAATTACATCATCATAAAAGTGATAGAAGAGAAAGGGATCGTGATAGAGATCGTGATCGAGATAGAGATCATGATAATGATAAAGATAAAAAGGATCGTGATAAAAATTTAAATCGTTTTAGTCGTTATGAACGCGGTGGATTTTCTAATATACCACAAACAACAACAACAACTACAACAGCTACATCAGATTCAAATTATAGTGCACAAAGTGAAATAAGTTTTTCAAGTGGTTATGGTAGTAATGTAACACCAACTAATTTTGAATTACCTTATATGTCTTATCCAGCAATTAATCCAGTTTATCCAGCTGTGCCTTCTTTACAGTATTCTTACTCAACAACATGGCATGCATCACAATCACAATCACAGTGGGGTCCTGGTGGTCCACCAACTGAATTATGGGATTCAAGTGCTGCTCCTGTAACATCAGCAGCTAGTTGGGATGATGTTGAAGTTAAAAAACCAAAGAAAAAAGAGAAAAAAGATAAAGAAAAGGAAAAGGAACCAAAAGGCATAACAATAAAATTAAAATTAGATGATGAAGAAATGAGTTCAGTTGATTTAGATACACGAATTGCAATGATGTTTAAAGATAAAGGTTGTGGTGCAGCACCACCGTTTTTACAGCTTGATTCAGATTCTGACGGTGAAATAGATAAAACTGAAATACTTGATGCAAAAGTAAATGATAAACTGGAATTATATAAGGAAGATCCTCCAAGTCCATTTTTATCACAAGAAACATTTGAATTAACAAAAAAAATGTGTTTACTTAAAGAAAAAAATATGAATAAAAAAAATAAAAAAATAATTGAGGATGGTGCTAGTGATATTTCATCAAGTGATGATGAAGTATTATTAGCAAAAGGTACATATAGTCCAATTTTACCACAATCATTTAAGAAAGATGATGATCAAATGTCACTATCAAGTCTTTCATCAACTGAAAATAAAATTGAAGAAGATAATAAGCCCTTATTTCCACCAACAAATTATCTATATCCACCTGGTACACAACCATATTATTATCCTGATACACAGCAATGGAATCCTTATCAAACGCATTATATGCCAACAACAGGTAATTCATATATGCAATCATATATGCCTGGTTTTCCAATGATAACACCAAATTATGGACAATTTCCATTAAAAAAGGAATCATTATTAAGTACAACAGAAATAAAAACAGATCCATATTCAACAACAATATCCGCTGTTATTAATCGCGTTACCGATGAACTAAAGGTTATATTAAAAAAAGATTTTAATAAGAAAATGATTGAAAATACTGCATATAAAAAATTTGAAACATGGTGGGATGAACAGGAACGAATAAAAAATAATGTTAAAATAATAAATAAAAATGTTGAGGTGGTAGAAAATGATATTGTTATAATTAAAAAAGAGAAACAAACAAAAATTAATCAATTAATTAATTATAATCGTGATTCACTTGATTTAGGTGGTTATAGCTCCAATATTGGTCTTGGTTTACGTGCAACAATTACAAAAATGCCCAGTTTTCGTCGAATTCGAAAACAACCAAGTCCTGTTCATCCAGGTGATGATGATACACGTGGTAAAGATTTAAGTGATCAAGAAGAAATGGTGCAAGGATCTGATGATGATGAAAAAGAAGATACACCGGAAGTTAGTAAAACAGCTTATAGTCATCCAATTCAACCACAATTAGCAAGAATAAGAAAAAGGAAAGGAAGTACTTCAAGTTTCTTCACATCATCAAGTGAGGATGACTCTAGTTCCGATTCAGAAATTTTTTCAGATAGTTCATTATCATCAAATGATAGTCCAGAATATCAGAAGAAAACAATTTTAATAAAATCAGATAAAGAAAAAAGAATATATTCAGATACGGATAGTGATAATGATACAAAACCAGTACAAAAATCAAAATCAAAATTATTAAATATCTATTCAGATACAGATAGTGATACACAGGAAAGTGAAACAAAATCAACATTAATACCAACAACTGTGCCAGTAAAACAATTAGACAAAATAGAAGTAAATAAATTATTAAGTGAGAAAAATGGTACAGATAACAATATTCTTAAGCTACCAAGAACACCGGGACGTGAAACGCCAACGAAAGCATTTGATTTAGATCGTATTTACAGTGATTCAGAGGAAGAGAAAGAATATCAAGAAAAAAGACGACGAAATACAGAATATATGGAAGAAATTGAACGCGAATTTTTAGAAGAGCAAAAGAAGAAATTTACCGAATTGGTTCCTTGCAGACGAAGTCCTGTTCACGAGGTTAGAGAAAGAAGTCCAGATGAACCATCGACACCAGTTTTATCTAAGGTCCCACCCACACCAGGAAATAAAATAGTTTCAGATCCATTTATTCCATTTACAAAAGATATTGTTAAAGTAGTAGAAAATAGAAAAAGTCCTGTACCACCACCAGTCGTTAATTTAAATATAGTTAAACATCCAAAGGAACAAAACAATGGAGCTATTTTTGAAGAAGAAGAAGATGAATATCTTAAAAATGATAAAACAAAATTATCACCATCATCATCATCTGATGGTGGTTCCAGTCAAGCTAGTCAAGTTGCTTTAGAACATTGTTATTCATTACCACCATCCGCATCACCTTCATCATCACCACCAATTCAAACATTACAAGATTTACCTATAATTTCTATTAAATCTAATAAATATGCAATAAATTCAACTAGAGATATTTTGGCACACGATCATGGATATACAAGTTCTGCATCATTAAATAGTGGAAGTACCAGACCTGTCGGACGTCCACGTAAAGATAAAATGAAAACAAAAATAATGGAAAAGGAAACGCTATTAATAAAAGAAAATAAAAAAGAAATTAAACCATTTGTATCTGTACAACGTTTTGTTGAACGTGATGTTAGAACTGAAATGTCTTTATTATATGAATTTTTAACTCGTGGAATAGATGGTGAAGATATTGAATATTTAAGAAAAAGTTATGAATTATTATTACAAGACGATTTGAATTCATATTGGTTAAATGCAACACATTGGGTTGAACATTCATTAACAGATCGCAGTTTTATGCCACCACCATCAAAAAAACGTCGAAAAGAAATTGTGGATGAAATGAAAGTGCATGCGTCTGGTTGTGCACGTACAGAAGGATATTACAAAATGGATTTAGTTGATAAATTAAAATATAAACATCATCATTTAAAAGCACAAACTGGTAATCAAACAAGTGCTGTTGCACTTAAAAGTGTTACTGCAAAAATGCAAGGTATATCACGTGAAGCCCGTTCAAATCAACGTAGACTATTAACAGCATTTGGTGCATTTACTGAATCAGAATTACTTAAATTTAATCAACTAAAGTTCCGTAAAAAACAACTTAAATTTGCTAAATCACCAATTCATGATTGGGGTCTATTTGCAATGGAACCAATTGCAGCTGATGAAATGGTTATTGAATATGTAGGACAAATGATAAGACCAGTTGTTGCTGATTTAAGAGAAACAAAATATGAAGCAATTGGTATTGGTAGCTCATATTTATTTAGAATTGATTTAGAGACAATTATCGATGCAACAAAATGTGGAAACTTAGCAAGATTTATTAATCATAGTTGTAATGTAAGTATTTTATGTTCACTCAAAATATTATCATATTATCATAAATGTTGAACAAATTTTTATAAATTAAATATGAAGAGAAGAAAATCGAATATTTTAATATTAAACATTTATTTTTTCTTTTAGCCAAATTGTTATGCCAAAATTATCACAATAGAATCTGAGAAAAAGATTGTAATTTATTCAAAACAACCAATTGGTGTTAATGAAGAAATAACATATGATTATAAATTTCCTCTGGAAGATGAAAAAATTCCCTGTTTATGTGGAGCTCAAGGATGTCGCGGAACACTCAATTAAGAATCTTTCACTTTTTGTTTTTCTTGCAAACGCCGTATTTATTTTTCTTTCAAAAACTTTTTTTTTTTGTATGTTGAAAATTAAAAAAAAAAAAACAAAAAACAAAAATAAAATTTCTGTGAACGAGTTTTAGAAATACCTACCGATTTTTTTTTTCTATGTTTTTTGAAAAGATTTTTTTTTTTTTAAAAACAAACAACTCTTTTTTTTCTTTGTGTTTATGAAATCATTGTTTTTTTTTTTGTTTTTTTTTTTGATATTTTTTATATAATAAAGTTATTCTTATATTAGCTTTTAATAAACTTTTTTGTATATATAAGAGATAAGCTTTTCTTTTCTTAAAAATGAGAAATAAAAAAAAAATTTAATCAAAACTCAAAAAAAAAAAGAAAAAATTTTTTTTTTGTTCTATCTTAAATATTCCATAAATATCTATTAGAATATTTATTTTGGTTTGAATTTTTTATTAAAAAAAAAAGAAAGTATTTTGAAAAATATATATTTTATTTTGAATTTTTTTATTAATTTGTTTAAAAAACTGTTGTTATCCAAAAAATACATATTTAAGAAAAAAAAAAACATCTTAAACAAAAAACAATTTATAAACTGGAAAAAAAAACAAATCTTTCAAAAAATGTCAAAAAAAATTCTGAAATGAAAAAATTATTTTACCGTAGGAGAGAAAAACAAGAAAAAAAAAGGAAATAGGTAAAAAGCATTTTTAACATTAGGGAATTTCTTTTTTGATAATCGTATTGTAATTCTAGTTATAAATGTATATTATTATTTTTCTTTTTTTTATTTTCCTCTTTTTTTGTAACTGAACTGTAAATATTTGATTTAAATTTTAAGATAGAAAAAAAACTAAGGTTAAAATAAATAGTTAACTTAAAAAATTGATGGAAAATTGTGATTTTATTTGTTTTTAGCAAAATTATTTAATTTTTCATTGCTTTGTCCTTTGTGTTGTTTTCTTTTTCTTTCTTTTTGCAGTATTCTCTTTGAATCTATTTGCTTTTTCACACTGTAAAAATTGAATTCTATTCGTAAAGAGTAGAATTACAAAAGAGTAGAGTTAATAGAGAAATAGTTGACCCTAACAATAATTCGAATACAAAATTCATGGTTCTTTGAACGGTGACATATGGTTGATGTCTAGTACATACAATTATTACTTGTATCAATTTAAAAAAAAAAAAACGTTTGTACTTGGAAAACCCAACTACCACTAGAATTCACTTTACACGCAACATTACCTAAATAAACAATTCTAATGTACTTCAATTGTTGTATTTCTTTATTAAATTCATTCAAGGTTTTTTTACGTCTGAAAAAAAAAATTGAAACAATTTTGTTGTTGTTGTGGTTGTTTTTTTTTAAACATAAGAAAAAAAATATATTTTTATTATTTTGAAAAATAAAAAAATAAGAAAATGGAAACAAATAAAATTTTTGTGTTTATACAAATATGTGCAGTTATTATATAATTTTTTATAATTTTTAACAATTTTTTTTTTATATTAATTTAAGTTTTTGAAAAAGTTAACAAATTTGGTTTTTTTTTTTTAATTTTTACTTTTATTTTTTTATAAGAAATAAATTTGCTAAATCATTTTATCACAGCTGCAATTTTTTTTTTACTTTAATACTCAAAACTCTTAGAAAAAAAAAGTGATGAGCATTTTGTGTTTTTCTTCTTTTTTTTTTTAGCGTTTATTATATATATATATATATTTTTTTTAAACTTAATAAATTTTTATATAAAAAAAATGCTTTAGCAATTAATTTTTTTTTTTCCATGATCCCTTGATTTTTTTCTTAATATAATTTTTTTTGTTTATAAATGAAAGAGATAAAAAACATACAACAAAATAATAGAAACTTCGTCATTCATTGTGTGTTTAGTGTTATTAAAATTTAATTTTATAAATTAGAATTTTTAAGAAATTTTATTAAATTGAAGAACACAAAACAAAAATAACAAAACACTTTATATTTTACCCCCAACGCCCCCCATCATATTTTTTGTAATTTTCTTTTCTTTTAATTGGAATAAAGTTAAATGTTAAATGTATAAGTTTTAATGTTTATATAATTATTAATAAATTGTATAAAATTTGTTTTGTTTTTTTTTTTTATTAAAATTTAAATTACTAGAAGAATTTTAGAATGTAAATGGAAAACAAAGAAATTTTTTATAGTATATTTTCAAGTGTAAAAATATTTAACGTTAAAAAAGAAGAAGAAGAAGAACGATAAGTTTTTAATTTGTAAATTTAAACAATCACATAAAAACAACAAAACAAATATTTCTATTAATAAATTTGAATATAAGTAATTGAATAATTAATAAATATAAATGAGTGTAAAAATGTGTTAAGTATTTTATAAAATACATTACATTACATTAGTTATTTTCCATTTCTTTAATTATACAATATTAAGATTCATTTGTTAAGATTAAAAAAAATTTGGTGAATTAAGTTAAAATAAGAAATGAAAATTAACATAATAAATTCGTCTTAAGTATACACCGTAAAGCCTCAATCACCAATTGTACAATAGAAAATTTCAGTTCTATTATTTTTGACCCAATCATAAAAGTTTACAAATTGACCAACAACATAAAAATTTGTGTTGAAAATAAATTACACATCTTTTGTATAATTATGTCTGTTCGTAAAAAAAAAAATTATCTATTTAAAAGGAAAAAAAGACAAAAACATTTTAAGGAATATAAAAATATAAAATTACTAGATAACATCATATAATTTATGGTAATTAAAATCTAGTATAAATGAGGATCAGAGAGTTGTTGTATTTTTATAGTTTAGAGAAAATTTTATGTAATGAATTTAATTAAAAAATTACTTATAATTTCTCTGAACAACATAAATTACATCTCTGATCGGTGTATATGGAATATCTAATTCTCTGAGAGCCTGAGATTGAACAATTTAATTTTAATTTATATTCTTCTTTTTTTATTTTTTTTTAATGAGATTTCTTAAATTTTTGTTTGTTTTTAAATTAAGTTAGATTCTATCTTCATCAGATCATAATAAATTCTTTAATTTTTTTATCATTTATTTAATGAATATAATCAGAAGAATTGTACGACTGCATTTTTGATAATTATCTCATTCTTTCTTTATGAATTTTTTATTAAATTTATTAAATATTAAAATATGAACTTTTAATTGTTTTTCTTGTCTCTTGAGATTTTATTAATAGTTTTATAGCTGTAATTTTTATAAATATTTTTAATTAAAAAAATATATTTCATTTATAGTGAAATAATGTAGTTGCCATACGACAGCTGTTTATGATCACAAAAAAAAAAAAGGAGCAAGAATGTGAGCAGATCTTTCATTATTAATTTAATTAATTACTTATGCTCTCTATTAAATGTCACTTAAATTCTACCGTTTATTTTTTTTTTTTTGTTATATTTATATTTTTGTTTATGTTTTCATGAATTATATTTTTTGAGCAAAAAATGTTTTATTTAAAAGGGGGAAAAAACAGATATTAAATATATGTTCACGTTTTGACGGCATACATTAATTATTTTAATTATTTGATTTGGACGATTTAATTTTATTCCATTTTTTTTTTTAATTTTTGTATCAAACTGTAATTTTAATTAAATATTATTCGCATATATATTTTGATTATCAAAAAAAAGAAGTTAATTAAATAATTATAAAAGAAAATCAGACGACCTAAAATAACAATTCAGTTTAAAATGATTTTTTCGTCATATTTTAAGTAAAATATTCTACTAACATAATTTTTTATATTCAGGTCCTACTGATTTTAATTTATATAATGATTAGAATATATTTTTCTTTAAAAATATGTATTGATAAAAGTTTCTTTAAATATAATATTTTGTTTTTTTTTTTAATGAATAAAAAGCGATTATAAAAGTCGCAACCTTTTCTAATTAAAAATATGATTTTTTTTTCACGAGATAAAAGTGGAATATGTTTTTTTTTTTTGTTTTTAAATATTTAATATTACATTGTAAATATCAGAAAAAGATTAAATGTTATTTAATTATTTGGAAGTAGAAAAATACGAAGAAAAAAATTGTGTGTTTTCATTTTGGTTAAGAAATTTGTTTTTTTTTTTAAATGAGATTTTCCGTTTGTTTTTATTGATGTTCAGATTCAATAGATGATAATTTAATTATGTCCGTATTACTTGTATTTGTACTGATTAAAACTCCTTCTGTTAATGATGGCAAAAGATTATCACTAGAAGGTTGACGTTCTGTAATGTGATATTCAGGAGCTGAATTTGATCTTCCGGAACGTGAAAAGCGTTCTAATTTTGAGCCACCACGTTGTGGTGCACGTCCAGATATGCCACGTGAAAATGGATTTTGAAAGGAATGTTTTTTCAACATTGTCTTTATTAAAATTAATGTATCCAATTTTGGTATAGATTTTACTACACTATTTATATCCTCTTCACTGACTTGTACTAAACGACAATTTTCCTCTTCCGTTGGTAGTATATAAGTATTATTAGTTGTTACCCATACATGTTCCTATTTAAAAATGAATATCAAAATATTAATATATTTAATTAATATTGAGTTAAATTATTCGTTATCACTGTAGATCATTCAAGTCAAATGTAATATTTTTGGTATTTTATTTATAAACAAAACTTATCAATTTTATGTTTTTTTTTTTTTTGGTTTTTTGTAAAAACCAACAAAAAAAAATCTATTTTTGTTTATAAATTGTTGCAACCAAAGTAAATAATATTTTTTTATGAAACGTCTCGATTGTAACATAAATTTTTACAAAGTAATCATAACTAGATGTATCATAATGATTGTCTTTTCAACTAATTTTTAGTCTAGCTAAATTTTTCTTTAGTGTTTAAATCATTAAATAATTTTATTGTATTTTCATACAATTTTTCTAAAGTCATCTTAGAATTAGAATATATTTAAATATTATGAGAGAAATTTTTACTAAATATTTATTAAATTTTTATTACCTTAATTTGTGGCAAAGTAATCCTTTCAGATGGATTTTTCTTTAACATTTGTGTAATTAAATCTTTTAATTCATCACTTATGTTTGGTAATGGTGGAAATTTTAATTCATCATTTTTAATTCTTTCATAAACAGCAAGCACAGAATGAGCCATAAACGGTACATTACCATAAACAAATGAATATAATGTAGCTCCTAATGCCCAAATATCGGCAGCTTTCCCACTATAAGAATACTGAAAATAAATCGAATTTTGATTAATTAATAAATAATCAAAATTTAAAAAACAAAATTTAACAATTTACTTCGCCTAATTTTAATGTTTCTGGTGAACGAAAAGCAGGTGTACCAGCCGTGGAACCATTGTTCATAAATGCATCTTCACCTAAGAATTCATTACAAACACCTAAATCGGCAATTTTGACACGACCACATTCACCTAATAGTAAATTGCCTGGCTTTATATCACCATGAATAATCCTTTGATAATGCACTATTTTTTTTAAAAGTAATTAAACAGAAAAAAGTAATAAGTAAGAGCGTTTGTTTTGAAGATTAAGTATTAAATTTTTTTTACTATATTCAAGTCCTAAAAGAACATCACGAAAAACACTCCAAGCACGTTCTTCTGTTAATGGTGTTTCTGCTGGAATACTAAGAACTTCACCAAGTTGTACTAATTCAAATACTAAATATAATGAATCTTCTAATGGATCATCTAATACTTCAACTAATTTTACAACATTAGGATGATCCAACTGTTTATAAATAAAAGAAAAATGGAATTTTAATAACGAATTGAAGTCATTATAATTTATAAATGTAATAAAAATTAGTAAACCTTTTTTAATACAGCTATTTCTCTATAAACTCTATCTAAAGGTGATGTACCTCTCTTTGGTCCACGTGCTAAAAGCCCTACTTTACGTAATAATTTACGTTTTGATAAAATTTTCATTGCATAATGTGTTGAATCCTCTTCTGAATATGCCAATTTAACTAAACCATAAGAACCCTAAAATTAAATAGAATTTATTTTTAGATTAATTAACAAATAAAAATTCTTAATAAAATCTATTAATATTATTTTTGTCTTATTTTATTAAATTCTTTTTTAGGATTTCTCCCAAATTGTATTTTTAATGTGACGCGAAAAAAAAAACACTGAATGAATTGCGTATACGATTGTGGTAGAAAATATACAACGTCACACTAAATGTGGGAATTTAAAATTCATTATATGGTTCTTCACTATTTTAGTTAAACAAAAATTTAGAAAAATGAGTGTAAATACAATGTCTAATATTTTACCTGTCCAATTTGATCCATTAATTTATATTGATTTAATTGTAAAAAACTACCAGATTGTTCTATAGAAACTCTACGTGATTCTCTTAATGGTGCACGTCTTCTGCCTGTTCTTGGACTCCCATATGGACTATTATAAGGGCTGTATGGCACATTTGGATAAATCGGACGATTATTTTGATCAAGTGATTGATTTTTTGTTATACACCCACGAATATTTGTATTGATTTCACATGGTTTTGTTGTTGGATCAGGCATATTTATATCAACTCTAATGTCATCATCTATTATGTCTAATGATTGTGTTTTAGATAAATTTCTTAAATGTCGTGGTAAAATATGATTACCATAATCAGTTAAAGGATAAGGGTTATCAATAATACCTTCTGTATTTATTGTTTTATGAAATAATAACTTCTTACAACTCTCATCATTCGTCTTTTTAATAACATCATTTGGTCTTTCATAATAAATATTATTTTTGTCTTTATCCTCAATTAATATTTGTTTGTCTTGTAAAATTTCATTATCAATTTTTAATGTTTCTAATTCATCTGTTAAATTTTTTTTATTAACATCATCATCATTATCATATGAAGTAGACCATTTAAATGATATACTTTTATTTTGAATATCATTTAGATAATCATTTTTTTGAATTTTATAATGATTTGTTGTGAGATCATTTTTATTTACAATTGTCGGTTTTTCCATTTTGATAACAAATCTATGAAATTTTCTGAAATAAAAAATTCTGTTTTAGAGTAAAAGAATTTCCCCATTCTTATTTTTTTTTTTTCAAAATTAAAAATTGGTCTTTCCAAATAATTTAGAAGAAAAAAAAGAATCAATATCAAAAAATTAAAATCATTTAAAATTATCTGAATAATAAATATTAATGAATTCAAAATTTAAATTACTTTATACATAAAAGAAATTTAATTTACAAGGTTTTTATTGAATTATTGAACATTTTTATAGATTTTCTAAATAATCTAGAAAAAAAATAATCTTTTAAATTTTTAATTTAAAAACAAAAAGGCGCACCCAAATTATTCAACAAAATAAAATTAATTTTTATTGTTTTTGCACTTTACTTTTATGTATGATTAAAAAAAAAAGACTGACATCATATAATTAATAATAACTAAATAATCAATAACCATTTTCTAATCTAATATATATTATATTACTTACCCATATAAATATATTAGTTAAATGTAAATTCAGAAAACACTGATCTATCGTTATCCCCAAAACACAAAAATAATAGAGAAAAATACAAATTAAATTCGTTAGATTTTTTTTCTAATTTAAAAAAAATATATATTTTATAAACTAATAAACTTAATTCAGGATGTTTTTGTTTAAATCTTTCAAAAAAAAAATATAATGAAGAATAGTTTAATGTTTGGAAGTTTTAGTTAACTTTTCTAACATATTCTTAATATTTCCTATAAAACAATTTTACCTTTTAAATATTTAATAAGTACTACACTCTTTCTCCCCTTACTTTTTTTTTATATGTAAAGTAAATGAAAAAAAAAAACTTTTTTATGATTGTAGATTGTTGATTTGTGTAACTTGTTCTATTTTTTTTTACACAATGAAAAAATAATATTACTTAGTTAAGCTGATAAATTCTAAAAACTAATAATATTATAATAACTATGCATTTATTAAACTTGTAAGTATAGTTTAAAAAGTTTTATGTTTCGCCTCTTATGAATTTATTATTGTTCTTTCAAGTATATATATTATTATTTTTTATTATTAACAAAAAGAGAATAATTTTAAAACAAAAAAGGTAAACTGAATTTTAATTAGTTTGTATAGGTTACTGTTTTTTCTATATATTTCTCAATAAGTTTAACAATTCTTCCTAATTATGAGATAGATTATTGTAGGTGGTAGGTATAGGTTTTACCTAATGAAATATAATTTTCTTCAATCTTTTAATACAAACATTCGATTTTTATTAGGACTTTATACAAATTGAAGATGTGATCATGATAAGGTATCAATTTTAATTAAACTTTAAAAAAATTTATCACAAGAACTAAATTCATATTTTTTTTTCTCTTTTAATAAGAGTCCGTCCTAAATATTTTGTATTTAGGTAAGATGATTAAAATATACGAAAAAGAAAAATCAATAATAATTTACACGAAACACAACAACAAAAAAAAGTATTCTAATGAAGAATGAACGCAAATCTTATACGTATAAACTAAGTATAATTTTTAGGTAAATTACGGATTAAAAAAGAACCATTTTTTTTGACTATGACTGTATTATTATTGTATTATAATTACATTTATTTTTATTACTTTTACTTGAATTATTATTATCGTTGCGTGTGCGTATTAGGTAATAAAAGTATCATTTGTGTTAGTTATATACATTTTCTTTTAATATGGATTGTAGATTATTCTTCTTAGTTTTTTTTATTGTGAATTTTTTTAAAAAAACACTAAAATTAAGATAATTACATACATATTAGATTATTCACTTTTCACTAAAATTAATTTTTTCACGTTAGACCGTATTTTTTTTTTTTAATCTAATGAACATAAGTTTAATTTACACACTATATATAACAGAATAAATATTAAATATTACCAATTTAAAATTTATTTTTATCAATTTAAATTAATTAGTATAAATATTTCGTCGGTTTATTTCACTTCTAGCGCGATTTAACAATTAACTAAAAAACATATTAATACAATTTATTGGAGTGTTTTTTTCTCTTGTTTTGTTTTTGCGTTTGTCACCACACAATATTATTATTTGCACAATTGAATAACACAAACTGAAGATAATAAATGTTGATGACAGCAATTCTAAAACAACGTTGCCAATTTTTTTATTAAATGAATCTTTATTTACATTATTTTAATAAAAAAAAATCATTAAACTTGTACAAAAAATTATTTAATATTTTTGTTTTTACAAAAAATATCGAAAATTTGAATATAAAGTGCAAGAGCGTGGCACATGTTTCATTAAAAATATCAATTTATTTTATAAATTAACTAAATTTCGTTCTTTTAAATTTCAATAAAAACAAAGCTATCAGAATTAATACGGCAATCCAGTAAATACTTCAATTCAATAATAAAAAAGCTTTAAATCATATAATTTAGATGGCAGAAGTTAACTTTTTGTAACATATGTTCATTGAATTCGTTACTTTTATAAAATTCACTTTTATGAAAAAAAAGACTTTATTTTTTATTGTTATATTTAATTAATTAGTCTTACAAAATATATATTTATAAGGATAATAATGTGTACAATAATATCGATGATAATAGATGATGACCATAAATAAATGCAAAATTACTTTGGCTTTGATAAAAACTATTTAAAAACTTTAATCAAAAAACCAAAATGGTTGTACAAAACTGGAAGATCACGATGACATAAGTGTTGAAATGGAGGTTCAATTCAAGGCAATTTCTAATCATAAAATAATCAGTTAGGCAACAATTAGTTGAGATATACAGCATATATTTTACCAACTTTTGTTCTCGTGTTCAACCAGCTTTTAATCACAATATGGCGTCGATGTCTCTGAATTAAAAAAAAAAAGAATAGAAAAAGAAAAATACCAATAAGAATATAAATTAATATGTTACTTATTTTATTTATTGAAAAATTAGTTTTTTTTTTCTAAATTTAAATTGTACAACAAACAAATTATTTCGCAAAATTAATCACACACATACATCTTTATTAAATTATTTTAAATATTTTAAGGACCGCACATTGTTTAAAAAAGTAATTAAAAAATTAAAGAATAAGAAATTAAATATTTATTCAAGCGGAAGACTTAAACAATTTAACTTTCCTCGGCAATTTAATCGATAAGCTGATTAAATTACAACAAATATTTAAACGACTATAATTCTAAAGTCTTCGATCTAGAATTATTGAAGATTATATTTATTTTGATGTTTGCAATTAGCATATCACCTTAAAAAATTCGTTTCATTTTGATTCCATAATATATTAATTTATTTTTGTTATTGGAAATCGAAACTCCATAAAACAAATTACTAAAAATTAAACAGTTTATTGCTTATATTATTTATTTCCAATGAAATAAAAGAAAACTAAATAAAATTACATTTTCTTAAGAAACGAAAAAATTTATGTATATTTGCAAAAAATTTAATAAAAAACCGCGTTGTTTTTATGTAATTAATGTTTAGGCGTTGAATTTAAATTATTTTATTTTGTAAAAAAAACCCTATTCCATTTTGTGTGTTAAAATATTTGTTGAATTGTTTGTTAACATAATAATCACTAACATTCTTCCTGACTTTTTCGTACACAACGAGCAACTTTTCTTTTGAATTCTGGATAACATTCACGCCATTCTTTAGCTGCATCTACATTTGCTGGTGATTCATCATTTGGATCCGCTAACATTGATATTACAGATATTAATATTGTTTCAACTGTATGAACTGGTAACCAACGTTCTGAGGCTTTTTCATAACCCCATTTATCATCACCAGGTTCGTGTAAAATACTTATGCAAACGTCACCATTTTTTTCTATATTTGGATGCCAGATTTCGGTTACAAATTTCATACGTGGTGGCCTTAAAGGATATTCTTTTGGAAAATAAACGTGCGCTTTAAAGAATCCACCCTCACTGTAAAGAATTAACAAGAAAAAAATATGTATTAAAAATTGATATATGAATCGATAAGAAATTAAACCGAAGAAAATAACTGCAAAAAATAAATGTATATAAAATGTTTAAAGCAAAATTGGTAGTGGATTTGGAAAATTACTAAAATGCTACAAAAATTATACATCATAAAATCTATAAATAAAAAATCATACATTTCTTTGTCTTTTTTAACTTTGAAAGTATATTTGGTACATAGAATGGCATAGAAATTATTTTAAATAAAATAATAATATTTATCAAAATATTGATTTAAACATTACATATTATTATAAAATATAAAATTCTAAATACATATTAGTTTATTTGAGGTTATGTTATTCATATGATATAATGACTTCAAAAATACTTACTATAATGTATCTGGTGGTCCAATAATAAGCACTTCCCATCTAAATATATCATTATCATCAATTAATCCAGCTGAAAATCCTTCAACAGGATTTTTATTCAGCTCTATAATAAAAAAAAAAAAGAAAATTTAGTATAAATCAATGCTTGTTTTTTTCTTTCTCTTTTGACACATTTTCATGACGAACAAAAAATTGGTAAATTTATAATTCTGAAATATATATACATATATATATATATATATATATATATATTGGACTAAAGTAACCTCCAGAATATTACAGAGTATTAATACGAGTAAATAAATAATTCTAAATACCTATCTAATAATTCTTTCAGTTTGCAATTAATTCACTAAAAAAAATTGCAAAAAAAAAATTCAACATCACCGCATAAATGACACACACGATTTCGGTATTGATTTTACAATATTTAAGACCCATTTTACATTATTTTTTAAAGTAAATTTTATTGAAAATTAAAGTTAGATAAAATATTAATTGATTAGACGTGTACTTAATAATATATTTACTATTCTTAAATTATAATTTAGGAACTAAAAAACGATTTTTATTGTCAAAATTAATCGTTTTTTAATTTAATAAGTAATTAATAAAATCAAATAACTTACCAGCCAATTGTTTTTTCAATAATAATGATGATTGAGGTTCTGACATTTAATATAAAGAAATTGTAAATCACTTTTATGTGCCGAGTATAAAAAAATATGTAAGACGTTAAGATAGAACTTTTTTTGTAGTTAATATGGCTGACAAAAAACACGGAAGACGAATGGAAAAAAATACAGGGTTGCCATTTAAAATATATGTCATCCATAATGCAAAAACTCACTAGATGGAGTACAAACACTTTTTTGAAAAAATCGGCGTATATATTTTTATAATTTAAATAATTTTTAAGATAACACGTTAAATTATATTTAACTTTATTCATCCTTCAAATATTTTAAAAACAAATTTCCATTTTCAAAAAAAGAAAATTATTTACAATTCATACAATCATTCAAATTATAAGTTATAAATTAAACATTATTAGATCATTATAATTAATGTATTTTAATTGATTTGTCAATATCTTCATGGATCTCCTTTTACCCACCACAATTTTACTTCCAAATAAAGCATTTCTACATATACTGTTTGGATTAAATTTCTGTTCGAAACAACATTGTCCTAAATTTAATGTAATTTTTTTTACAGAAATGTATTCAGGGAACATTTCCAATTTAGAGTGTTTCTGAACTGCCTTGGTTTTTTTAAGTGTATATATTTTAACGGTTGGATAAATTTTAAAACTAAAATTTTTACTTCCTTGTAAGGATTTGTAACATAATTTATGTAAATAATCTTCAAAGGTAAAAACATTATTTAAGTAATATCATATCATTATCATAACAACATTTTCAAAAGGATACTCACTCTGATAATAAATCATAAATGGTAAGAGAGAGTCTCCACAAATCTCATACAACCATGCGTAAAACAGACTATCGCGGGAACCTTTAATAAAAATTGCTGCAAACTAAAATATAAGATAATATTAGAAAATGTAAAACGATAAAAAAAGGACAATATTACATTTAAATGATAGTTAAACAAATCAGGCATTTCTTTGGGATTTAATCTATCTATATAAACAAGTATTTTCCGGAAAGCTAATTCACCCAGCGCCCATAATCCATGTACAAGGCGACAAAACCATTCATTATCTGAAATTAAATGTGGCTTAAATAAATTAGGCTAAAACTAACATGTTATGCCACTAACCTTTTTCTGATAGCATTTTTACATTTTGAAAAAAAACGTCAATTCTGTGCCCAGTTGCTGTTATTAAATATTCCTCTGCTATACCCCATCTACTGCCCACATTACCAATAGTTCGACACAATAATCCAACGGTTGAACTTGTACATCTTTTCGTATAGATATTCGTACCAAAATTTATGTCAGACACATGAACTTGATTTTCTTCAAACTTTGTTTTATTTTTTATCTTACTTCCCTTTTTAAGTTCTTGCATTATTGCAAAAAACGCCTCATACTCTCTATTCGGAATCTCTGTTGGAATTTCATTATCCAGCGATATTGCCTCAGAATAGGGAAGTTGCGTACCCATGCTTCTTATATTCGTTCCATTTTCTATATCTGATTGAGACTCCATTTCAGTCATCTGATATTCCTCAAAAACAATTGGTACTGTTGGCATATCACTAACTATTTCAAATGTATCAGATGCCTTTGTAACGCTAGACTTATTTAATTCGGGAGCTTTTTTTTTGCCTTTCAATTCATTAGTTTTATTTTTCTTTTCTTTTTGAGTGTTAATAGGTCCCAGGAGTAGGCATATAAACAACTCGGAGATAAGCAATAGCTACAAAAATTTGATAATCAAACAAAAATGTATATAGTACTTGTTTACATTCTATAAAAAAAATCTGTATACTTCTGTATCAATATCTGCATCCCTTGATTTAGGGTTTGCGGCAAGTGCACATATGAGCATTAAAGACCTTTCTAAACTTTCTTGGGTATATTCAATTGCTAGCATTTCAATGCATTTTTTAAGTAAAATTTTTGCAATGCAACCAATTTGTGGATGACTATATGTTATATCAATTGCATATGAGACCTCCGCTGGATTTCCTAAAAATATTGCTGCCCAAAAATAGTAATAGTTAAAAAAAATATTTTTGTATCAAAAAATTGTCAACCTTCACAAATGTTTGTACTGAAATTAACAAGTTTTTCTAAACTTCCCTTGTCAGAAACCCAAAGCGTTGATAAACTAGGATATTCTCCTCTTGGTTGTTCTTTTTCATTTAGAAACTCTTTACTAAGATCGACAATCGATTCCTATAAAGAAGGTTTTATTACATACGATAATTACTTCTAAACTTTTATTAAATTTACGGATTGAAAATAATATGTACGATCGTATTCAATTTTATCCCAACAACCATCAAAAGTTCCCAGAATTGGTGAAACATTTGAATCTTTCAGAATTTCATTTACCAATTCTACTGATAAATGGCCGCCTGAATGTCGTGAATATGTTTTCATTGTCTGGAATAGAAATTGAAAAAAAATAAAAATTTACAAAACTAAATTTAATTAAACATTTTATAATACTATGATTTTACATTAGCTAATTCCCATAATTTGTATGTAACATCTTCAGATAATCGTGAAAATACATCTTGTGAGACTTCCATATCATCACTTTTGTCATGTTGTTCCCATATACATTTTATAAATTTTGAACTTATCCCAGCATACAATTTGTGTAATGGTATACCATTCTAAAAACAAAAAAATTCTAACAGTAATAATAATATACAAATTATCCACATTTAATTTAATTTATAATTGTTAAAAAATGTAAGATAAAATATTTTGTTTACAACTTACGTCCTCAGGATTATTAGATGGTCGTTTTTGAATTATTTTTTTTGGATTCGATTGTCGTTTATGAATAACTTTATTTGCCGTCTTATTACTCGAAGTAACTGTATTATTGTCCAGAGTTTTCATTATTTATTAATTGTTTAAAATATTTAGCATTAAGTTTTTGTTTTTAAACAATATGTTATTAATGACAAAGAAATCAAACGAAAATGTCAGACCAATAGCGCAGTGAAGTTAGCATCGCATGAGTTAATAATAAATATACCCAGCAGGGAAATCAGCGTTTATTCAGTGCTGAATGAGTGTTTATGCATAAATACCCAAGTGTTTACGATAAACGCTGACACTAATAGTGTTCAAGTGTTTATGTTTCATATAAGGTGAAGCCGTACGTAAACGGTATATTAAAGCATTGATTCAGTGTTTACGAATAAACACTCTCGTCAGCACTGACTAGGACCTTGAACATAAGCCCTCTTTTAGTGTTCATTTACAAGTAGTAATAAAGGGGTTCATTTTTTTCTAAATTAAATGCAAATTTCTATTAAAAAAACTAATTTATTTGTAAATATAATTGTTTTTTACATTCTTATATTATAATAATTCCAGTTTTCCAGAAAGTTATTCATACTCGTTCAGATCATTGGGTGTTGTAATAGGTAGGTCTATATTGTCCATTGTTTCCTGTTGTTTGTTTTGAACAATGTCTAAAATTTTATGTTGAATATTTTTAATGAAATTAATGTTGACATCCATCTTTGCCAGTTCTTTTAAAATTATGTCTGAAATTTGTATAAATTTTTATTATTTACAATAAATATATTAAACAATAGCACTTACCATAAGCTGTATTATTGTCTGTTTCATTATTAACGTCAACATCAATGTCGGTTTCACGTACTGTAAAGTATAATTAATGAAAAAAAATTAATAAAAATTATTGTATGTACTTACAATGGACATGCTCTATATGGTTGTTCGATATCCTTTTATTTATGAAATCTAAGGAATTAGGGCTCTGGGTAAGAGAGTCATGAAATGACTGGTGATTTAATATATTAATTCCACTTTCATCTTGTGAATATGCTAAAATAAAATAAATGAATCATCTTTTTATAACCACTATGTTATTTCCATGCTTGCTATTAATTACATTCACTAAATTCAACGGTTTTCTATGTTTTCTGTAAAAGATAGACAAAGTTAAAATTTAAAAATAAGAACTTTTTCTTAAGTTAAAACTTACTAGCATCATGAGTCGCCAATTTTTATTATTTAACTTTTTATTTAAATAATCCATTTTCACTAAATATAAATATTAATAGTTCCAATTAATTACCAAAATGTTGGACCTCAAAACACGACACCATATGGTATTGACATAAATAAAATCAAAATGTCATAACCAACACCACAGAATTAGTAAATTCTCATAAACACACACATGTAGACCTGTTTATGCGTAAAGTCTTTATAAGTGCTATAAAAGGTCTTTAAAATCATATACAATCGACGGTATAAGAACACACACCACAAATAATTTTTGTTTCACTCTTTCTCATTGAATTTTTGTAGAACGTCTGTCTTTGCTTTCACCGTTTATAGAGTGTTTATTAATCTCTCGCTTACGATTTCTCTGCTGGGTATGTTATGGGAAAACAATAATTTGATTTCGAACTCGAATCGTAGAATTAAAATTGAAATACACACAATTATCCATAATGCAAATATCATATCATATGCAATTATAAATTTATATATGCATAGTGCATACCTATATTGTTATTTATAAAAATAATAATATACTTACCCTACATTCAAATTATCCTCTATATTTTCGTAAAAAATTATAAAAGTTGGGATTCAATAATTTTTAATTATAGTTTATAATCAATTTTTAGAAATATAATATAACAATATATTTTCATTTGAAATTAGTATAAAAATTACAGAAAAAATAACTAAATTTATAAATATAATGAAACTGGGTTTTTCTTATACTGTCAGAGAACTACAGTTAAAAGTTTAAACGAACTTTTGGAATAATCATAAACTCTATACAATTTCTATAAACTCAAATTTTTTCCAAATTCTTTTATTAAAATATGTATTATAGGTAAATGATTTTTGTAATATAAATTTATAAAAACGAATCCTTTTTCGTAATCATTTGCTGTTTTTTGTTTATATTATTAATGTCAATTTTTTTTAATTTCTATTTATTTTAATTACTGATTGATTATAAATAAATAAAATTTTATAAAATCGAATAGTTTTTAAGTCTATATTCGCCTTATCTTCAGTGCATCATCCATATTTAAATTGCATACAGTTAAAAATTTTCAGTATACACAGGAGTTTTAGAGGCTATTTTTGAGTCACAATAAAAAAAATATAACAGAAAACCATCAATATTAAAATTTAACTGAAACTAATTTTTGATACTTCTAAAAACTTTCATTCTTACTACTCAGTAACTGAACAATTATATAACGATTTAATGAACCGAATATAATTCGATAAATTCGTTAAAACAAATTTTTTTCTGTGTTTTTTTTTTCAATCAAAGTTAATGATTTTAACTTATTTTTTCCTATTTAAAATCTACCACATTTTTTTTAAAACATATATTAATCATAGTATTTATCACTGTAGTATCTAAATTTGTTCATTTTTTATTATATAATTATATAATTATAAATCTAAACTATTTTGTCAAAATATTCATGAAAAGCATTGTTCTTATGTTATTTTTTCTTCTTGCTCTTTTTTGTAAGAAATGTTTTCTAATTTTCATTCACTTTTAAACTTAATTACTTAATTCAATTAATTATTTTATGCTTTTGAGTGTGTATAATGTCTTACATTTATAATTAAATACATGACAATTAATTTTAAAATTTACAAATTATGTAACATCAATTATAATTTATAATAAATTAATTATGAGTTTTGACATTTATGAGGTTAACGTTTTTTTTAAAAGATTCATCTGCTTTTGCTTTAATCGTTTTGTGCAAGTGCAATTAAGTCTATGATATTACTCTCGATATTACAATGTTTTTTTTTTGTATAAATAAAGAACACATTTTCACGATGACTAAACTTCTAATTGCTTTGATGCTGGATGTGATATAAAAGGTTCACTCCACATCCGACGTAAATCACCCTGAAACCAAAAAAGAGATTAAATAATTTAAAATTAAGAGCACTAAGAAAATGATTTTTTAGTTCTTAAATTAATTAAGACAAAAAAAGAACAAATGAAAAATGTTATTTTAACGGCAAATAAAATTGTAATACAAATTATTTTTACCTTAAAATAAGCCATTGTTAATAACGGCAACAAAGTAAATGGAACAAGATATAATAATGCTGGCTGAGCTGCTTTAAATATTTCTGAACTAACTGTAGCTGTTAATAATCCAAGAAAATACCTTTAAAGAAAATTAAATTTATAAAGAAAATATTCTAGAGAATAATAAATTCAAAAACCACAATACTCACCCTAATAATGAACAATGAAAATATGTTAATTTAGATCCAACACCTAAAATCATTTAAAATTTAAATTATTTTTAATAAAATAAGTGAGGTTTAAATAAAAAACTATTATTAATACAAAAATAACACTAAACCTTTAGGAGTCGGTACACCATTATCACCTGGTATACCTTGTGATTTTTTATACGCATCATAACGTAACACAAAACATAATAATAATCCTGGCATTACAATATCACCTAAGCCCAACATAGAGAAATGTCCACTATTATGTAAACTTGGAAAAACTAATTTTCCTGGTAAATTTAATTTTGGTGAATCCTTAACAAGTCCACCAAGATTCAGTTTACGTGCCACAATACCAACGGGATTTTCAGCTGGACGTGTCGCTACTTTAACCATAACATTTGTGCTAAATATGTATGACGAAAAAAATACCCAAAACACATCATATAGCAATAATCCGGTTAGTAAAAGTGTTGAAACTTTTAAACTGGGTAAACGAACAAATGCAATGAATGCAACACAAAGCCCCATTCCCATAGCTAAAATTATATTATACATAAAAAATAAAATTATGTGATTAGGCAAAATTTAATCTCACCATCCATTAGCAACCAATGCCCAGTTAGAACCCAAATACATACAATTGACAATGCCAATGAAAAACTAAATAGTTCAGCTGCTGTGAATCGACCACAAAAACCAAATGATATTCTATTACCATCTGAACATGGTCTTATTATGTATTGACACATTGGTAGTAAAAGAAATGCTAAAGCTACAGTTGCAATTACTAAAAAGAAATAAAAAACATTATATTAGTGTTATAACTAAATACCATTATAGTTCAAGATAAGTTAATAGCTATTAAAGTAATAGCACCGTTCAGCATTACGAACATACTCTTTCATGCTTTATAATTTGTACTTTCGACTGTGACAATTTTTCCAGGGTTCAGATATTTTTATTATTAATATTTTTTTTTGTTTAAGATGAACATTCATTTATCCTGTAATCACTAAGATACTTACTAGCCGTACAAACAGCAAATAACATTTGCATCGAATCAAAAAAGAAAAACATAATAAGTAGAGATACCGAGGCACCTAGAGGAAGACACAAAGCGTGCATAGTATCTAATGTTGCAAA
Source organism: Pedicia rivosa (assembly GCA_963082725.1). Classification (NCBI taxonomy): domain Eukaryota; kingdom Metazoa; phylum Arthropoda; class Insecta; order Diptera; family Pediciidae; genus Pedicia; species Pedicia rivosa. The sequence goes on along the minus strand of OY720153.1, from coordinate 684,102 downwards.
TTTAGCTAAAATAAATGTTAATTTGATTAATTGAATGTATAAATCTGAACTTTTAACGATTAATATATTTACTACTCTCTTGTGAAATTGGTTCTCCCGTTAATAAATTATTTAAACTTTCACTTTGACGTTTTTTCTCTTGCCGTTCCCTTGCTTCTTGCTCCATATTAAGACTTCTAAAACTACCATAAACAATCAACAGCATAGAGATGAGGCATGTTGAAACTCTGGACGAATCCATAATGGAATAAGCCCACTGGTATTCACTAAATTCTGTTGTAGCAGCACCACCCGCGCTCTGCGACATCTCTTTATTTTTGTTTGTTATATTTGTAAACTTTGTCTATTTTAAGATAATAATGACAAAAAGACTAAGTAGAAAAAGAAAAATTCTAGTTAATTAATTAATATATTTTTTTCTTCAGAAATATAACAAAAAGTAGTCCTAGAATTATTTTTTGTTTGTAATTTCATAAAATTGTTATTTTAGTAAAAAACATTTTGTTGTGTTATTATTCAAAACTCAAATACAAATAATATTTTTTTTGTCATTGTTAGAAAAAATGTCACCTGAATTCAAATACTATTTGCTAATTAATAGTCAATAACACCACTATTTAATTAACAATAAATGTAGATATTTAATATTATCCATTGGTTAAACTTTGTATTTTCTCATTCAAAATACAATAAATTCATTATTTAATTGATTTTTGGCTTAGTTAAAAAAAGTTAAACGCCATATTTACAGTTTTCACTTCTGAAAACACTATTATTTTGATTATTTAACTTTTTTTTAATAGTGTACAATTTCTTCCAAGTTTGAAAATAATGTAAGTAGGTAGTCTCAGTTAGGGTAAGCCAATAAGCTCAAATTTTGAACATTTATAATTTTAAAGAAATTTTTAGTTACAAAAACTGAAAATATTGGATTAGAAATAATATCTAATCATCACTAACTCACAAAACCACTAGTAAGAAAGTAGAATAAAAAAAATTAAATTTAACACTTAAAAATAGGTAAATTGGGCTACAATATAACTAGATTGGCAACACCTACAAACAACAAAAAATTGTTTTCTGTCTTTTTTTCTTTTGATTTGATTAACATTTTTTAAACATAAAAATGCAATTTACAATTTAAAAGATTTTTATTTTTTATGTGTATTATAAAAACATTGTTGATAAACAATGCAACTGTGTTAATGAAAAATAATTAAAGATTAGATAGTGAAAATCTTTAATATTGAAAACTTCTGCTTGTTTTTTTCTCAAAAATTTGTTGAAAATAATGGCAGTAGCAAATTTTTCAGAAGATTCTTCATTTTGTAATGTGTCAATAAATATGCTTGACATCAATGGCTGGGCTGAATTTTGTGAGCGTCATGCGAGAAATGCAGCTACAGATTACGCAAAGTCATGTTTGCATTTTACTAATAATTTGCCAGATAATTCACGTAATTCAGTTTCACATCGAGATTTCATGAGGAAGTTTTTAGATTGTTTTTCTGAGCATTTTGAAAGCGAATTTTATCGACGGCGAATACAACAAAAAGTGGGTTAAATTTTTTTAATTTAATGTTTTTTATCTATGTTTTTTTTAGACTAGAAATGGTAATGCCACTGCATTGGAGGAAAGTGATTACTCCGAAGACACAGAATCCCCAAAAATAAATCATAAAACATTTTTTCGTCGTTTATCATTCAAAGTTAGAAGAGGAAAGGTAAAGTATTGAGGAAATATTTCTAAACAAAAATTCTTTTAATGCATTTGTCTTAATTTTAAAGGCTTTTTTTCAAAAACAACATTCGGATGAAGTAGAACTATCAACAAACCGTCAAAATAAAACAAAATTAGCAAAAATAGTAGTAGAATGTCGAAAAGAAGGTTCAGTTAACTATTTGACTCCGGAGAGTTTAGATCAACCAAGTGGACCCCAAAAATGGGAAAAATGCAGGTTGGCATTGGTAAAAACAGTTGGTGGATATATGCTTGAATTTTATTCACCACCAAAATCACAGAAACCACGCAGTGGTGTATTTTGTTTCTTAATATCAGAAGCTAGAGAAACAACTGCCCTTGAAATGCCCGATCATGAGAATACATTTGTTTTAAAGGTAAAGTTGGTAGAATATTAATTCATTTAGAAGTTATTTTTAATATTCATGTTCAATTTTATTTTATAATTTAGGCGGACAACAATATGGAATACGTAATTGAAGCAAATGATACAGATGACATGAGAAGTTGGTTAGCAACAATTAGATATTGCATGCGGAGTACTCCAACTTCTCAATTACCCCCCATTGAAGCATCAACTGTAACAGATCCATCAAATGTAACACATGAGCCGATAACACCAACTAGTGATGCACGTAATGTAGCCCCGGAATTACCACCAAAACGGACTGGTGAACGTATTTCATCATCAAGTGATTTCGAATTAACTGAAGGTGATTTGGAATTGGTACAAGCTACTGATACTGATCTAACAGCGTTAATGCGTGATTTTCCTTGGTTTCATGGAACATTGCCAAGATCAGAAGCAGCACATTTGGTATTACATGCTGGAGCAACAGGACATGGGATCTTCCTTGTACGACAAAGTGAGACGCGAAAAGGTGAATTTGTTTTAACCTTTAACTTTCAAGGAAGAGCAAAACATTTACGAATGACCTTGAACGATTCTGGGCAATGTCGTGTTCAACATTTATGGTTTCCTTCAATCACAGAAATGCTAGAGCATTTTCGACAAAATCCTATTCCATTAGAATCTGGTGGAACGGCTGACGTAACTCTAACTGAGTATGTTGTACATCTGGCTGCTGCTGTGGCACTTCAATCACCAAGACATGTGAGATAGCCCCAATTATGGAGGCTTTCATATCCAGTTTGCCGTCAAATCAGTGTTAGTGATGCTGTTGTAGTGTTTTTTTTTTCGTTTTTTATTGTTTTAGTGTTCGTCATGTTTTGTTGCTATTTTGTTGAATTTTTTGTATTTTTAAAAATTCGCTTTAAAGTTTTTGTGAGTTTTTCTATTTTAATTTAAATTAACTACTTAACTAAAGCTAATGCATAATCACAACTTTAATTTTTTTCAAGTTTTTCCAATATGATTGATTGTTATTTATTTAGTTAGAACTCTTGAATTTATCATTAATTATTAAAATTATGATTAATCTCAATAATTAAGCATGGCTGGGATTGCGAAATTGGTTTTCAAATTATTTTAGAATATGTAAGCATGTGTAGTAAAAATTTGAATACTGGGCATGATTATTTTGAGTAACTGTTCTTCTTTTGAAAAAGTTTTAGATATTAATATATCCAAAAATAATAATATACAAATACAATATAATATTCGGTCCCACACTTGGTTTATGTTCATCATATTATAATAAATTACAATTTATTTGCATTCAGCTTTATACAGCCAATAAGCCGATTATTTTGTTTTAATCTTATTTTTCAAAATAATGAAAAAAGCCTTTTGATTAATTTTTTAGCCAGCACAAATAATAACAATGAACGATGTTCGAGTTAAGACATGTGATTTAGAATTGCCATCGCCAACACAAGTAAATACTCAACAGCAACAGCAGCAACAACAACAGCAACAACAGCAAACATCAAATATAACTGATGATACAGGACGTGCAGTAGATAATCAATATAGCTTCGTTTGAAATTTTTGTTGTCCTGAAGGTCAATAAATGTTTCAAAATAAATATTATATATTACTTTCTACACTGATACCTTCAAAAAGTGACTGCATTTTACTTCTATAAACAGACTTATATTTTATTATCAATTCTTTGCCAAATTTTTTAAAATAATATTTGTATAAATGTATCCTTTTTAAATTGACCATTATTTGTTACAACAGTAAACGTTCAACTTATGAAGGTGTAACTATAAACTATATATATATATATATATATATATATAATCTGTTATATTATTTAAAACTAAATAATATATTATAAATAAAAACACTATAATCGACAATTAAATATGATCCAGTATTGTAATTTCGAAGAGTGTTTTACAAAACAAATAAATACAAAAAGAATGTTTAATTTAATACAAAAATACTTCTTTTAGTTCAATATTGTATATTTATAATACCATTCCTGCGTTCCTAAAATCATTTTCATTTAGAATTAATAAAAAATAAATCAAAAAAAGAAGCAGATTTAAAATGATTCTTTTTAAAATTCACTCAGCTAAACGTTTTTTTTTGTTTGTTTATCGGTAAAATAAATTATAAGTGGAATATACATATACATTAAAATTATCGATATGCTATATTTATTCAAGGATGAAAATAATATAATTCTAAAAGATAAATTAAAAAGAATTTTATTGTAATAATATATTTATTAAATGAATTACATTAAAAAATTATTTTTTACTCAAAATTTTACAAAACTAAAGATTTATGTTTCACTCCTCATCCTCAACAAGAGGTGATATAAAATATTCTACGTACATTTGAGCTGAATCCTCTGACATGACCATCACTTGAATACCAAGTAATCCTGAATTATCAGTTCTTAATGAAATTTTTGAACCGAGATTTATAGATTTCATTACCATTTTAATATGTGATAATTTGTATTTATTAATTGTCTCTGTAACACAATTAAAAGTGTAAATCATGTCACTAGTTTTTGCAATTTCAATATTTGTTTCTGATTGATTATTATTTATTGTAGTAATGCGAAAGTAAGGTGATTTTGGCGATAAACATATCTCAACTTCTTCAATTGATGTATCAATATCATTTAAAATATTTGAAAAATCAGCACATCTTAGTATAATCTTACTTTCTACTCGATCTTCATCTAAACAAAATTCCATAGTATCATTTATACATTTTGTTTTTATGGAACATTCAGTTATTAATTCTTCATCAGCAAATTGTATCAATACTAATATTAAGGGTGCTCCATTCCCTTTATATAGAATTCTCATACTACTATCATTTTCAGAAATTATGCTCAAACATTTTACAACAGTTGATAAGTTAACACAAAGTGAGAAACTTAAATTGGATTGTAGTTCAAATTTTCTGAAACAACTTTTTGTCATATATGCGATTGCTTGAAGACATTGTGAATCTTCAACGATAATTTGAAGACCTTCTTCTGACCACTGAAAAATTACACTTTCTGCAAAATTAATGGCTTTAAGTATATTGCAAAATAATTTTACATTTTCTAACTGTGCGATTAATTTAAATTGTGTAAATTGGGATTGAGTCAGCATTTTTTTACTTTTTATGATACCTTTTTCATAAAGTATTTTAGAATGTTGCATTTATTTAGCTTTTACAAAATTTTCAAATAAAGCATTCATATCTACATCGAGAACTGTTTTAAGTACAAACTTATTATTCAATCTATATAATTTTGTTGCTAGAACATGTTCACAAGTTAGTGCAGAATTTTGAATTAACACATTTTCCACGAAAAATTTGCAATGACAAAAATTTCTGTTTGAAAGTATTGGGTAAAATTCTGAATTCTCTATTATTTCGTAATATTCACGTTTTGTTAATATTGTTTTGTATACTGTTAGTGTTGATCTATCTAAGATATTTAATGATTTATCTAAGGTTTCACCAAATAATGTTCTAAGTTCTAGAAGTTGATTTTCATTTACTAAAAAGAAAAAAAAAGAATAGCTAGTAATTGGAAACTTAGGTAAATAAGGAAAAAATATAGCGCATTTTAATTATTACAATAATATATAAATTATTTACTTAAGAAAAACTTACTATTTGTGATATTTTCTTTAAAAATTTGGTTCATTAAATTTGGCAACAACATGAATTAATAATAGTAATATCAATAATATTAAATTATTGATAAAAAATATTATATTAAAAAAACATCGAATATTGTAGGTTATGTATGACAATAATCAGCTGATTAATTTTACATATTTGGCTGCCAAATATTGTAATTTTATTTACTTGGTGAGAAGAATTGTTACTTTATTATGCACGTGAAAGAAAAAAACATTAATAAATATTTAATCTGTTAACTGTTATAATAAATGATAAAGTTATGAAACGTGTACGTCACTAAATATTCGATTAAATTGTGAAGAAAAAACACATTTTTGTATTTTGTCCTAATTCTAATAATTATCGCGCGTAAATTTATATTGCATATGTATATATATATATGTATATATATATATGTATATATATATATATGTATATGCATATGTATATATTTATATATATATATTTATATCTATATATATTTATATATATATATAATTTATATATATATATATTTATATCTATATATATTTATATATATATATATATTTATATATATATATATATTTATATATATATATATTTATATATATATATTTGTTTGATATTTATTACAGAGAGAAAAAAGATCCAACTTTTATTCCACATTTATTAATACATTTTTGTCTTTCTTTTTTTATTTTAATAAATAAATACATAATAAATTAATAATCAATTACAACATTTGATGTACAACTGAAAATTTTTTTTTTTCTAAATTTAATAACATAAAATTTAGTTTTTATCTGTTAAACTCAAATCAATCTCTAAATGAATATAATTTTAATTAGAAAAATTTATTTAGCTTTTCCTTGATTTGCAACGCTTTCCATAGCTTTTCTAACAGTTTCCTCGTCACCCAGAAATTTCATTGAAACCACTGGTTTAAAGTTCTCATCTAACTCGTAAACAAATGGAATTCCAGTTGGCAAATTTAATAACATAATTGCGTCATCAGTCATTTCATCAAGATGTTTCACAATTCCTCTAAGACTGTTTCCATGTGCAGCAATGATGATCCGTTTTCCTTCTTTCATCTGAAAAATAATATTAAATAATGTAAAATCCATTAAAAATAGTTATTATTAAAATTTGATAACATAAATTATATAAAAAATTTCAAACTAAAACTTACTTGTGGAATAACAACATTATTCCAATACGGAAGTGTTCGTTCAATAGTTAATTTTAAAGATTCATACATGGGAAATTCTTCTGGTTTTGGATCTCCATTGTAACGTTCATCCTTAACAATAGCGTTGTAATACGCATGATCAGGGGTCATTGCAGGAGGTGGAACATCAAAACTGCGACGCCAAATTTGGACCTTAACATTTTTACATAAATTAAGTTAATACAATAAATGATATATGTATAAATTTAAAATTTACTTGTGCTTCTCCGTATTTGGCTGCAGTTTCTGCTTTATTCAATCCAGTAAGTCCACCGTAATGCCTTTCATTTAACCTCCAGGTTTTCTCAATTGGAATTCCTATTTGCCCACTTTCTGTTAGAATAGAATTCAATGTAATTTGCGCTCTTGTAAGAAGTGAAGTATGGGCTACATCAAATGTTAATCCAGCTTCTTTTACAGCTTTACCAGCCGCAGTAGCTTCATCCTTGCCTTAAAATAATAAGTAAATAATACATGTTAAAATTGTATTGGTTATTTAAATTCATTAAAATATTACCTTTATCACTAAGATTTGCATCATACCAGCCACAAAATAGATTTTCCTGATTCCATTCGGATTCTCCATGTCTTACCATTACAATTTTATATTTTCCTGCCATTTTTATTATTTTTTTAAAAATTTGGATTATGAAGAAAACAGAAAAACAACCAACAGCTAACGGAGACTTTGATATCGAACTGCAAATTTTTTCTAGTTTGAAGTGACCTTTCTTAATTGACAAGGTCATAAAATCTATACTCTGTATTTGTGGTTGCGGCCAAAAATGAAAAGCCAATAGCACCACCTATTTTGAAAATATATAACTTGTATGTTTTTTAAAGATATAAATGGATCAGTTAGAAATGTATATTTGTTATCATTTCTCAGTTCAATGTTCTGTTTCTGTAAATCATTTTGTAATTTGAATTTTTTACTTGTTTGTTTTTTGAATAAGCAATAAATTTATCCGATTTTTTCAATGTCTAAAATTTTTGATATTCAAACGAATTGGGAAGTTGTTTACGGAGAAGATTTGGCAAATATTTTATCAGCAAAATTCGTTAAGGTCGATCATGAAATTGAAAAGTAAATTTTTTAACCTCAAATTATAAAATTCTAATTTAACTTTTACTCTAATAATTTAGATATGATTTAGACGAATTTGTAGATTTTGATAATGTAGTTTCATTATCGAAAAACAATTCAAATGACTTTTGTCAATTGAATTTGAATGTTCACCATTCTTTTAAGATTTCTCTTCTGTCATTGGTTTCAAATTGTAACCAATTTGAAATATTTGCTGGGAAGTTACAAGAGTATGTTCAGACTTCATATGCAGATTTTATAGATGATTTTGCTGGAACTCAAACCTATAGAATAGATATAAAATTTGACAAAAATATTTCTTCCACTTTATTAAAGGTAATTTTTCAATAATAGTTAGTTTGTAAAAATGATTTCAAATTTATATTTATAGTTTGTAACAAAAAATACAGATGTTTGGATATACGGATTACTTGGATTACTTCAACAGAATACAGAAGGTCAAAATAATTGTCGATCAATTAATTTGTGTAATGTCGAACAAATTTTAAAAGAGACTCCAACAATTAAAATATCTGAAAATGCAATTAATTGTAAAAATTTTTTAGAAAAAAATATGAATACTGTTAAGGATACTGTGCTATTAAATCAAGAATTTATAACTATGGAACATAATTTAAAAATCAAGGATTCCAATAGTGTAAAAATTTTCAATAACAATCAGTTGTTTTCTCAATATGGAGATATGGAAATAATGGCTAAAAATTATATCGATCACAAGATAGAAATTTTAGAACAAAATATAATGAAACAAATTGATTGTAAATTAAAAGCAGTAGAATCAAGACAAAATGAAAAATTAGATAAAATTTTAACTAAATTAGATAAGATTATGGAAAAAATAAATTGAGTTATTTAATTATTTTTATGCATTTATCGACAAGTTTAGTTCTGTAAAATAAATAGAAAATAAAAGAAAAACAAAACAAAAATGTGTTAATATCGATTATATTTAGGATAAGAACGCCCTTTCAGCGTTTTTGCCTATTGTTTTTACAGTACATTATGTAAATTACAGAAAAGATTACAATAAAATTAATATTATTTTTAGTCTGAATCTGAGTCAGTGCTCTCATCACTGGTTTCGTTGCGATCACCATCTACTATTTGCGCTGGATCCCAACAATGTAATTTTTTCCTCCATATTTTGATTAATCCATCCCAGGCTCGTCGACTATATTTAAGATCTTTTATTGGTGTTGTGGGATGTTCTGGTTTACGATTTTTTCTGAAAATAAAACAATTCTTATAGAAATATTTTTTTTACATACTTTTTGCGTTTTAACCTTGTAACTTCTTTTACATAATTATCATATCCAATAGTATTTTTCCCATAATTTATTTGTTTTTGGCGTCTTTCTAATATTGCTAGATCAGTTTCACGTTCTTTACGAGTTCGAGTATCACGACTACTATTTGTACTGTCTGAACAAGTACTGGTTGTTCGAGATCTGAAAATTATTGTGTGTTAGAAAAAATCTACCATAAATATATGGAATATATTCTTTATTTTTAGTTTTACTTAATAAAATGATCGTCAGTTGATTGTTTCAATTTTTTTTTAGGTGTATTATTAGTAGCTTGGTCTGATTTATTGCTATCCATACTATTATTTGAATTATTTGACATTCTACGTTTAAACGGCGTTTTAATTTTCTCTTCAACAACTAATTTGTTAAATTTTGCTTCATTTTTTTCTTCTAGCAATTCAATTTTAATATCTCGTAGTTCTGTTTCCTCTTTTTTAATTATTTTTGTTGGTGTTTGTATAAAAAGTTCGGTTGCAAAGTTGTTAAAACTACTTTCTACTTCTTTCTTAATATTAATATCCAGAAAATTACAATCGACTTCGTTTTCCTCTTTCTAAAACATAGTATTTTCAGTTATATAGCCATAAAATATTTTGCATAAACATTTTTTACCACCAGCACTAAGTTTGTGTTTTCTTCTTCACCCATATCATACCCAATTTTTGTTGGCTGTAGAATTTTTTTACTCTTTTCTTTTTCTTCTTTTTCAACAATATCAAACCAATTTGTAGGAGACTTGGAATTTGTAGAAGATTCCGGCTTAAATGGGGAAGATGTATTGTCCACGGACATTAAAGAATTGTCGTAAATCATCTATGAAGAGGGTCAGTCGAGTCAAAAGAAAAAACAAGAAAAAAATATAAATAAAAATTTGATACAAGTCTTCTTTTAATGTAAAAAGATATAAATAGAAAAAATATGTTTTTGTAGGTTGTAAATTCTAAAAAAATATATAAAGTCCGATTTGCATATGAGTCTGAAAAAAATTAAATGTTATATACCTTTTAGTGTACAGGAAAAAACAGTTCAAATAACTATAATCTGCACTAATTTATTATAAACTCACTTAAAGAACAATAAATAAAATAAAAACTGTGTTACAAATAAAAATGACAAACAATCAAAAGCGCGCGAATGACTGAAAGTTAATATCAAATACGACTTTCTAAACGTCAAAATAAGGTGTAGACAGTAGACCTCGTTCAGAAACAAATACTCTATCAACTGTATATATTCGGACATACGACAGACTCAACTATAAAAAAAATAGTTTTGTATCATTTCCGTTCAGTTCAAATTTAAACACAGTTATTCTTTGTTTAATTTTATTTAATTTTCAAATTATATTAATATAGATTTTGGAATATTATTATAATGATCCTGGGGCCTTATTCTTAAGGCCTCTGTTTCGGAATATTTTTCAATTGAAACTCGAATAATCAAATAAATAAAAAATTCGTTTAATAAGTTTAATATTTATTTATATACTTATCACAGTTTAATATTTAATTATGTAGACAATTTTAATGTATTGCTTTATGTATTTATAATATATTGTATTAAGTGGATTTCGTGTGTGGATTATTAAGTATATATATATCCTTAAGTATAAATAAAATAATTATTAAATATAAATAACATAATTTATTTTATAAACTGGCTCTATATTTTTTACGTTATGCTTTAAACAATATTTTCGTTAAATATTAACCAAATACAAAGTTTAAGGCCAAGAAAGGAATATTTAATTTATTTAAAGTTAAGTTATTAACACAGTTTTTTTATTATTTGTCTCTATTGGTAAATGTTTTTATTGTTAAACACTTAATATTTGTTTTGATTTTGTATTTTTTTCTTTTAATAAACCATCTAAATCTTCTTCTCTATAAAAAACAATAAAGTCGACAGGTGATAAACCTTGAAATATAGATGATACACTTTGTTTAAGATTATAGAAAAATAATGGTTGATTACGTTTAGCAAAATCTTTAGTAATATTTTCAATAACAGTGGCAGCTGTAAAATCAGATCCGTATATATGAGAACAATCTATAACAACAGGTAAATTCTGTTTTATAGAATGTTTATTGACAAGATTACGAACATAATCAACAGATGGAAAAATAAGACATCGATCACAAGTGATCATTAAATATTCTGTTCCGCATAAAGTCTAGAAAATATATAAATAATCATAATAGAGGAATGAAATTCAATTTTTTTTGTTTTTGTATACCGTTAAAATTTCTAATGAAATTTTTGGTCTTGCTGCATGATATAAAATAAATATCATATTTATTCCAATTCCAATTAATATTCCAATTTCCAAAGGAAATATGAGACAAGAGATAAATGTACCCATTCCAGGAATTAAATCACTTTCTATAAAAAAATAATTTTATAAATTATTATTAGTATAAAGATCATGCGTATTTTGTAAATAATATCATATACTATTTTCATTTTACTTACTTTTAGACCTCCACATTGGCTTAACTACTTTAACTTCAACCATAAATACAACTGCGGCTATAATAATTGCAGCCAATGTTGCTTTTGGAATATAATAAAAGTACGGTGTAAAAAACAGAAGTGCTAGTAATACAAGACCACCTGTATAAATGTTTCCAAGAGGCGTCCGAACACCACTACTATTATTAACAGCACTACGAGATAATGAACCAGTAACTATATAGTAATAAATAATTTAGTTATTTAAAAGATTTCAAAAAATTATCGAAATTAAAGAATACCTGGAAATCCTTTAACGAATGAATTGGCTATATTTGATAGTCCAATTGCAATCAATTCTTGCGTTGCATCAACTGTTTTTCCATTCGCTATAATATTCTTACATTAATATTAAATGTATGTAATCATATGATACATTTTTATGAAAAATCAAACGTTTTAGTAAGTTTTTTAATACTTTTTCTTACTGAAAAAAGCCACCTTTAAAATTTCAAACTTTTTATATTCTTATCTCGTGCAACTAAGTTGTTGCAAGTCAATTTTTCAAGATTTGCATTTTCTCTAACGGTAAAATTTTTTTCAAGATTTGCATTTTCTCTAACGGTAAAAAATTTCTTATCGGGACTTGCAACTTAGTTGCACGAGATAAGAATATAAAAAATTTTAAAGGTGGCTTTTTTCAGTAAGAAAAAGTATAAAAAAACTTACTAAAACGCTTGATTTTTCAAACAAATTTTTTACATTAATAGTTTATAATTAAAAGATATTTATTCAAAAATTACCAAAGGCTTTGCAAATTGCAATATTTTCCATTAATGAAATCAGAGGTACAACGATTAATCCTGATCCCATGCTAGAAACCATTTCAGCAAATGTTTCTTCTACACCTGTGCTAGTTTCATTTAAGCCAATTGAAAACGGTGGTGCTTGAAATGACGGTAATCCGGGCGGAATTTTACCGATTAATTTAAATGGTGCTGCTGAACTGAAATTTATTAACAAAAAATTAATGTTAAACGCTTCAAAACAAGTCTAAAAATATTGCAATTTCAGATTACCTTTGTTCAAATGTATAACCAATTGCACCGCAAATAATAACTAAAATTGCATTTCTTGATGTTCCAACTATCCAAAATACTTTATTAATTATTTTTTGTGTTTTTGATTTTAAATCATCTTCATTTGGACCAATTTTAATTGTTGCTAAAATCTAAAATAATTTGTTTTTACATATTGCTCTGTTAACCATAAATTCTTAACCTTAAACTTACTCTCATTATTAGTAAAACCGCAATACAAGTAATTCCAAAAATAGAATCCCACGCTCTAGTATTCATAATGTCATTAAAAATTCCTTTCCATATTTGAATGAATGTTGTCCCTTTCGCCGTTATTCCAAGAATATCTTTGACTTGTGATGTAACAATAATTAAAGCTACAGCTGATGTAAACCCAGAAGAAACTGGGCCAGAAACAAAATCAACCAGGAATCCTGATATGAAAACACATTATTTGTTAGACGTAATTAATTATGTTTAATCAAAGATTTACCTAATCCAAAAATTCCCATCAAAAGTTCAATTACACCTGAAAGAAAACTTAAAAGCACAGCTCTTTGCCACACACCACCAGCTGTTTGATACGTTAATAATGCTGAAATGGCTGTTGGACCAACTGGGACATCTTTTGAACTTCCAAAAAATATGTAACTACAATAAAAAAAAATTAAGTATCATAAATGCCACTTGGTAATTCGGTTTATACATACAGAAAACACCCTAAAAACGAACCATAAAGACCATGCTAAAAAATTAAAATTCTAATTAAAGAAAATAAAGACACAAAAATGAAAAAAAATACATACAGCAGATGGTAGGCCTGCAATTCCTGCGTAAGCTAATGCTTGAGGGATTACTGTTAACCCAGTAGTTACACCTGCAACAAAATCGCCAATTGCATCTTGTGAGTTATATCTGTAAAGTATTTAGTTAATAACAACGACATTTTTTAATTTAAAAATGAGACTTACTGGGGTAACCATTTAAGAATTGGAAGTCTTTTGTATAACATTTTCTTTCTGAAAATATTTTTAGCCTTTTTGCTAATCCATTCCTTTGGCACCAGATTTTTTTTATTTTGTGATATTTTTTTGCCATCGTCTGTTACTATTTTAGACAAAAAAAAAACTTAAAAATATAAAATTTGTATTTACATAAAGCCAACTTACATATAAATTCATTTGAGCCTCTATTGGATGCACTAAATTCTTCCGATTTATTTGTTACGTCACAACATTCCAGTGCCTGATTTACATATGACCCATCAAAATTTTCACGTGTTTTCATTTTTTATAATTTTTTTTTGTTTGCCTTTTAGTTTATTATCTGAAAATATATTAGGGGAAATTAAAAATTATTTAAATTAGACTAATTAATTACTAGAATAAAAATTTATATTCAAATCTAGAAAGATATTGATGAATTTTTTAACTAATAATTGACTTCTCTATTTTATTTTTAATATTTCATAAAATTAAAAGTTATCATCTAAAACACGTGATTTGATGTAAATATAAGTTAGAGAAAATATTAATATTTTTTGTATTTCATAATATATATATATAGTTTATTAAAAACACAAAATTTTAGTATATTTATGAAATCAAATATTCGTATTTAAAAAATAATAAACCAAAAAAAAAAGTGAATGTACATTTTTCTGTAAATTTTTGTTAAACTAAAACTAATTATCATAACTAATTGTCAGGCACCAAATATTTACATGTATGTAGAGAGGTAAACAATTGCTAATATATAATGAGGCGAGTGATTCATATTAGTTGTTTTTTGTTCATGGAAAAAGATGTAAAATCTGTTATGAGAACATGAATTATACTTTTCTTTTTTTTTCATAATCATACGATTATTTAACAAAATATAAAATATTTAAACAACTAATCCTTTATAAGATATTTATTTATATTAAAAAATATTGCAGTTACTGAGTGAATTAAATTCAAATTAAATAAATAATATCAAGCTTTATGATTTCATTGTTAATACATTTTTTTTGCTGTCCTATCTGTTGTTTTTTTGTTTATTTAAAAAAAGAAATCATACTTTAATTGAATTGAATCATTGTAATAAAAAATGATCATATGATTTTGTTTTGTTTATTATATTCTTAAGTCATCAACATCATCATCTTTTTAATAATTATTTAGCCTTCAAAAAAATTTTTTAATCGGTCAATGTCATTTAATAGATTGAAAAAAGGACAATGTTATTTTAATAAATCTTTTTATTTTTTTGTTTTTTTTTTGCTAATATTTCTATTTAGGTATTACATGAAAGATATCAGAAAGACTTTTCTATTATTTGTTTAATTTTAAATTAAATAAATTATAATTATTATTTTGTCGAGTAAATTATTTCGAATTACTGCTTCATAAATCGATGATTTTGTCTTTTATTACAATTTTATAAAATATTTGATTGATATTCGTCATTTAATTAATATTCGAAAAATGTTCTTTAATAAAAAAATTGTCTGTTTTAAAATCTATCAATACATGTAAAACAGGAATATTGTTTTTTATAACAGATTTAATTAAACTTAAGTCTTATTATATTTGATCTTGAAACTTGAAAAAAATTTATAGTATTTTTTTTTATGATGTTGAATCGATAATCTTACCATCTTTTAAATAAAAGAAAAATTTGTTTTAAATCTTAAGATATATGTGCAAACAAACCAATGTCGCGATCGTATATTTAATAGTTCTAAAATGTATTCTGATGATAAATTGATTAGTGAAAATTTCGCGTCATATTTTTTTTATGCATCATTACCAATTATAATTTAATTTTTATTTCTGTCAGTACAAAAAATGTTTATGAGTTTTTAAAAGGGGTCAAAAAGACAAATACTGTAAAATCATCATCATCGTCTCTACAGAAGGAATTTAAATTATAATGGGCTTTTTTTATCTAACTTTTAATAGCCTGCCTTATTCCTTCTAGAATTTTCGGAGCTACCTTTAAATTTTAATCATTCAAACGTAACGAAATAAATAATAATCATATTAAAATTAGGAAAATGAAATCAATAAATATATAAAGATATGTTAACAAGATATTCGGAACTTAAAGAATCTTTACTCATTCATAATAAATGCTTTTGTATTTGTTTTAAATGAATTTACTGATGTTTTACTATAAACTTGAAATGGGTTTCTTTTTATTGAAAAATATAAAAGAGAAATTTTTTTTGTATGAAAATATTCTTAGCCTAAAGCATTTAATATGTAATTTTTTTTCTACATATTTAATATTAAATGACAATGTCTTTATGTAGGATTTTCAGGGTTTTTTTTATATTTCCACCCGATGTAATTTTGTTAATATGGAAACAGTAGATAAATGCCAATCAATAAAAATCATAAATTGTTCTTTTTTATTAGATAACGATGTGATAAAATAGAAGAAAATGTTATGATTTATATTAAAATTAAAATTGCAAATCTAAAGAAATATTTCCACTCCTGTCGCGTGACTCATTAATAATGTATAATTATTATTATTCATTATTGATAGAAATTGTATTTTATACACATATAATGTAGATATATACAAAGAAATCATTTAAGGATTAAAAAAATGTTTGATTAAATGAAAATATTTGAAATTTGATAAAAGATAAATGATCTAAACACATTTTACTATTTGTAACTTTGCTATAACACAATCACTTGATTGTGCTACCACTACTATATTATAATTATCATATCATAATTATTATCACATTTACCGTGTAAGTATATATAAAATAATATTCTCCACTTATTTAGAGTTAATTAAAAAATAAATGTAATTATAATTAGTAATTTAGTAATTGTTTATATAAACACATGTTGTGTTTTAGCATTTACAGAATAATGATTAGATCACTACAAATTAATTTTATAATTTATTAACTCCGCTTACACTAAATGTAATTTCTTTTGTTATTATGAGTATTGCGGTTGAATTAATATTAATATTATTGTAATTGAATTAATACAAATAATTATTATTGTAAATTATCCAGATTATTGTAAAAATTTTATAAATTAATTAATTTTAAAACTTAAGTTTTAATTTATAAAATTAACTGTTTTATATATCCAGATCATCCAGGTTATTTACTAAAAAAAGATTTACCAACAAGTAACGGACAAGTCGTTAAACTTATAACCAGAGGTATCTTTTGTGTTTTTTGATTAAATATAAATATATATAACATTTTATGGCTTTAAATTAGGCATTCATAGAATAAATACAGACATTAAAAATATTAAGCATAAAAAAACCCCCCCTTTTAGTGACCTCACTGTGATTTCTCTGTAATTTCTTATACATACCATGACTAAAACTATTATTAATTTTTTTTAGTCTACGTATTTAATCAGAAATGTCACATAAAATTTAAATTATTCAATTTTATTATAAAATATTCAATAGATGACGTTAAATCTATATACAAAAATTATAAGGGATATTCCCGAGAATTTAATTATATATGTATTAATTTGTACTTGATCAATTCTTGGTAAAGTATAAACAATTAAAATTCTACTAATATGTGCTGTAGCTAAACAGATACACTTTAAATCATGATTTAAAAAGTTACTTTAACTTTTAAAATTTGGATAGAACAGAATTTAATTTTACATAAAACGAAGCTTTGGTTAGTTTTCTAAAATAATTAAATGAAACCAAAGTTTAAAAACATTTTATAACTGAAGTAGGCTGTCTAAGATTTTTAATTTGTAATCAAAGTCTAAAGATTTAACTGAATGTAGAAATTTCATTAATAAATGTAAAATACGTATTCTATAGAAAAAATAATTGTTGTATATTTTATTTATTTAATAAAAAGTTCATTAAACTTTTAATAATCATAATGATATATGAAGGATTTTAATATGATTATGATTAATTAATTTTGGGGGTCACTAAAATGCTAATAATTTATTTATTAAAAAAAAAAAAATTTATACGATAAGTTTAAAAATTGATGTAGTTTCGGGGCCAATAGATTAAATTAAAAAAAAAAATATACTTTATATTCTGTTATCTGAATAAAAATTTAGTTATGCTTATTTTCCTTATAATCTTTAATCTATTTATATTTATATACTTTATTTTTATAAAGATAATCTTCTTAGCTTGTTCTGTAATTAAAAAAAAAAACAAAACATTAGAAACAGACATCAAGAAAAAAATAAAATAAACAAAATATAGTCAATTTCATTATCAATAATTTTTTAAAGAAAAAAAAGAGAAAAACAAGGCACAAGTTCAATAATCATTCACATTTTACTTATTTTTTGCGCGTATTTTATTTATTTATTATTTTTTTATTATTAAAATAAATATAGGCTAAAAAGAGAAAGA
The DNA here is from genome assembly GCA_963082725.1 of Pedicia rivosa. NCBI lineage: Eukaryota > Metazoa > Arthropoda > Insecta > Diptera > Pediciidae > Pedicia > Pedicia rivosa. The sequence continues at coordinate 665,770 of OY720153.1, read as the reverse complement.
CTACAAATCTTTCTGTTTCTATAGAAAAAAAAAGAAAATGTACACAAAAGTTGCGAATTTGTATATAATAAATTTTATTTGTACACGAGATATAAAAAAAAGCACAAATCTACATATTACAGAATATATTAACATACAAAACTAAGTGTGAAAGGTTGTATATTATAAATATGTAAGCAAAAAAAAAAATCCCCGAATTCATTAATGAGTAATCGAAAAAATACAAAAACCGATAAAAAATAAAAGAGACAATTAATTATTTTATAAATATTTCTAAAATGAAAGTAGAATTTTTGAATTGTTTACATTTCACTTACATATAATGGGAAAATTTTTGTGGAAAATTGACTTGTGTCGCGTCCGCATGTATTGAATATAATCAAACTTGTTTTATTTTATAATAAAAAAATATAAATATATAAGATATTTTTTTTTACGTTTTTATATAATTAGATGTAAAAATAAATATTAATGCATTTTATATCAAATGACAAACCTGTCTTTTTTTACATTTGATTGTTTATTTTGCTTTTCATATGCATTGAGAAATAAGAAACAAAAATTTTAATGAAAACTTTATGAGAATCAGTTTAATTAATAAATATAAAGAGTCGAAATTCAACAAACTTAATCTTACTTATGTAAGTAATTATTAATTAATTAAATAAAACTTGAAATGGATTTTGAATAACTTTATTGCGTCTTTTATTGCCTATAAGAAAAATATTATTTTTTTTTTTGCAAATTTTATTTTATTTCATGAAATATTTTAAGGTTGAACCGAACCCATTTTTTTCTGAAAGTGGTTCCGATTCAGTTCCGGTTCAAAATATTGATATCATTTTAAAATGAAGCAGGTTATTGTTTGTTTATTTGTTATGTTTAGTTTTAGTGCAAATATGCAAATTTATTAGAATGACGTTCTAATTTTCATTCTATCACGATTTATCATGATTAAAGACACAAATTATAACTAATTAATAACTGTGTCTTTTGTTTTCTTTTCTTATTTTTTTATATATATATATTGTGTTTGAGTTTAACAAGACCGTTTAACTTATTTTTTTTATCTACAAATTTATAAATTTGCTACTCTATTTTCTTTATAATAGTTAATTATTTATGGGTATGATTAATACAAGGTTATGTAAAATTTAAATAAATTAAAATTACATGTTTTTGTTTTTGTGTTTAGGGTTTCCCCATAAGTAATCACTCAATAAATTTATATCATGTGAGAAATTGTAGAGGTATACGAAGTAAAGATTATTTGTTATGTAATTGGTGTCTTTTCTTTGTAAATTAAATCTGAACTTTTTTAACAATTTTTTTTTATAAGTAACTGGTTTGATTTTATTATTCATTAAAAAAAAAACTAGAACTGACATGCATTATGAGAATGAAAATTGATAAGACATTTATAATGAACACAATTTTCTTTTTGATGTATTCAATAATCGTCACCCAATCCATATTGGGTTCGTTTCAATGCCAAAGTCTTTCAATAATTTAACAACGTAATTTACAATAATTGAATTGCATGTTATCATCTTGTCTAAGTTTCTCTTTCAATTCTCAAGTCCAAAAATCAACAAATAATTTTATATTGACTCGAAATAAATACTGAGGAGCAATTTTTTAATAATATCTCAAAAAAATCCTCCCTTATTTCAAGTAAAATTAATTAATCTGTCATGGAACTTAAATTGCGCTTTAACCCTGACCCAAAAATCCTGCAACGGACCAATGAAGAAATTGATAACCATTGTCGCCAATCTGAAGGTTTACTTCTATCTAAATAAATGATGACACATATTGAAGAAATTCCTGAAGGATAAACAACATGATCTTTTTTTGATGCGACATTCTCCGTTCATTTTTCTTCACTTATTTTTTAAAAAATTTATAAATATATTTTTTTTATATTGATAAAAATTGATATTTTATGCAAAAAATTTATAATAAACTGCGGTACTTGAAATTAAGTACGTTCAATCTATATATTGAAATTATATATCTATTTTATACATACATATTTAAACTTGTCTATTTAGACCATTGCGAAATTTATTTATATAAATTACCAAGAAGTTTGAACCGATTAAAGCGTGTATGCCATTAGACAAATCAATTTGTATACATGGAAACTTACATATTCAATGACTTTGTTGATCCAATAAATTCAATAGATGGTCCGAATATATAGAAATCTATATATTAACTTATTAAACCATATTTGTCGAAATTGTTTATAAATTAAATAAAAAAAACGTTTTATAATAAAATATGCAATAGGATAGAAACATGATATTAACATTGATTGCATTTTATTTATTTATATTTTATAATTTTTATTTCAATAAAATTTCAAGTTCAAATAATTAGATTGACATTTCCGAGTTTTTATTTATATAAGCATACTTTTAAGAATTATCCTTCATTTTAACTTATTTTATTTGTTTTTTTTTTATTACTTTTATTTAATTTTTTTTCTATTTTTTAACCGGCTAAAAAAACACACAAAAAAAAAAAAAATTTTGAAATTTTTGGTTTTCTTTTTTTTTCTATTTCTAAAAAGAATTAATTATTGTTTCGTATATAAAAGATAATTAACAGTAGTAGTTACATCAAAGTCATACGTTTAAAATAATTAATCATTAAAGGCTTCCCTCTTCTCTCTAATCATTTGATTCGTGACAATTTGTTAATTTTAGTTGTTGTTGTTTTATTTTTTATTTTTTATTTTGTAACAAAATAATCATGTATAAAATCAATTATAAGTTCAAGGCGGCGTGCTAATGAATTAATATAATAAATTCATCTATAAAGTATAATTAAATTAATTATATTAAAAGACACAATTTTTTTTTTAAACAAAAATAAAAACAACAATACGTGATCAGCGCAAAAAAAAAATAAATCGTTTAAATTATTTCCAATCACACAATTTCTTTAGTCAACTAAAAATATTTATTAGACCTAAATTTAGATGACTACAAAGATTATGGAAAATTATTTGTGTTAAATAATTTCATTAGAACAAAATTCACTTATATTAATTTTTTTTTTTTTTCATTATTTTACATTTTCTTAACTTAATAAAAATTTAACATTACAAAGCATAATTCTTTTGTATTATATTTTTTTTCCCCGGAAATAAATAAAGAAAAACTCAGCGAAAAACTTTTATATAATTTTTTTTTTTAAAAAAAAAAATTTATTGTGCTGAGTCAACTTAAAACTTCAAATATTTTAATTATATAAATTTAATTTGTAATTACAAAATGGAATTTTATGATAATATAAATGAGATAATGAACAGATAAAATTGTTCATTAATAAATATTTTAAATGTTTTTCATTGTTATGCTTGTTTTTTCTTTCTTTTTTTTAAATATTTTATTTTAAAAACATTTGAATGTTTATATCACCCGGTGAAAATAACAAATTTTCTTCACTTAAAAATATTTCAGCACAAATTATTCGTAAAAATTGTTTTCATTCTTTTATTCGATTTTTAACTTTTATGGACAATTTGAAACATTTTTTTGTTGAACAATTTAAATTGTAATCACAACTATTTTTTTTATTATCAAAATAGGAATTTAAGAATTTTGTTAATGATTCAGGTAAATATGGAATTGTTACAACGCTCTAGTTCTTTGTTTTTTTAACTAATTTATTTATAATGATAACATTTTTGTTAACCTTCCACCAAAAGCACGCAAAAAAAAACGAAATTTATTCCAAATATCTTTACAACAACAAATATTTTGATACGCAAAAAAAAAAAGCACATACATTAAATTTAGAAAAACTCCAAATGAAAAAAACAAACGGATTAACAGAATTTAACACAAAACAATTTTATCTTTGTTATTAAAAATTCAACAAAGTCGTTGTTATTATTGTGTTATTTTTATACTTTATCCGAATTAAGATTTCTACCTTAAATTTATAGGTGTTGCACACACACATTAAATAATTTTTTTCTTATGAACTTTGTATTTTTTTTTTCTCTCAATTTCTTTATCAATAAAAAAATTATTAGAATGTCCACAAAAATTTTTTTGTTTCTATTTTATTTTTGGTATTTGGTTGAAAATTCATTTTTACAAATAAACAGAAATTATGTTTGAATAAAGATAAATTAACGTAAAAACATAGAAAAATATTTTTAATGTAATCGCGATGAAAAATATGTTTTTTATGAAAAATAAAAAAAATATATTAAAATGCTGAATGAATAATTTGTTGTTGTGTTTTTATTTTCTTCTGTTATTTCTTATTCAATATATTTTTTTTATTATGTTTAAACTGATTCACGCGATAAACGTGTTAACTTTTTTTTTTTCACTTTCACAAAAAAAAAAAAAAAATATAAAAAATAAATAAAAAAAACTGTAAGAAAAATAGAATGAAAAAAAAAATATATTTATTGCAAAATATTATTCATGTTTTTTTTTGCAATAAACAAAACAATAAACAAAAAAATTTTTAAAGATGATATTTTATTGATTTGAATTACCTTTTTTTGTCTTTTTATTTTTTTCTTTTTTAATTCCAAAGAAAACAAAAAAAAAAACCGATTGCACAAAAGAATCAATTCAAAAATTTAATAGATTTTTACACTAAATATTTTTATTTCACAACTAATTAAGAGTCACCAAAAAAATTTAATAATATAAGAATTAAATAAGTAAATTAAGTAATTAATTTAAAACGGAATTTAATTGAACTTTTCTTAATAACAAAAAATTAAAGAAAAACGAAAAATAAAACGTTCAAAAAATCACTTTACAAAAAAAATTCGTCTTATTTAAATTTCAAATTTTTTTTCTTCTCTCTGATTTTAGTTTGGTGTATTTTTTTTTTTTTTCTTAAATAAGTGAATCTCAGTCTCAGATGGGAATCTGTTTATAACTGAAAAAAAAAATACTATTTAAAAGCTTTTCTCCGCCGTTTGACTTTAACAAAATGACAACAACAAATAAAAATACCGCAAAAAAAAAAAGAAAAAAATATAAATAAATAAAAATGAAACAGTCAACCGCGGTTTCACTTGCGGCATGAAGGAACTATTAGAGTGGGGGGAAACTCCACTAAAACAATAACAACAAATAAAAAAAAAAAGAACAACTCAACACACTATTAGTATTAATAATAAATAATAACATATACATTAATAAAATACAAGTCAATACAATTATAAGAAAGAATAAAATTACGAATGAAAAATACATAATTTTTGTAGTATTTTAATATTGTCTAGCTGCTCTAGGCAGGCTCTGTGTATATTTGTATTTGTAAAAAAAAACCACATGTAGTTTTTTATTCATTTTTTTTGTTTCCAACATGAAATCTTTTGTTTTCTTCTATACATTTTCTTGTAAAGCGTTCTACATTGTACTTTTTTTTTTGCGCTTTTAAAACTTTAAAGGTTTTTTTTTCTTCTTTATGTTTTTTGCTTTTTTTTTGCCTTTTTTTACAATTCAAAATAAAAGTTGAATTAAAATACATAAAAAAAGATTTTTTACTGTTTTTTGTTGTTACCTTGTTTTACACACTAGACTAGAAATAACCAGTATAACAGTCTGTGGTCTTTTATTGTGCGTTTATTTTTTTTTTTTTGCTTATTAAATTTTTACAATAAATTAATAATTTTTGGGAAATTCCTTTTCTTTTTCAAAAATTTTAATGAAAAAGAAGAAGAAGAAACGAAACAAAACAAAAAAAAAAAAAAAAGAAAAGAAACTGGTCTAAAAAGAAAACAAGATTTTTATAAAATAATAAGAAATATAAAAATTGGTTTTTCTTTAAAAACAATAAAGACAAAAATTATGATTTATTCATAAATACCATAAAGTAAAAATTAATTATAAAAATATGTTGGTTTCAAATATTACTAGTTTCAAATAGAGGTTTTAAGAAAACGTGACAAACACAATTAACTATACATAAAACCATACATAAAATGTGTTAAAATAATAATTTAAAATGCTTTTTTTCTTTGGTTTTATTTCTAGATCGTCATAATTAAAAGTAAATATTTATAAATCGTATAGATATTTCTGTGCATGTGATCAGTTTCTGTTCTGATTTTTTGGAATGATAAAATATTTTGACTGAAATTTTATTATCAGATTTGTTTAATTATTTAAAAAGCTTATTGCATTATCATATAGTCTGTTTTTGTGAATAAAAATAAAAATATTTTTTTCTATTTATGTTGAAATTTACTTTTGTTGCAAATTATATTCATCTTTCACACATTCGCAAATTTATCTATAATTTTACGATAAAAAATTAATTAAATTTCTCAAAAATTTGGTTGTAGATATTTTTTTTTTTGTTAATCTAAAAATACAGGTTTTTTTTTTAGTTTTATTGAAATAAAATATAAATGTGCTTTTAGTATTTTTTGTCATTTTTAGTTTTAAATTATCAATAAAAAAAAAAAATATTAACATTCTTTTACTTAAATCTCATAAACAACATTATATTGTAGTAATATGTATTTATTTCAAAAACAAAAACAATAAAAAAAAAAAGTATAACAAGAAATAAAAAGTATTTAAACGTCTTCATTTTGTAAAAAGAAATAAAAAAAGAATTATAAAAACTGGTGTGCATATAATTAAAATATTTGACGTCGAAAATATTTTGATATTCTTTCAATATATTTGTGTGTTTATGTGTGTAAATTTATAGCTTAAAAGTTTTTGAATAAGAAAAATAACAAAAAAAAATCACGCCAATTAATTGAAATTGCATTTATTTTAAAGGCGCGATACATTTCTATCTAAATTTGTGTATGCAATCATCTGGAACTTAAAGGAAGCAAAAAAAAATACACAACAAATTAAATAAAAATTGTTTAAATTATTCATATTCATCATAATATAAATAACTATTTAACTTTAATCTGTTATTTTCACAATAAATTAACACATGGTATTTAAACAAAAAAAAAAAACAAAAAATTGATAAATTTTTGCGAAACAGATATTAAGTTTATTGCTTGGTCATGAAATGAGCGCGCGCAACATTTAAGCAACTATATATAAAACATTGAGAGGAACGATAATTTAATGACAAAAAAAAAATTTAAATAAACAAATATTTAATATTTATCATAACGAGAATTATGTGATTCTTTGAAGCTTTTTATTTATATTTTTAATAATTTAATAATTCAATTGTGGGTGTTAATTTATGTAAATGTAAATGCGGGAGATACCTTTGTCAATTTTATCATCAATATAAATAATATTGTTAAGAATTCCATATTCAAATAGATAATAGAATAAAATTCAATAATCGTCTTTCCACAAAAAATAGAAAAAATTCAAATTTATTGTTATTTCTGTAATTGTAATAATTTTTAATGAATAATTTAAAACTTTAACCACGTCATCTTACTTCTGAAAATAATTTTAAAATATCTTGTTTAGATATTTTAACATCTATAATAACTTCTAATTAAATGATTGAAACTGTAAATATGATTAATTACAAATAATATTAAATTTTACAATTTAAAGAACAAAATAAAGAAGTTAAATAATTTTTCATTAAATTCTAAATTTATTCAAAATTAATGTCACAATTAACTTGATACAATAATTTAAACCCATTTGTATATATTTAGCAAGTAAATAAATATTTCACGTTTTAACGATTTTAGTTTCACTAATTGCTAATTAGATTTTTTTGGGGTATTTCCGGAAGTTTTTTTTCCCTTGAACAAATTGATATTCAGATAAATTTTACAAAAATTTATTACAATATAAATTGTACTTCCTGATGACTTTTATATTATAGTGCAGAAGAGTTAGTATAATAACGACTAAAATTTTAATTTATACATTAGAGGTAGATATTATAATCTGAGCTTTTCCCATGAAAGAGGAACTAAAATTATAAATAAACAAAAAAATAAATAGCATCAAAACTAATATTTTCGTTTACAAAAAAAACCAATTTGTTTTTATAGTATAACCACACAAATTAGTTTAAATTATTTTCTTTATACAAAAATCAAAAAAAAATCTGGCAATATCTGACAATATCTGGATGATAATTCTTGCATATTTAACTTTTTTTTTTGAAATAATAATAATAATAAAAATATATAAATAAAAGAGATTATAAGATTTATACAATTCACGCATATTAACATAATCAAGAAGAGAAGAAAAAAAAAATTTATGCGCCCAATTAAAAAAGAAAAGAAGAAAAAAAAAATCACGAGTCTTAACCCAAAAAATAATAAAAAATAAAAATACCACAAATTTTGTATTGGCTTTTTTTATGTGTCGAAAAAAAAATGATTAAATTTAAGATCATTATTAATCATCAACATCATCAATTCACTCATTCAATTGACATACAAAAAAAAAAACAAAACAAAACAATTTTTTGTGTTCTTCTTTTAATCGAATTCATATGTCAGTACTAAATTAATTTGTTTGTTTTATTAATTTAAAATAATTATGCTTTAAAATTTTTTTTTTTTTACAAATACAGAATCCTTAATACGTAGAAATTTATATGCGTATCCAATAAATATGAATCGCTATGTGAGTTGACGTCATTAATTATATAATTACATTAATTATTTATATAAATTAACTAAGAATACATTAATGTTCATTATGGGAATTATGAATTACGCTAATGAAAATTTTTTACAATTCAGAACTATAATTTAGTACTGATTTTAAATAAAATCTCAAAGTGTTTTGAATTAAGGATTAACATTTTCATAACTTACCGGTGAAACAATTTAAAAAAAATTTTTTAGTAGTATCTAATTAATAAACTTTATTCACATAACATTTTAACTTGTTACTAGTAAAAGAAATAAAATAATTATCAGATATTTCAAAACATAAAGTGGTTTGTTGAAATATTTTCATGCCTACGTATTGTAGCTTATGGTTATGATATGACTGTTAGACTTTAAAAATTTATATGACGTATGTTTGACGTATATATATGTTGTTAGTATGAATTTATAATTTAATAGTGGTTTTTGGGGGATTGTCTCGTGTATATATGACGTTCCATTATTTTCTATCGAAACCCATTGATTTTTTTATGTTATATAATGAAGATGTAAAAAAAAACGAAAAACCAAGTTAAAATATTCTGAAGGTGAATGATAAAATAAAATATTTTAAAAATTTAAGCGTAATTCTGATGTTGACGTAAATATTGAGTTAAATTGGAGAGGACATATAGACTTGTTTAAGGATTTAAAAATAACATGATTATTTTTTTTTAGGTTTAAAGCAGAAATTCTTTAACAACAAATAATAAAATTGAAATAACCTTTTTTTTTTAATCCAAAATGTTGTTTGTTGCCATTAAAGTTAAAATTCATAATAAAGAAAGAAAAGAAAAAATAACGATTTCAGAGAAAAATGAATTTATCTTATAAATTCTTCTTTAAATATCTTCCTGTTTTAAAACATGTGATTAAAACCGTTCGACATTCTTATTAATAAAAAAAAGTGATCATCGCATCCAATGTCCAGTATATAACCAAAATCGGATATTTAAAAAAAAATGTATAAATATAAATTTTTAGCATAAAAACCACTATTTGAACCCATTCGAATTCATTTCCAGTTTCTAAAATGAGTTCACCTTGCATTGACCTCAATAGAAATTAACATTTTTTTTTTCTTTAGAAATATATAAAATATAATATCTTCTCTAGACTTATTATGGCCATAACTTGAACCATAACTTAGTTTAATTTAAACTGCATATTTTCTGTCAATAATCAAAGTATTTTTTTTCTTTTCATATAAATTTTATTGGTATTTATTTTCTACCTGAATATATTTATCATATTAAAATTATTATGGTGTATATAGTAAACTATAAAATATACTAATCTGTTTTGATTTGTAATAAAACCGTTTTTTTTTAATAATATTTTTTATATAATGAATTTTAATTCACTTCCTTCATGTTAAATTTTTTCATGACGTAAAAAGTTACTTTTTGTTTGTTTTTGTTTTCTGTTATTGTTTAAAAAAAATTTTTTTTTGGAAATATTTAGTTTTTTTTAGAAAAATATAAACAAACCAAAAATAAAAATAATAACAAAAATATTTCATATTTAATGTTTTAATGATGTTGTTCAACAACACAATAACAAAAAAAAACTGTATTATACTTAAATTAAATTATATTACAAAAACAGTAGCGTAGAAATATTTAATTTGTTATATTATTTATAAATTTCGTAAATTAAATCAAAATTCGATCAATTCTCATTAAATTTAAGATTTTAAGCAGTTCAAAGTTCAATGGCTGCTACTTTAATTCAAATGAAAAAAAAATTAAACATTTTTTTAACATGTTCTTGAAGATGAAGAATACATCAATGATGTTCCTATATCAACCATCTAAAAAATTTTCTACAATAACAATTGAAATATTTTATACAATTCATAAACTCCCATTTGTAATTTTTAAGAATTAAATTTTGACTTTATTCTTCACAATATAAAATTCTCAGAATTTTTTTCAATGTTCATATAATACGACCATGAATACTATACGAACATAGTTCGTTGGCATATCATTAAAATATTTGAATTCTTTTTTCTCAATAAAGGCAGAGGTAGTTAATAGTAGTAAAATAATTTCAATAAAAAACAAACAGAAATTATATTTTTATTTTTGATTTATATTCACCACCAAATTTTAACATCATTCAAATTATATTTGAAAATACTGAAGCTATAACTATAAAGCAATAATAAAAGATTTTATTGAAACGCTACTGAATTATAATACATTTTTTACTTATTATATACAATCATATAATATATAGTAATCCGCTTTCATATTATATAGATATATTTTCATTTATCCAAAATAACACATTACAATTTCGAGTTCAAAAATCCGAGCCGCAAAATCACGTGCGACTAGAGTGTTGCATATTTCTTAAAATAATTCAGTCATGTGATTTTGATTGCTTGTTTTTGTTTCATTTTTATTATAAAAAAAAAACGAAAAACTCCAACTTCAATAAATACACGCAACAAATAAATGAATACACAAGAAAAAAAACAAAAAATATCTGAATTGATGAAAAATAAGGAGTTTTGTTTAAAAAAAATCTGTACGATATATAATATATTGCTTTCAGATTTTAATGATGTCTTTTCCGGAAATTTCTAGATTGGATAATACCAATACGTATCAATCTAAAAAATTTCCCCTTTTTTATAATTGTTATAAAATATATTACTAATTATATTTTTTGGATTATTATTTTTCAAAAAGGTAAAAAAAATAAATTGGTGTCGGTTCAAATATATCGTAATCATATTTTATTAATATTTAATTTTCTTCATATCAAAATCCAATTATTATTAGTATTATTAAGTCAAATAAATGAATCTTTAAAAAACTTTATCTAGATCAACTTAATAACGATTTTTCTTATTATAAAAGGCTGACATCTGTGAATAAACACAGTTTACAACAAATATTTTGAAATTTATTGTAGCGTTTCTTGAACGTCAAATACACGTGTTGAAATAATATTTACAAATTAATTTAATATTTTTTGGTTGCTTTTAACCATCGATTTGGATTATTGCAATTGTAAGTTGACAATAATATTTTTTTAAATGAAACGACTCAACGAAGAAAAGACTAAAATTCTATTCGAAAAATTAGCAAAATAGTAAGTACTTGATTTAAAGTTTGTGGTTATATTTTTTTAATTATATCGCTTTCGCATTTTAGCATTGGAACAAATATCAAGCAGCTGATAGATCGATCTGATGGAACTTACTGTTTCAGAGAGCAAAATGGACGAGTATATTATGTCTCAGAACGTATTTTAAAATTAGCTGAAAATATTTCCGAAAATCAATTAGTATCATTAGGCACATGTTTTGGAAAGTTTTCAAAATCGGAAAACAATTTTAAGTTACATATAACTGCTCTATGTTACCTGGCTCCTTATGCACAATACAAAATTTGGGTTAAATCATCGTTTGAACAACAGTTCTTATACGGAAATCACATTCCAAAATCGGGGCTTGGAAGAATTACAGAAAACACTCCCACGTATCAAGGTGTAGTTATTTTTTCAATGACTGATCTTCCTCTTGGATTTGGTGTTACTTCAAAGTCAACAGCTGATTGTAAAACGGCTGATCCGTTAACAACAGTATGTTTTCATCAATCAGACATTGGAGAATATATAAGATCCGAGGACACTTTATTATAAATGTTCTATCAATTCCTTGTTCAATCTGTTGTATACAAATTTTATTTGTATTTCAACTGTAATAAAAATAAAATCAACATTCTATAAGTTCGAATACAATGTTATAATTATAATTATATTTAATTCATACACTATGCATAATTCATATATTGATAAAAAACTTGTAATGATAAAATCAAATGGAAAAATGAAAATGAATAAAAGTATTTTCTTAATTTAAACATGTCAACGTTTTTTAAAAATAATATCCTTATTTATTCTATTACAGCTAGTTCTTTGCAAAGTTGTAATATTATATATCTCCAAAGACGAAGTACTACCTTTTAGAAGTAAAATAGAACTTGATAATTTAATGAAAGTTATTGTGATGAATTCAAATATTTGTTTTCAGCTTACCTAGTAACTAGAACTTTATTGTTACCATAAGTTAACCTCTCATCCTTGCGTGAGATAAAATTAGAGTCATTCAAAATAAATTGTTTATTAATATTTTTAGTGAAGAAACAAGTTTAACATGAAATATCATAAACAATTGATTCGTATTGTTAATAAGTAAAAATGAATACATTTTAAAGAAAATATAAGTATAAAGTAAATTGTAATGAAAGTATTTTGTTTTTTTAACTAATGTACTTTTATCTCATTATTAAAATTTCATATTATTTCAACATATTTTGTAAAAAATTACTACTATTTAGATTAGACAAAAAGTCAGTTTTTATTGATTAATTTTTTATCTTGGAGAATCGTAACAGTATTATGTGAAAGTTGTAAGAAATCACCATTTAAATATACTAGTAATAGATGATAGAAATTTCTGATTTAATTCAAAATCGTAGTAATTGAAAATTATAAACGTACTTTTATGTAAATAAATAACTGGTATTATGTAATAAACGATACTAATAAATAAATATGCCTGTAAACAATTGATATAATTTTGCTCTGAACCTTTACACATTACAAATAAATATGATTAATAAATTAAACTTAACTTTCACTTTAATTATTAATTAAATATATTATTAATAAATATATTTTTCTTTAATCTTTTTCCATTCATAACATTGCCTGGTACACGACGATAACACTATAATCTTAAATAAAAATATTAATTAAAAAAATGCGTTCGGGATTTTTCCATTTTTTAAAACAAAATAAAAAAAATTAGATGAATCACTGATAAAAATAAATAAAAACTTTAAATTTGTTTAGTCAATTCTTGTTAAATCTTAAATGTATTTTTTTTTTACATAAATTTATAATAATTGTGTTTTCTGTTATATGTATATTATTTTTTATCAAGTATAAACAATAGAAAAAAAATAAAGAAATGTATAAATTTTAAAGATTTCCTTTAAACATTTTTTAAAATAAAAATAATAAGTTTAAACAACACCTGAATATACAGTAAAAAAAGAACTCGAATCAATAATATTTATCTAATCCATTTAATTATCTTCCAAAAAGAAATATTGTCCACAACGTTTTTGATCAACATCCTTAACAGAATGTATTTTATTAATTCTTGGTCTAAAATTGTTTGGGTCTCGTCTGAATGTAATTCCTAGTAATTCCAAAAATTTATTCATTCCATTTAGAAGTGATTGAGGTGAATGAGCAATTGTATCTACAGATGGTTGACCTTCAAATACTATAACACGATCAGCTAAATAGGTAGCCATGATAAAATCGTGTTCAACAACGAATCCAGTTTTTTTAGCATGAAGAATATAGCTAAAATAGAACATAGAATTGAAATTTAAAATTCAAAAACGAATTTAAAGAAAGAAAATAGTTTATACCGTTTGATAACTTTAGCGGCAATTAAACGTTGTTCCGAATCCAAATATGCAGAAGGTTCATCAATAAGATAAACATCTGCCGGTTTACCTAAACATAAAACCATTGCAACACGTTGCAATTCACCACCAGATAAGTTTTGTACTTCTTGATCCATAATCTCCTCAATTTTCATCGGTTTCATAACGTCAGCAACAAATTGTGGATGCACATAAGCGTCCCGAATTTTATCATGTAATAAATGACGTACAGTACCTTGATGTTTAGGTGAAATCTTTTGAGGCTTGTAAGAAATATTTAACATGGGAAGAGTGCCTTAAGAAAAAACATTAATATTGTATGATACTATTAAGTGATACTAATTTACCTGATCCCTCATCTGGTTCCAAATTGCCAGCCAACATTCTAATAAAAGTAGTTTTTCCAGTTCCATTTTCACCTAACAATACTAAAATCTCAGAATCACTAAAATGTCCTTCGTCTACAGTCAACTTAAAGCCGCCTAATGATTTAATCATGTTTGGATAAATATAATGATTCATTCGTTTAATTTCTTCTTCTGTTGCCGATTCAGATACTTTAAATGTCAGTGATTCTGTACGGAATCTCATATTTTCTGTTGGGACAAAACCATCCAGAAAAATATTAATACCTTCACGCACAGAGAAAGGCATTGTAACGACACCATAACAACCCGGAACTCCATACAAACAACAAATAAAATCTGATAGATAATCCAATACAGATAAATCATGTTCAACAACAATTATAAACCTGAAAATATAAAAAAATTTTTTTTAATATTTTCTTTAAAAAGAAAAAAATTCTCACTTGTCAGGACTGATTAAAGAACGAATTGTTAAAGCAGCATTTAATCTTTGTTTAACATCCAAATACGATGAAGGTTCATCAAACATGAAAATATCACCATTCTGAATGCAAACCATAGCAATGGCAAAACGTTGAAGTTCACCACCTGATAAAGCTGATATTTCACGATCTTTGATGTGAGTCAAATCCAACATTTTACAGATTTTATCCTAAAATTTATAATTCAAATTTCTGTTTTTTGTATTAAATTTCAAATAATTTTACTTGAATACTCTTGTCATCTTTTTTATCTAATAGAACTCCAACGGCACCTTTAACTGCTTTTGGTATTTGATCAACGTATTGTGGTTTAATCAATGCTCTTAAATTATCCTCCAAAATTTTGGTAAAATAATTTTGCAATTCAGAACCTCTAAAATGACTTAGAATCTCCGTCCAATCTGGAGGAGCTGAGTATTTCCCCAAATTTGGCTTTAATTTTCCAGCAAGAATTTTTAATGCAGTTGATTTACCAATACCATTTTGCCCTACAAGACCAAGAACTTCTCCTGGCCTAGGAATAGGCAAACGATGAAGTTTAAATGAATTTTTAGAGTAACGATGTGTTGTGTGTTTGTCTAAGTTACTTGGAACATTTATAATCATGATAGCATCAAATGGGCATTTCTAAAATAACATAAATTTTTTAGGAATTAAAAAGAAACCATAAGGTAAACTATTAAATATTATCAAATTGAGTAAAACTAAGTACAGTAAAAAATTATTTACCTTCACACAAATACCGCATCCAATACACAATTCTTCTGACAAAGAAGCGATCTTTGAGTTAGGAGTCACTTCAATACATAACTTTCCCATTCGAACAACTGGACAGGATTTTTTGCACTCTTGTCGACATCTTTTCGGTTTGCATTTATCTTCACTGACAATTGCAATACGGGTTTGCTTGTCAGTTTCATCTGTTGCCTTATTTCGGGACATTCTATTTCAAATAAAACAAAAATGTTTTCACTATTTGAGATATTTTAATGTATTGAAAATAGAAACACGATTATAAAATAACCTAAAAGTATTATAAATTCAATCACGAAAAAAAACACTTAAAGGTAACTTTTACACTTTATATATAAAACCACTAAACGTAATATGAATACAGAATAAACTAAAATTTATCAAAAATAGAACAATTATTTAATTATTTCTAAATACCTGAATACAATAAAATTTAGACAGACGTACGTTAACGTGGCCCCTTTTCGTCTAAAAAGAAAAGTAAAGAAAAGTTATGAGATGAATTGAAAAATAATATTTTTTTTTTGTTCGACGTGAAGTTGGTAACAAGAAAACGTGCTTTTTATATTAATTTTATTATGTTTCAGTAAATGGTATAAATTACAATTTTTTTCAGTTCAATGTTTTTGTAGCAACGGCCACCATTTTGAATAACATATACATATATATATGCTGCATGCATACATTATTTTGACATTTTGATTTTTAAAGAATCCAGAGAATTCTGTATAATAAAGGAGATATAAATTTTATTTTCTGTAATATTTTCAAATTAATAATGGTGGATTACAGCAAATGGAAAAATATTGAGGTATGATTGTTGAAGTTTATCATAATATATTTGGATCTTGTTTTGTATAGTTCGATAATATAGATTATGTGAAATTACATATATTTGTATTAAATAATTGTTTAGATTTCTGATGATGAGGATGAAACACATCCTAACATAGATACTCCTTCGCTATATCGTTGGCGTCATCAAGCTCGAGTAGAACGTATGGAGGAAGCGGAAAAGGAAAAGGAAAATCTACAACAGAAAAAATCGGAATATCAAAAAAAAGTTAATAGTGTAAAAGAAAAGATTACAACAGAAGCTGCTGATATGAGTTCTTTGAAAAAAAGTTTAAAGGAGCTTGAAGAAGAGGCTGCAAAATTAGCGAAAGATGAAGAAACTTTGCGTCAAAAAGAAAAAATGACTCCTTGGAATGTTGACACAATAAGTAAACCAGGATTTGCTAAAACAGTTATAAATACAGCACCATTGAAGAAAAAATATGAAAATATGTCTCAAACTGAGAAAGAAAAACATATGAAAGAATTTATAAAAGAGAATGAGAGTTTAATGAAAAAATTTGGTATGTTGAGAAAGTATGATGATTCAAAAGCGTTTCTACAGGTAAATCATAGTTTGGTTTGTGAAGATACTGCAAATTTCTTAGTTATTTGGTGTATTAATCTTAAAATGGAAGGAAAAGGAGAGTTGATGGCACATGTCGCTCATCAATGTATTTGTATGCAATACGTTCTTGAATTATCTAAACAACTTGATGTAGATCCAAGATCATGTGTTAACTCATTCTTTACTAGAATTCAGGTAGCTGATGTAGAGTACCGTAAGCAATTTGATGGGGAAGTTGAAGCTTTTAAGGAAAGAATTAATAAAAGAGCACAAGATGAATTAGATAAGACGATCGCTGAACAAGAAGAAGAGGAAAGGCTAGCAAGATTGGGACCAGGCGGTTTGGATCCTGTTGAAGTTTTTGAAGAATTACCTGACGTAAATATTTTTGAAAAAATTAATAAATAATTACATTGATTAATTTTTTTGCTCTCTTAGGAATTGAAAGCGTGTTTTGAATCAAGAGACATCTCACTCCTTCAAAACGCTATTGCCCAAATGCCTGAAGAAGAAGCAAAATACCATATGAAACGTTGTGTTGATTCTGGGTTATGGGTTCCGGAGGGTAATAAAAAAACGGAAGGTACTGATGAGGATGACGAGAGTAAAGTTTCCTCAACTACTGAAGAAATTTATGAAACAGTGGAGAACTAAAGTTACAATTGAATTATGTTTAATGATTGTAATTATAATTGTATTAATAAGTTTTATTACTTAAATATATAAAACAAGCATGCTTGATTCATTTGTATATTCAAATAACTTTTCAATATAATTTGAATATAATAAATTGTTGTATAGTATCAAAACTTTGTTTGTAATTTAGAGGAAATAATTGTTCGAATTAACGAATTCAATTAAAGAAAATAGAGAAAATTTAATTTTTGCAAGAAATGCATTTTAAATTTATAAGCTATGTCAGAGAATATAGAACTTGAATAGTTTCTGGCTATGTCTAACAAACATCTCAAACCAAAAAATTTACTAATGGAAAAAAAGAGAAGTATATTGAAATCATAAAATAAACATATATACATAACAAATAATATATATAAACTTGTCCACATTTGCATATAAGGTTTTTGTCGTATATCGGCAAACACAAAACAATACATACACAACAAAATAAATGTAAAGAAAAGGAGCACAGCATATTTCTTCTGCGTTTTTGTTTTTATCTTGATCTTTTTTCTCGCAATGTTGATGGTGGAAAAAGTTGTAAAGTTAATTTAGTTAGTCGCGAGCTGTGTCTTGGGCGTAACGTTAAATTCTTGTTTTCTGTATTTGTATATATTCATTGTACGATGAGTGTGTAAGGCAAAATATTTAAAATGAATTGTAACGATCATTTCATATTTTTTGTTATACCGTGAAACCTTAATTAAATTTCATTAAAGTATTTATTAATTTAGTTGTATATTTAGTTATTTCTCTATCTACTGATCAAAATTAATAACTTACTGTGTTTCAAAATGGAATTAATTTTATTATAATATTTTTAGTGGTTTACTAAATTGATAAGTTTTATTAAAAATATTACAATATAAATCTGTTTCCATTTTATAATTTCATATATTATTTTATTTTATTTTACTGTGACCTTCATGTTGTTTCAACTTTCATAATAATATCTCCATAACTGAAATAATATGAAAGAAAAAAAAGAATGAATATAAGTGTGTGATGCAATTATAAAAATATAATTTTCTTAGTGTTTAATATTTACACATATATACAACAAAAAATAAACATTTGTGTAGGCTTTATTTAAAAAAATAATAAAAAAAGTGTTAAAAGAATGAAAAGTCACACACTTCCGAATAAAAGAAGACCAAAAATACAATTTTTACTTATTTGTTTAAATTTTGCTCGTTACATTTAGTTCAGGATACCATTAAACTGATTATTTTTCTTAGAGAACCAAAGATTCCAAAAACCGAAAGACATTTTTAAATTGAAATGGCTCTGTAAAAATAACCTAACTGGAACTACTATGAAGATTTTAAATTAAACTAGGAACTAGATTCATTTGTTAACATTGTAGATTTGAATTTAAAACCAACTTATTTTGTCTTATCAATTGATGTACCCTAATTCTTAACGAAATCAAATAATATTCTGAGTGCTATAAATATTTTTTCTTAAATAAATTCAAAACGATGATTCAACAATTTTATACAATTAATCGATTAATCGTGTACCTACAAAAACAGGTTTGAAGGAAGTATTTCTCTCTGGTTTAAGATGTGTGTGTGCGTGTGGGAGTTTTGTCTTTTTTTTCTTTTCTTCTCTTTAATAGTTGGTATTTTATTTCAGCAAAAATAACTAAACATTTAAAATGTTTTACCAAAACGTATAAAAAAATATTTCATTGTGGTTTTACCATAAAAAGAGATTTATTATCAATTACAAAGATCAAATCGCATAATGTTAATTCATAAATTTTTTTTTAACCGTCTTAAAAATGAGCAATATGATTAAAAAATTTTGTTTATAATTGTTTATACTAAAATTATTAATAAAGAACAAAGTTTAATAGATGTACCTAATTTGATTTATTTCAGATTCTGTTTAAATTATAAAAAAATAAATAAAAAAAGTGTTTATTTAAATGTTTGAATGTTGATAGTTACAATAAACATAATAATAAGTAGTGCGATTAAGTAACGAAAAATCATAATAATATAATGGATAATTCAATTTAAATTAAAGCAATTTATAAAATGTAAGTAAATTATAATTCTTTTACAATAAGTACTAATCTAAAAATTATTTTTTGTATGATGCGTCAACAATTAAAAGTTAATCGAGATTCAAAATCAAAATTTGTTGAAATTATAAAAATATTTTATTTCATAATATTAAATTTGCATAATAAAAAAAAATATTATTATGCGATGAAATATAAAAAAAAAATCACAACTAAAAGTGTATAAAAGAAATCTTGATAGAAAATATTTAATTATTTTAAAAATAAACTTTCTATGCAATTCATGTAAGAAAGAAGTAGGTACTTTATATTTTTACTTTTTTTTCGGAAACATAAATATGATGTTTATTTATTTATACTTTTGTTGAAATTATAATTTAATCAATTTTCATTATTTATTCTTAGAAAATCTTTCTTAAAAATTATATGGTCAAAAGTCAATACGGAATGATCTCTTTTTTTATATATATTTTTTCAAATTAAAATATGAAAGTGTTTTTTAAGTTAAAAGATATAATACAAGGTATGATGAAATTCTGTTTATATAATTATTCGTATAAATCGTATCGTTAATTATATACTTCTTACGCATAAATGCAGATAATAGTGAATAAAAATATAATTACTGAGGTGTTGGAAACAAAAAATCACATTCTTTTTTAAATTAAAGTTGTTTTCATACCTATAATTCGTTTGTTAAGTTAAACTTTAAAAAAAATCATTTTTTGATTAAAATATTTAACTATTTAAAATATTTTTTGTCAATCTAATTCAATTCTAATGCAAGAATTATGTTAAAAATATTTATAATAAAGAATTCTTTATTTTCAATTTGGTATGAACGTTAAAAATAACAACCTGTCAATGTAATTTGTATTTTTTTTAATGGGGTACATTGATCTCTTTGAACACTTTCTGTAAATGGATTTCATATGGGTATTTAAAAAAAAACTTTTTATTTACATTTATTATTTGATAAGAAACAAAAGAGAAGAGATTCTTTTATATCATATAATTTTTCATTTAAAATTTAAATCTTATGTTTATTATTCGAATCACGTAAACGGATGTTCATTGTTTAAATAATAAAATTTGGTCGTACCTGAAATCAAACCGTTTTACTTTATGGAAGAAAAATATTTAAAAATCAGTGTTCGATTGTAGGAGTCATTTATTAAAAGTTAAAACCGATTTAGGATTTCATTTTTTGTTCATAAGAATGAATAAAAAGTCTCAGTTTAGTTAAGTTTAAAATTCTGGGAAGAATGTTTAAATATAGTTAATGACAATTTAATGAATTAGTAAATTCTTTTAAATAAATTAAAAATTAGCATTTGTTAAACAATTTTTACTTAAAGTAATTTTCAAGAAGACAAAAATATTAAAGATGAACCAAAAAAAAAATTAAAATTCCAGGTAAAATGTAAACTCTTAAATACGCCTTTCTCTTTGTTTACTTATAAATGATGTTTGTGTTTCTAATTAAACCAATTGGAATTCTGTTATTTTCTGTGCCTTTTTTTTATTAAATCAATATTTTCTTTAGTCTGTAATTGAATATTTATTTTGCAAATTCTTCATTTTTATACAAAATTAATAAATTACTAAATCTTGGAAGAAATATTTTATCAAAAAATTCTATTAAAAAAATTTCAGTTACAAGAGTTTTATTAGCAATAATAATTAATAAGAAATAAAAAAAAATTATCAAATCGAATTCTTAGCAGTTCATAAAACAAAATTATTTCTCAAAACTTTTATCAGTATTAAGCAAGTATATGTATATTTATTATTATTCTCTGTTGACCATACAACGAAATGTTTAATAATTTCAATTTCGGTTAAAAAATTAAGCACGTGGGTTGACCAAAAAAAAAACAAAAACAAATTAAAAAAAACTTGTTTTTTCCACCTCTTTTCTAAGAATTAGCCAGAATAATTTGCATATAATCATAGAGAGTGGTGCTTCTCACAAATACAAACAACAATTTATGAACAGACAATTTTCTACTTATTGTAGTTTCTTAAGACTTAAGATTTGTTATTTAGTTTTGTTACGTTAAAATATTTTTTTTCGTATAACCGGAAATATCTTCTCGATGATGTTAATTAATTTGAAAATTTGTAACATAGGAAAAACTTGACTTTATTTACTTTATCAATTAAACTGTTATTAATTTCCATTTTTTCAGTTTGATTCTAAATGAAATTTTATTTTCGTTGTTTTAACAAATAACGAACATACAACTTTTCTTTAAACAAAAAAACTTTTCACGAAAAATAGATTGAAAAATTAAATTTTTATAGTGAAAACCGTGGGAAGTTACTATTTAAATGTTTCACTGACGATATGAAGAGTTTGATTAATAATCAAACAATACAAAAATTATTATGTTATTTGTAATCCATTTTCAGTTTTTATTATTATTGATTTGACCGATCTAAATATACCCACAAGACATATTAGATTATCTCGTTTTTATTATTTGGATGTCACGAATTTAAAATGTCAACACACGATTGAAAGTGGTAGTTCTGTGTGTTCTGTGCTGTTTGTATTAAGGAAAAATATTACTGATCATGTTAAAGAAAACCAATAATCATAATAAATAATTATTATCAGTTTTACGAAAATATTAAGACTCTGTTAAGAAAAGGGGTTTTTGATGCGAGAACAATTTTATGAAAGTAAAAAAAAAGATTATGTTTAACTAAACTGACTAACGATACCACACTCATTTTAATGAGTGATATTTAAATTTAATAAAAAGTAATTAATTAGTCATGGTGTTAAATAGAAAATTAAAATATATAATTAAATAATTATAACATCATTGTTCTTTTATGCCAACACCAATCAGTAAAACATATGTTGATCATTAAATTCATAAAACAACAAAGAAAAAAAGTAAAACCACATCAACCATGATTTTCTTAGAAATATTATAGATCGTTTTTTTAATTCTTTTTTTTTTATATTTTTAAATGATGTTTTTGATTGATAACATTTTTTAATTATTTCTTTTTTTTTGTTTTTTCCAAAGAATTTTAATTTTAACTTTAATAAAATATAATTCTTTATTTGCCTTTAAAAGTTATTTGTAGATATACTGCCCAATTGTTTAGTGTTTTTCGTTGAGAATAATTAATTAAATTTAGTGTCTTCTTCTTTTAAATAAAACAAACAAAAATATATTAGTACTTTTGTAACATTTTTAGAACATATGAATGTATAAAAATAAGAAAGTTCTTAAAAATGATAACCATATGCATATGCTGATATTGACTTGGCCCATTGATTACATTAAACAACTAGAAGTTAATATATCATTTCAGTACCCAGTATTAATAAGTATAGCCTGACTATGTTAAAGTTTAATTTCAATTTTTATTTTATTTTGGATGTGGGAGTATAATGTATTTTCCGTTGTTCTGATGAAACCATAAATATAGGCTAAATAAAATCAAATGTTGACTCCATTAAGTTAATATAAAAAATACTAAAGTTTTTAATCTAAAGGGACACACAACACGTAAGGAAATTTTTTTTTGTGTATTCATTAAAAAATTTTAAATCTTAAGTGAAGATATAACATCTTCAATTTTTATTAAGAAATAATAATTTAAAAAAAAAAATTCTTCATTGAACAAAAATATATCCTTAACATTTTCTATTTTTCTCTTTCATAGAATTTTTAATGACTTGAAAAATATAGTGGTACATTTATTTCATTTGAAATTAAAAAATTAAATTAAAATTAAAGATGTTAAGTTTGCGTTATGAAGTAAAATTATTCAAAATTGAAATTAATTCTTTTTTATTACTTACCAAAGTCACCATGTATATTTTTATTTAAATGGTTTCGTTGTTTTTTGAATATAAATCAATGATTATTTTAGTGCAAATAAGATAAAAACAAAAGCAAATGTTTTTGAATTTGCAATTTTTAATTAAGTAATAATAATAATAATAACTTCATACTTTTTATTATTAATCCAAAATTGGACCACTCTGATTTCCCGCCGTGAATACATTTAAAAAGTTATTATAAAGTTCGTCAATGGTCATTTAAAAAAAAAAGTCAAGGATAAAATATTTACATGGTCGAACCAAAACATGATGACTGACTAAAAGTTAAAATGAAGCAAAAAAAAATGGTTAAATCAAATAATTAAATAAAGTTAACTTTATATAATGACTAATAGTATAAACTTAAGTATAAATTATGGCACAGTAATTTTTAGTAAAATTTTTTTAATGAAATATGTTAGAATTAGTTTGCTAATTTTTCATCCCATATTTTTCTTGTTATTTTAATTTTTTATTTCTGTAATTTAATTTAATTTTAATTCTTCAGGATCTCTAAATATTGCTTGTTACTAAGTTTTTAATGCAAACAACTTAACCATGTGTTGTGAGATTACAGTCACATATGACTTTTCAATCAAAGCTTTTTTTAATAATTATTTACACTAGAAAAACGTTGTTGTCATAATTATTTACTCGATTTCTGTTTGTATTTCCGGCGAGCTTCAATAAAATCCTAAATCTTATGATATAAATTCTTGTAATAATGATCATTTATTCTATGTAAGTAATCATCATCAATATAAATATACCGATAAAAATGTAAACATTAAAACTAGATTGGCGACGAAAATATTAAATATTTAACCTTCTTTACTTCACTTGCATACTTCACTTATATTTATTACAACAGAAAAATAATACAAATATGTACACAAGTGAAAACTGGTACTCGTATTTTTGTACACTGACTTGCAAAATCATTACCTATTTTGGTTATTGTGAGGTCAACACAACTCATTGATGATGATGAGTAACCGCGCGCGTACAAATTGCTAATATATAATATTGCCTTTATGTGTGAATGTTGTATATATGAAATTTATATTTGTACATACACTACACTGAAATATAACTAGTTTTTTTTATTTTAATTTTGATCAAATGTATTTTTTTTTGTTATAATGGATGTGTTTTTGTTACAACTGTTTTATTTTTTCATGTTGAATTAAATGAATTCACAACTTTTTTTTAAGATTCCATTTTTGCATAAGACTTCCTATATTCTTCTTCTTTGTTTTGTTTTGAAGATTTTTAAACTAATTTTATAATAATATTTTCAACTAGGCAAGTAACAAAATATTAAATTTACTATGGAATTTTTTTTGCATTTATTTAATAATTCTTAAACACCCAAAGTGATATAAGTTAGCTAATTCTAAAAATATATTTTTAATTTTATTATAAAATAAAGTTACATACTAAATATGTTCTTGTAAAACATCTTTCAATTTTAAATTTCACTTTTAGATTCATATTCTTTATTTATTTATTATAAAACACCGACTTACATTTTTCTTTTCTTTTATATACTTTCTTACATAAAATACTATTTTTATAGGTCATGGTCAATTATTGAGTTTTTTTTATCTTATTTTTAATTTTTTATAAAATATTAACAAAAGTAATGACATTGACATAATATTCGGTCAGCTTATTGAACATAATTAAACATATTATGTGTATTTTTTAAAAATATACATAATCAGAACAAAAAGTACATATGTACACTTACAAAAAAAATTATTATAACTTTTTTATCGATTCAATTCATCGATCATATACTTAAATGGAATTTATAATTATTTTTAATTAAAAAAATTTAGAACAATTGCCATATGGATTTATTGTGTTTAGTAAAAAATTAATAAGAAATTCTTTTGGACATCAAATTGCAAAACAGACTTTTAAACCTAAACTCTGCTAAAATTGAATCATGAAGTACCATTATGACTTAACTACACAACGTGACAATATTATATTTAAGATTTTCAATTATAAAACAAAAAATAAGAATATACAGAAACTTCAATTGTAAAAATAGAACGAAAGTATAATTAATCAAACAAAAAAAAATTAAAAATTACAAAAAAAAACCGTAACAAGAGATCTCGCATCGTTCAATGTTGCTATGAATGACTTGAGACTTGACTATGGACAATGTACTGACCTCGTTCAACTAATTTGTAATTTTTTCTAAACAGAAGCAATTAGTTGATTTGATTATGATTGATTGTAAGGTTATTTTATATAATATAAGATATTGAATGGGAATACCAAAATTGGATTTATATCGGGCTTAAGGGGGGATTGACTGGACCTATTTTGGATATTATATCACATATTATTGAGACCTACCTCAACTCAAGGTTTAAACTTTACATTTATTTATTATTATTATTATTTATTGTTTATCTGAATTTATAAAATGTTTATTATTATCGAATAATTAAATCCTCAAAAAAGAGATGTTATTAAATTTCAATGGAAAATTAAATATTTTTTTCTATATGTATTCAAATGTTACTTTCTCAGTTATATAGAATCGAAAGATAAAAATCCCTCTTTCATGGTTTAATATTTGAATTTGAAATAAAAATCTAAACTGAAATTATCGTTAGAACAACTTATTATATTATAGTCAGTTCCAACATATGAAACTACTGAATAAATAGGAATAGTTTACTTTGAGTCACTTATATTAAAATAAATCACTTTAATTAAAATATATAAATTCTATTTGTTGAAAAAACATTGAACCCTCTTCTATACTGTACATATAAATTGTATTGTAATGCTTAAACCAGATTAAATTTATTATAATTTATAATGTGATTGAACTAGAAAACTAAGGCTTGAAAGTCCTTGATTTCTTATAGAATTTACAAACAAATTTCTCCTTATAGAATTTAAAAATAATTCAAAATAAAGTTTATTTATTGTATTTGCCGAATTTTATTTTTTTGAAATTTATAATATTAAAAATGACGTAATTTTATTAAATTAATTAATAAAAACATTGAAGATTTTGATGCTGACAATCCTATATCCTATATCCTATATCTATGGTTTAGCCATAGTATAAAAATATTACCCTTTTGCTTCAGAGATTTGATTTATAAATAATAAACCAAAGAGACTGACTAGACTGAATATTGACTCGATGACTAAAAAGAAATTTAAATAAATCTGAGCAATCAGAATAGTGAAAATAAAATAAAAACTTAATAATAAAAATAATGATGGTATCCTCATATTTCATCAGTACAATTTTTTTATTGGTACACATATGAAATTTTTTGATGTAAGTTTAATAGACTAATTTAACTTACATTAGAATATATATGGTATAGAATTATTCTAGTCATGCATACAAAATTACAATACCAGACCGGATACATTTGAATTATTTTTCTAAACATATTTAAAAAATCTATATTTCTTATTCTGTGGTTTGGTGTTACATTGTTAATTAAGATACAAATTATTTGCTTATACTTAGTATAAGAAAATATACATTTTTCTTTATCATGTCAAATATTTATTTAACTTTTGACATGCTGATGCTGTAAATGTTCAGTCAATTAAATTATTTAAATTTTTATTGTCAATCAAAATTTAATTAAAATTGAATAAAATATTTATAACAAATGAAATTACAAACAAATAATTTAACCAATTCAATTTTTATTCCATGTGTATTTTTTTATTTAAATTAATTAAACTATAGAATAAATTTAAATTTACATATTGTTGTTGATTTGCATATCAGATGACGCATATTCATTGTGTTTAATGTAATTGTATTAAAAGTATCATTGAAATTTAATTATAAAAGTACGTTCAACCGATTTTATGGCTCTAAAGTAAATGATAGCAGAATTATAATTAATAATAAACTAAAAAAAAATACAATACAACAATACAAAAATTTAGATAAATTTATGCAGATATGATAAATTCGTTCCCTTAATGTAGCAATACCATAAAACATATAAAATGCTCTTTTTATTAAAAACTTCTGTTGCTTAGTTACTAAAGTTGTGTTTTTATTCTAATTTATTTCGAAAATATTAAATATTCTGACGCCAAATATTCTCTCATAAAAAATTATTTCTTCTATAGAAATACGATTACGGTCAAAGATCAACCAGTTTTTTTATATCTTATCAAATTGGATAAAGTTTTTTTCTTCTGTTCTTTAACAAATATCAAAAATAAACTAAACTTATTCATTATTATTTATGAATTTAATTGGTTGAATATTTTACGAATATTAATGGGTTTATTATCTTTTTTGAATAAAAACAAATAAACATCCATTTAGCAAAAGATCTTTGATTTATTTTTAAAAGTATATTTATTTTTCATTAATTTTAAATGCATAATGTAAATGTGTTTAACGTATATGGCAGCATGGTCAAAATTTTTCAATTCTCATTCGTTTAATTGGCTATTTCAACAATAACAATCATTATTAATAAACCTTTAATCGGCTTAAATTTACATAATTTTGTACTGCATACTTTACATTTCTCATAGGCCATAAGAATTTTTTTTTAACTATAAAGAGAGAACCTACTTTTTTTTGAAAATATCATCAGTTAGAAACTTTTGCAAAACTTTTTGAGCGTTTCAAACCGTACTAGAAAGAAACGAAAATTAAATATTTAGATTATTTATTGAATTGAATTTAAGTGTTATTGAGAAAGGATTGAGAAAGGACATTAAACTTTTTATAGCAGGTGTAATATATTATATTAATCATTAATCAGAAATAATACAGTGTGACCTTGTCTTAGAAATAAAACCTAAAAGAAAACCTTTAATAAAAAATGAGAGAAAGTTTTTTTTTCTCAGTTAAACGATTAAATAATTTTATAATATTTTAATAAATAATCTTGAATAATAAATTTGATTTTTGTGTTCATCAAATAAAAGATACTGAAAAAAGTAAATTCTATTTGAGGTCAAATCTTTTTTTATTACTGGAACATAAAAAGTTTATATAAAAATTTTATACCGAAATTTTACTATCAAAATAAAAATAATATTCAAAATAATAATACATGCATCATTTGTATAATATTTTTTATTCAAATTAAAATATAATTTAATTTTTAAATTTATTTTGCAGACATCAAATGAAACTGACAAGTGAAATGGACTCAAGAATTGGATTAGATTATATTGTTGAGAATCATGAATATGTTGGTAAACTTGGTGCAGCACTAGACAATAATAATGTAACGGTTAAAAAACAAGTATTTGAATTATTATCAGCACTTTGTGCTTATAGTGCTGAAGGATATAAACGAGCTGTAAATACATTAGAATATTTTAAGGTAATTTTATTATAAGAAAAAATTAATTTTGATTTTTCAATTATTGATTTTAATATATTGCTTAGATCGATTATATTTCAATGAAAACTATTTCTTACAGACTTTAAAAGATGAAAGATACAAAGTAAAAATTGTTGTAGATGAATTAAATAAAACGACTGCTGTTGATTATCAAATATCATTATTGGCATTTATTAACTGTATTATTATTTCGGCACCATGTTTACAGGATCGAATAAGAATCAGAAACGAATTTATAGGTAAGTTTTTATAATTTTTTATCTAACCTCTGAATAGACACATAAACTCTTTTTAATTAATTTGTTTTCCCTTAAATTTTCTTCTCAAATTTTACATTAGCAATAAAAAAAAATTTACTCATCAATATAATCATTTAGTCTCATTGTTTGAATTCAATCCAAGATACTGTAAATTTTCTATTTACACAATTGAATACGCCGCAAAGTTTGATACACCACATAGATTATTTGCTTTTTTTAATTTCATATAACCTTTTTCACCCCAATTTACACCCCACCAATTTTTTAATATCCAATAATCTTTTGTATAACCAACCGCAAGCATTGCGTGATTTACTGTATCAGCTTTACATGCAACATCATCATAAACACCTTCACTGTATAATTGAAATGTTGTTGGGCTTGCATTTATTGAAACCGCAATTGGCCCAATACTATATATACTGATTTTAAGTGTTTTCTGATCGTGTGGTGGAAGTATTGCCCAAGATGAAATATTTACTACAGATAAACTAGGAAGAAATTTACATTTGTTTTGCTAGAAAAAAAATTAAATCTTTCTTAAAAGCTAAAAAAACATTTCATATTATTTATTTGAACTCACTGAAGCTGTGTAAGGATAATCTTGTTGTCTCATTAATCCACCTGAATGTTCTAAATATTGAAGTGTATTTCTAAGTGATCCACCAGCGCAACCGTGATTCCCTAAAGAAACACTACAATCAACAATCTGTTGTTCACTATATTGTTTCAACAAAACAAAAATATTAACGATTTTTTCTTATCATTATATTTGTTATTTCAAACCTTAGCATTACCAATCTTCCAGTTCTTTTAAAAATTTGACCCATAACACTGTGAGCTATACTAAATGCATAACAAGATCCGCAAGATTTTTGATTACATGGATTTGTAATAAAGCCTTCTTTCCGCCAATCAAATTCTTCTGGTACTTCTGAGTCATCAGAAAGTATTCCTCCAACACGTTCTTGTTCTTCTGATGGTAATTTACGATGTGCACTAGATGTTAAACGTACATATTCTTTCAGATAAAGTTGATTTGACTGTTTAATATAAATTATATGTGGTTATCATTTTTACTAAATTATAAATTATTTCTTACTAAATCAGCTAAATTATTTGGCCCAATTTTAAATGAATAAACTCCTTTTTCAAAATCATTATTATGATGTTTAATTTTTTCTATATTTTCTTGAAATGCTCTACGACTTCGGTCTTCTCTATATTCCAATGAATATGATTTATTATAAGTCATCTATAAATAAATTGAATAATTTATTTTTTTTTTCATATTATTATGAAATTATTAAACTTTAAATTTATACTAACTTTATAATCATCCCAAGATTGTACATCAATATATTGTCCACTAATTTGTGTCATAAATAATAACAATAAAGGAACATTAATATCTAATATTAATTTCAATATAAACTTCCACATTTTTTTTTTTCTTCTTTAACTTAAATTATTAACATATTTTTTTTAATAAAAGAATTTATAGACTGGAAGACTGGCAAATATTTAATTTTGTTTCAAGTAAAAATTTGTTTTCAATCAGAATATGCTAATTCGGTTAAAATATGCAAATTCCGTTTTTTTTATGTTTAAATTTTCGTATTAAAAATATTCTTAATCGACAAAATTATTTTTCATAAAAAAAAATTATTATTATTTAAAATAATTTAATTATTGATAATTTTTTTTACGCACAAAAAAAAAATTCACACACAGAACTAATTTTGATTTGTTTTTATAGATTACCTTTTACCTACCGCATTGATAATTTTGATTTTTCAATAAAAAAATATTAAGAAAAATTTAATTAATGCAAAAATTATTTTTTTTTTATATTTGCATTCAATCATATTTTTTATTCAAACAATACAAAAATGAATATTAATAAAAAAGAATAAATTAAAAACAAATTAATTGTGGAATAATTGTTATTCCAAACGATATTTAATTGTAGGCAAATCATAATTGTCTTAGATATATATTTTATTTATTTTAACCCTATAAGTAAGTTTGACGTCAAATATTCCATATATTGTTTATAATTAACATTTTTATAAATAAAACAATTATCTCATTATATTATGATTTAACGATGAAATTGGTGGGTTTTTTTTTCTATTGAAAATATATAATAATTAGTTAATATTTAATTAAATGCAAGTAAATTACATTTTAGTTAAATTTAACTTCTTCGTCGTTTTGTTTCCTTAATTAAAAAAAAAATCTTCTACTTTTATAATTACATGAAGAACAAATTTAATATAAATAAATAAATGCAAGCTTAACAAAATAATAAATGCTTTACGTATATTATTTTTTTACAAACAATTCATCAGAAATTGAACTAAATTTTATTTGTAAACAATAAAAATTGAAATTATTATTTTGTTTAATTTAATTCAACTCAACAATAAAATTCTATACATTTTTAAGCAGCCAATTTTTAGAATTAATGAATAAAAAATTACATTCACTAATTTCAGTCTAATTATTTTTAAAAATGAGTAAAATTTTAACTAACTAATTTTATGTATTTTCATTATTTTCCAGGTTTAAATCTTCTGCAAGTCTTGAATAATTTAAGGTATGAATTATGTGCAAATTAAATTAAATTAAACAAATTAAAAAATATTAATAAATAATTGTAATCTAATTCTGGATTTCGAGGTTTAAGCGAATTTATTGTTTTTCTTGTTATTTCTGATAATTTTTTGTTTTTTATTAAATTTAAAAGATAAATAAAATTAGCATAAAATTATGCATTATGTTTGATGTGTGTGTTGTAATAAATATAAAGAAAATAAACTTTCTGTATAAAAGTCGAATAGATATGCAGATTGATAGTTTATTAAATTTTTCATCGCATTTGTCTAAAAAGTAAATTTTCACATTCATAACTATCTCGTTCCGTCTGTTAATAAAATATTACATGAATCCTAATAATTAAAATCATAATTTCAATTAAGTTATACAAAAAACAAACAAACAACAAATGACAAAGACAGTAAATTTTATCTTATAATTTCAAAAAGAAAGAAAGAAGAAAAAACAAAACAAATAATATTATTACGAAAGTTTTTTTGGTATATTTTTACATAAGAAGAAAAATAATTACAATTTTCAATAAGTTTTTATTAATTTTTGAACGGGTGCATTGATTTGTGAAACTAGTTCAAGCAAATATTCAAATGATAATATTAAATAATATAATCAATAAAAAATATGTCCAAAATTATATTTTTACAAGTCAATTATAGTTTCATAATTAAAACCTTATAAAGAGTTCAAATATCATAAACAATAAATAAATTAAAATATGTAAAATTGGTCCTATTTTTTGGTTATGGTTTGAAACATGGATAATTGTTGATAATAAAATAATTCACACTTCAGTAAATTTGAATAATTTTAATTAAGTATTAAATGACTTTATAATTAGGTTAGATTTTTAATATACACACTGACATAGAAATATCCGTAGTACCGATGCCGATACATAGCCATAAACACATATGACTATATTCAAGGATAATAGTTATATGTATATGAATTTTTATATGATCCTTTTTTTTTTTTTAATATGAAATTTTGAAATTTTTTTACATGCGCACGCACCACGTGTGTTCTATATCTTCATTTTTACTGCAATAATTTATATCATATTTTGAATTCACGAACAAATAGTTTTGTTCTTTAATTATACAACACAATATAAAAAGTGAAAAATTTATTTGTCGTGATTATTTTTTGTTTTTTATTTTATTGGCGTGGCAGGAACGCGTGAATAAATCTATCCTTTTTGTCGTCTTTAATTACATAAATATATAAACATATAATTTATGTGTGAATAAAAAATATATATTCTTTTTTTTTGTATGTTAAATGAAAAAATCTATAAAAAGACTAAATTTTTGAAGGACTCATTACAACTACTAACCGTAAGTGATTAATGATTTTTTTTTCATTTATATGTCATTGGGTTAGTTTATATTGTGTTGAAATTGAAAGTCATAGAAGAATCTTTATATTCTAAGAGAGACGATGAAAAAATTTTTTGTGCTATAATTAAATTTATCGTATTTGAAATAAACATTAACTTGATATTTTTTAAGTGCATGTGAGCATGTGAGTGTGTGTGTATATTGCTTTTGATTTTCACTTTATATATATATATATATGTACCTATATTGTTTTTTCATTTTCCTTTTAAAGACGAGAAGCAATAACTGTACCAGATTTGGGTGTACAATTAGACGTGTTTGACGAACAACGAGAATGCGACGAAGAACAAAGTTTACAAGGGTCAGATGGTATCAATTTAAGTTCACATCTTGATGTATTTTATGCAATATTTCGACAGGTAATAAAACCAAATATTCGCAATTTAATTTTATTTTAAATTATTTTTTGTTTTACTAAATAAAAATTGTAGGTAGCTGACACACCTCAGGAAATCCCATTTTTAAGTATATTACAACATCTTCTTCGTATCGATCCTAAAGAAGCGATTAGTGATATTATTTGGGATACAACAGAAACTCTAGTCCATCGTGCAACTTTATTAGAAAATCGTGACGATTCAACTCGCCTTCTACGTTCACCAAGTGTCCAAAAATTTTCCTGCCCAAATTGTCGTGGTGGTGGTGACATAACAAGTCCAAATCGAAAACAATCTATTCCACCAATTACAGCAAATATTCCACTACCACCAGCCCCACCACCACCACCTCCGCCAATGGCAGGAGGAAATTTACCGCCAGCACCGCCAGTCCCTCCTATTCCGCCGGCACCACCAAATTGTAATCATTTAACGACTAAAATAGATAATGCGTTCAATCGACCGATAACACCGGAACCAGTTATAGTTGAATCTGTTTCCCGATTACCACAACAGGAAACACCTGTGCCAAAATCTAAGATGAAAACAATTAACTGGAATAAAATTCCTCCAAATAAGGTAGTAGGAAAACATAATATTTGGTCACTTGTCGCGGATTCACATCAAAATAGTCCCATGGCTGATTTAGATTGGGCAGAAATGGAAGGTTTATTTTGTCAACAACAAACACAAAATGGGCAGGGTTCACCAAAATTAGGAAGAGACAGTGGCAATGAAAATACTGAAAGAAAATCAAGAAAAGAAAATTCAGAAGTATTTATATTTAATTTTTGAAGTAAGTATATTCATTTATTTATTGTGTATAATTTCTTTTTAAGATCACCCTTTTGGATGGGAAAAGAAGTTTAAACGTGAATATATTTTTAAAACAATTTAGAAGGTAACGTTTAAAAAAAAAATATAAATAAAAATCAATCAAAATTGTCTAATTTTTATGTATTATTTAGTTCAAATGATGATATAATTCAATTAATCAAAGAAGGTGAACATGATGATATTGGTGCTGAAAAATTACGCGGTCTTTTAAAAATTCTTCCAGAAGTTGATGAATTAGATATGCTAAAATCATTTGATGGTGACAAAGGTAGACTTGGTAATGCTGAAAAATTTTTATTACAACTGGTTCAAGTACCAAAGTAAGTATGTTTTATAAAATGGTTTAATATTAACCGATAAAGGATTAGTAGAAATGAATTTGAAAATTTATTAGTATAGAGATATCATACAGTTAGTATACTATATTTTTTCTTTAATTTTAACAAATAAAAAGTTAAAACATTTAAAATATTACAATTTTTTAATAAACTGAAATAAAATAAATCTTTATAAATTATTTATAAATACAGCTATAAACTTCGAATAGAAAGTATGCTTTTAAAGGAAGAATTTGCTGCCAACTTAAGCTATTTAGATCCTAGCATTAATGCAATAATTTTCGCAGGCGATGGTAAATTCACACACACTTTTTTATACAAACACATTTTTTATTAAATAAATCCTTTATATTTTTATTAGATCTTATGACTAATAAGTTACTTCAAGAAGTTCTCTACATGGTTGTGGTAGCAGGAAACTTTTTAAATTCAGGAGGTTATGCTGGTAATGCTGCTGGTGTAAAATTATCTTCATTACAAAAATTAACAGATATTCGTGCCAATAAACCAGGAATGAATTTAATTCATTATGTTGCTATGCAAGCTGATAAACGGAATAAACATTTATTAACGTTTTCAACACAATTGTCAACATTAGAAAATGCTTCAAAGTAATATGTTTGAATATT
The DNA here is from genome assembly GCA_963082725.1 of Pedicia rivosa. Lineage (NCBI taxonomy): Eukaryota > Metazoa > Arthropoda > Insecta > Diptera > Pediciidae > Pedicia > Pedicia rivosa. The sequence continues at coordinate 630,267 of OY720153.1, read as the reverse complement.
TTTACTAAAATATTTCTATATTCATTTTTGTTTTCCTTTAATTATAGAATTTCTGTTGAACATTTAAATAATGAGATTAATGCATTAGAAACGAGAATTAAGAAGATAAGAAAACAAGTTGAATTTATATCTACTGATGATGATATTAAACTACAAATGACAGAATTTATTCAGGTTATTTTTTTTGTAATAAATAAATAAATCAAAAGAGAGAATAATTTTAATTGTCGTGGTAAATGTTTAATTTTTTTTTTCTCCAGTCAGCTGAACGTGATGTGACAATGCTTCAACGTGGAATGAAAGAAATTGAAAGTCTTCGTCTCCAGTTAGCTGAATTTTTCTGTGAAGATCCGTCCAGTTTCAGGATTGAAGAATGCTTTAAAGTTTTTCAAAGTTTCTGTGAAAAATTCCGTCAAGCTGTAGCAGAAAATGATCGTAGAAGAGTACAAGAAGAACAAGCAACATTAAGACGAAAACAGCGTGAAGAACAACTTGCGGTTAAGCGACGACAATTATCTCAAGCTGGTAGACCAGTATCAGATTCAGAGAATTCTTATCTTCTTGATTCTATTCAATATGATATTAAAAGTAGTCCGGCAATGAGTAGACGACGAATTGGTTCATTTAATAGTAATGCTGATCAATCAAGTAGACGGGAGGATGGTCCATCACCGGACATAACACCAAATGGAAGTTTAAGACGAAGACGGAGTCGTGTTCTATCCGAAGAGGATGAAGGAAATCTAATGGACTTTTTAAGATCAGCTGGACATGATAGTGGTAATAGAGAAAGAAAATCGGCATCATATGGGAGTTTAGGTAAGAATAAAAAAATTTGCTTTATTTTTATGTTATTATTTATTATTTTATTACAGCATAAATTATTCTTAAATAAAACTTTAAAATAAAAAATATAAATATTTCTAAATAATGGCTTTTCTAGATTTCCAAATAAATAATAATAAGAAAATTTAATGAGAGAAATAATATAATTTTATTCAATTATCACTATAAAATATTGATAGTAAATATTGACTTTAAATTAGAATTTATATTTTAAGGAGAATTGGTAACATCATCAATGTTCATATCAAATCAGGACTATGCTATATATGATTGCATAAACTGACGACTAACATGATACATATTAAATTATTTACTTTTTTTTAAAAAAAAAACAGATCGTTCATGGGCCCGTCGAGCACGTACTGGAAGCAGCAATAAAAAACGACCAGATTTATTGAATGTTGATTTTGGTGTTGATCGTGAAAGACCAAATTCACCATCACCATTAGCTGAAACAAAACCTCTTCCTAGTGAAGAAAATAAACCAAGGTTAATTTTTTTTAAAATATTTTTTTATTATTCTTAATTAAAATTTTTTTATTGCTTTTGTTTTAGAATATCTCGTGAATGGAGACAAAAAATTGAATCTTGGTTACAAGCAAACGAACAGGATGATAAACAAAATGAAGATTATCGGCGTAGAGCGAGACGACCTAATAATAATAGACGTTCGCTTGAAAATGATTCAGGTAAATAAAAAATAATTGTTTAAAATTGCTTAAAAAGATGTCTAATTCAGTATTTTCAAATTTATTTTTAATAGAAAGCGATCGAAAACTTGATCCTCTACCCGAAGAGAAAACAACTGGACAATCAGTGACATCTCCTGAACCATACAAAAGAGTTTATGCAGATTGGAAACCATCATTAACATTAGAAAAAACAGATATTGTTGGCACAATTGAAGCAATTGAAGACGCTCAACAATTACCAACTAAAGACAAATCAGCTTGGCGTAAATCAAATTTAAATGTATCAAATAGTACAGAAGATACGGATACTGATATACGCCGTTTACGTAGTCAAAGATCTCGTGATTCTTCAACATCATCATGTCTTCAATCAATTGTTGAAGAAGATAAACGAAAAAGTGTAATACAATCACTTGGTGATCGTTCAGCATCTGATCGATTACAAATTTATATAAGAAGACCATCAGATGAAACAACACCCGTCAAATCTCCACCAATTATTTCTGCAATAAATGAAGAGAAAAAACCAAATATGCCACGTCGTATTCGTCGAGGTAATAGTACTGAGGATACTAAAAATAATAATAAAATAGAAATTGATTCCGATAATATTGAAACACCTCCAATGATACGAAAAAATTTTTCTAATGAAAATAAAACAATATTAAGTCCATGTAGAAAACTTCAAATGCCACGACCATTACATAAAGATACAATTATAGACAATAAACAATTGCATGAGAGAGAACAACAAAAGAAAAGTAGTAATAATATTGTAGAAGAGGTTTTGGGTGATGGACAATTTGATCGACATTCATTAGCAAGGCGTACACGTAGATATAAACGCCCGCTAGATTATAGTAGTGGTGCAGAAGAACGTAGTGTAACACCAGAAATAACGGAACCTGATTGTTCTATTGAAATTAGTTCTGAAGATAAAGAAACGAGACTTAAACGATGGCAGGATAAATTGAAGACTATGGATTCAACAAATAATCAACAGAATAAAAAAATTGTTACAAGAATTGAAAAGATTGGACGACATTTAAGTTCAATAAATCAAGAAGATGTAAGGGAAGCGATTAAAAGTCTTAAGTCACCAACAGAAACCCCCGAACGAGTATGGGATCCTATTCCTAGAGAAAAAGCTAAAGAAATTGCGCCAAGTGTACTGAAAACTTCTAATCATGAACTAAATGATGAAGGCTTTGAAGAAACACAATCATTAGTATCTGATACTCCATCGCATGGTAAAGACAGTGTTTCATCGTGTAACGATATTACAGACTGTAGAGTGAAAACAGATAACCCAATCGTACGGATGACATCATCTGATAGTGCAACAGGAAGTGATTCACCACGTCGAAAATCTTTGCAGAATACTACAAAAATTCAAAATTTTCTTAATCTTACACAAACCGGTTTAGATCGGACACGATCTATAAAATCTCCAGCGTCTAATCTAATGCGTACCGTTATACCTAGGCGGACTAATTCATTACGTAAAACAGACTCACAAAATAGTGTAGAACGAAGCAGTTCTCGTGGTTCATTACGAAGTTCTCGTTCATCATTAAATAGTACAGTATCAACAAATACTGTTAAAAAGATGCCAATCAAAAAACCATCAGTTACTGAAATGTCCCCAACAAAGAAACCACTTATTATGCAGAATTCACCAGTGAAAAGTACAACACGTGTACCAGCAAGTCGAAGTAGTTCTAGTGGATCTAGTATTGGTCCTACTGTTAGGAAACCACCAATACGTACAGCTACAACTGTCAACACAAGTTTTAAAGAAAATCAAAATATACCCAAAATTTCAACGCCTAGAATTAATTCAACACAAAAAAAAGCAAATTCAGTTAATACAAGTCCTTCAAGAACACAAACAGATCGGAGAATTAATGCATCGCCAATACCCAGAACAAGCGGTTTTATGCGACCGACAACTGCAAGTGCAACTAAAGTTGCTGGATCACGAGAAAAATAAATTTTAAATAATTAATATACGTGATTACTGAATCTAAAAATTGTAATTTGGAAAATGATTGCAGTTAAAATTATCATATTTGCCATGATTTTTATCTTTACAAACTTATTATTAAATTAATTAATTAACAGTAACTACAAAACCACAATCGAATACACGAAAGTTTATAATTTTTTTTTGTACTTAAATCTGCACAATCAGTTTTTTTTTGAAAATCACAGAAAGAATGCTTACCTATTATCTCATGTTATATCTTTACTTTAGTGAAATTCTATTACTAAATTTGCTTTTTAATTTCATTTATGTTTTTTTTACCTCTTTTTGGAATGAGAAAACAAAAAGAAAATAATCATTAAATAGATTTAATTGAATTGTGCCTAATTAAAATTTATGTTGTTCAAATATTTTTTAATAATCTCAAACGATAGAAGAAAATATTTTGAATTTTTGCTTCATCTCTTAAGAATGTGATTTAAATGCTTAGTAAAAATATGTGTTTTACGCACTGTGAGGAAAATAATTCTTTGCAAAGAATCAAAAAAAATTAAAATTAGTAACTATTTTAAATAGTTCTCTTATATTAAAAAAAAATTGATAAATTAATTTAAAATAAAATATAAATTTTATATTATTATGTATTTAATCAACAGATTTACAACTATTGAATTTGCACTATCCCAACATAATTTTACATAAAGTAATCAGTTGATTACTTCATTGTTTCTTAGTTTTTGTTGTTGTTGTAATGCTGATGGCATACTTATTGGATTATTGTAGGTTTTTAACAAAATCAAAATTACAAACTGACTTGATTTTCATTTCAGAGAATGTATGAGAAACTGATTCGCAAATCTTTTAGTAGTAAAACTGTGATAAATTATTCAATTTATATAAAAAAATATAGAAAATATTAATATTATTTTATAGTTACCTAATACTAAATATTAATACTAATTTATACTGATCGTAGAAAAATTATAAAAAATTAATTATTATTTTATTTCTTCATACCAAACTAACAGTACTAGAAATGTACTAAAAAAAATCAAAGTCTAACCTCAAAACATCACAATGTTAATTTTTTATATTTCTTGTTATTTAAACTTTTGTGCTTTTTTTTTGTTACACATTAAAAAAATTACATTCCTTAATTAGCAAAAGAAAAAAAAACAAAAAACGCCAACAAATGGGTAAATTCAAAAGACTCAACAAAAATATTTTTTTTAAAACAGTAAAACAGTTCGTCCCGATTTTAACGTAAGTAATATACTGTCCAATTATATTTTAAGAATAAAACAAAACAAAAAAAAAGAAAACCATTTTTATAAAAATTAAATAGTAATGGCAAAAAATAAAATAATTACAACAAAACTTTATTTACCTTTTTTTATATTTGTAAAACAAAATATAAAACAATTTACTGCTCTCCAATAATAGTTTGAAACTGAGAATAATTGCTTTCACCAAACCATTCTCGGTGATCTTCTAAAAATCTAAAAAGAATAAATTAAAGAACACCTTCTTAAAAAAATTTATACAACTTACTCAATGAATGAATCTAAATGTTTTAATAAAATTTTAAGTCGATCATCAGAAATTGTGCTGGCGTTTAAAAAATCTGGCAATTTAACTATAAATAATAGAGGAACAAACAGAAAATAATGTAAGAGAAATATTAATAAACTATATGAAATTGATTACCGATTAATCTGGCTAAATGTTGTGCACCATAAATCATTGATGGTTCTGTTGGTGCATTGGATGAAACAATTTCCCATGACAATACATTTTGTAACATTTCTCTTGCCTCAACAGGAATACCAATATTTAATGGCAATATTGAACGTAAAATATTCATATTTGATGAATTAGCATTTGCGTGTGGAGTTGAACTACCAGAACTTGTACTTGCGATACTATAGATTTTTTTTTAAATTCAAATATAATAAAAAAATTATTGAAAATATATTACCTAGATACACAATTCTCTTGCTTAATTGTACCAAGGTCCAGTACACATTCACTATCTTCTACTTTATTATATGATCTTAATCTTCGTCGGGAATATCCCGATCGACTACTTCCATCAGGCGCTTCGGAACTTAATTGAGATTCACTGATATCAGCTGGTGTTAACGGTGCTTCTTGTTTTAATTGTATTTTATCCAATACACTAAAAATACGATCAATAAAAATTAATTAATAATCAAATGAGCATACAATAAATATTTAACATACAGTCCTGCAGATGAAGTATAATTAAAATTATCCAAATGTGTTGGTGAGAGCAATATTTTTGCTTGATCACGTTCCTGATTATATAATAGATAATCTTTTAGTGTGAAATCAAAATATACTCTTAATCCATCAGCTACCTCTTTGCATAATTCAAAACTAAAAAATAATGTGTAATACAAAATATTTGATGTATGAATGACAATTTTTACTTGCTCGCTAAACTTTCAAAGTTTTTCATTTTTCTTTCTGTTCTAAACTGATTCCTTCTTTTTCTTGTTTCTGGTGTTTTTGGTAAACAAATTGCACCAATAGAATAATGTTTAACAAAATTTTCTAATATTGTAACAGCTGGCATTTTAGCTGGTAAATCAACAAGTCTATTTGATTTGATCATGTTATAATCAAACTCTAGGTACTCTTTTAATTTCTGTCCTAAACGAAAAACGACGCGTTCCTCATCTATTGCATTTTCCACAGAGCTCTCGTTAGACTCTGACTCTGCATCTGATCAAAAATATTACATAACATTGACAGTTAAACTAACTAATCAATTAAAATATCAAACTAACCTTCAACTGTTGAATAGTCCTCTCGACTTTCTGAGCTACCATCTTCAGATGATCCTCGCATTTTGGCATCCATTTCGCGAGCTCTCTTCTTCCTCTCCTTACGGTATAAGTAAGCTCCTCTAATGTGCCAGAAACACAAGTAAAAAATATATATTTTTTTAATTACATTCGCTGTCAACTTGAATTATTCAAAAATGATTAATTTATTTATTGTATTTAAATAATATAATTATAAGAGATAAGAGAAAAACAATCAAGTTTGTGATAATTAAAGAAACGACTTAATATACCATTCTAAAATATTGTAAAAATATAATAATGCGTCCATTTTTAAATAAATAAAATATATAATAATTTATATATATCTAGATTTTGTAAAAAAATCTTAAATAATAAAGTAATTAGAAAAATATTTACAATTGTAATTGCGATTTTTCAGCTAAATCTCTCTGTAGTTTTAAATTCTCTTCTGTATATTTTAACACAAGATCTTCACCAACCCGTCGATCCCAACTGAAAATAAATCATAAATTGACACAACACAAATTTTTGAATTAGGTTAAAAAAAATTTATAATTGAAAATTTACCTAGAATTCCATCCTTGAAAGTGTATTAAATATTCAACAAATTTACGACCCCTTTTATCTTTTAATGAGATTATTTCTAGAATTTTGGAATCATAAAGGACTTTCTTTTTTTTTTTATCTGGTTCATAACAGAGAACCTTTTCATTTTCACAAAACTTATATTTTACCATAGTCTCTTTCTATTATTTTTAACGCACTTTCTTTAAATTGTTTACATTTGCTATTTTTCCGACTTTTTTCATACAAAAAATAACACTATTATATTATTTATTTACGTTTTAGGAAACAAATAAATAACTTGACAAATTTTGTTTGACATATTGCCATAATCGAAAAACAATTACATGAAGTTAATATAATATTTAACTTTAATTGATACCAACATAGCAAAAAAAAAAAAAAATTAAGTGTCAAACTAAATGTCAAAACAATCATCCATTCTCTTTATTTTTGATGAAAGTTGGTCTTTTATTTTATAAATAACAATTAAATCTTCTACTTCCTGAAAAATGCATGGAGTACAACAGCCGTTTGGCATTCAGAGTACGGCTGGTGCAGTTCCAGTTCGAAATGAAAAAGGTAAAATATTAACTGGTTATTTATAATATTGGGATAAAAAACAACTTGTATTTATGAAGGGGAAATCTCGATGCAAAAGGTGAAGGTACAAAGATATATTTCGGGGAAACGTCCAGATTATGCTCAATATGTTTCATCCGAGGAAAATAGTGAAGAGGAAGATTTTATTGATAATCGCAAAACAGCGAAAATATTTGGGAAAGTGACTGATGCAGAGTTAATGAATGAAGACAGGAATGTTTAATACGATTTATAATTTTTTATTGCTTAGATTCTAATTAAATTCTTCTTTTAATTTTTAGGACCGAATATAATTTAACCGATGAAATTCATGATCCACGTTTAAAAAGATTAAATGCTCGTCGATATGATAATGATAGAGAGGACCGATTGGAACGTCATAGACATATACATGAACCCGAAGTTGTGGAATCGGAAGATGAATCAGACGTCGATAATGTACCTATGCAGGTAGAAGAGACACAAGGACGAACACGACGAATTACCCTAAACTCAGATACAGAGTCTGATGGAGACGTAAGTGATAATGAAATTGAGCGTAGGCGTCAAGTTCTACGTCAAAAAATGCTTAAGCATCAAAAGGAAGAAGAAATCTTAGTTAAAGAAGATGAAGGACAATCTGAGTCGTTTGACTCTGAAAGTTCTGAATATGAAGAAGAATCCGACAGTGAAGAAGAGCATGAACCAAGATTAAAACCATTATTTGTCAGAAAACGTGACAGAACAACAATTATTGAAAAAGAAAAGCAAGTTATTAAACAAAAAGTCATTGAGCATGAGACCAAGAAGATGGCAAAGGAACGAAGACGACAAACTCTAAGAATGGTTGAAGATAGTGTTAAACAAGATTTGGAAAAAGTGAAAGTAATGTTTTTGTAATATCTAACATTATCTATGAATTAATATATTTCTATTTCAGGTTGAGAGTACCGAGCCAAATATTAACGATGTTTGCACTGATGATGAAAATGACGAAGTTGAATATGAAGCCTGGAAATTACGTGAATTAAAGCGTATAAAAAGGGATCGAGAGGAAAAAGAACAGTAAAATTTGTTACTAATGTTGTCTGTTTATCATTTTTGTTATGCTATTTTTAATTTTATAGAATTGAACGTGATCGTCTTGAGATTGAGCGAGTTCGTCATATGACGGAGGAGGAACGTCGGCAGGAATTACGTCTTAATCCTAAGGAAGTTACTAACAAAGCCGCAAAGGGCAAATACAAATTTTTACAAAAATACTTTCATCGTGGTGCTTTCTACTTGGATGAAGATGAAGATGTGTTTAAACGTGATTTTTCACAGGCAACTTTGGATGACCACTTTGATAAAACTATATTACCTAAAGTGATGCAAGTTAAAAACTTTGGACGATGCGGAAGAACAAAGTACACTCATTTGGTTGATCAAGATACTACCCAATTTGATTCTCCTTGGTTTGGTGAAACCACAAATAATGGAAAACCTATTGTTGAAAAAATTGTCCCTGTTAAGCAAGTGTTTGAAAAACCAACCTTGTTTAAGAGAAAAAAAATGACTTAAATTTAATTATTATTAGAGCATTTAATTTTAATAAAATATACAGAATCTGATATATTTAATCAAACATATTTTTATTATTGATGAATTCAATATTTGAAAAAAGCTTGATGAAAATAACTTTTTTTAATTTTTTTAAATTTTAAAAGGCGATGTATTATTTGGATTTGTAATGAATTATAATTATCTTTGTGAATTAAAATTATTGGAATATGGTATTTTTTTAATTGTTTGTATCATAATAATAAAAAATCTTCACTGCCATCTAGTGACTTAAAACTTGAAATAATATCTAAAAAGTCAGTGTGTTTGTAATAAAAATGTCAAATCAAATAAAAGTCTAGATTCTAGAACATTTTTTATGAACTAACTTTAGTTGTATAATTGTAAATATTGTTATTGTCGCAAACAAAAAAATATGAATAAATATCTTAAGATATTCAAATAAAGTTGTAAGTAAACAAACTGTTAGTTTTTCTTAATTAAATTTATTAAATCTAATGTTCTTACTATTCGAAAGGTGTGCAATGGAAAATGTAAAATCAAAAGCAATAGTTAAATTTTCAGCAGTTCGTCCTGCCACTTTTTCAAAATTACAATGTAATACAGATCTTAATATGCCGCCCGCTAATTGGCTTAGCAATTCGGCTAATACGTATGGATTACAACATGGATTATGTCACTCGACAGGATTTTCAAGGTACGTTGTTAGTTAATGCGAATTTGTCTTTGTTAATTATAATTTTACACAGTTTTCGGATGGCTCACATGTTTCCAGAATGTGTCGGCGAAGTTGATGTTGTATCGTCAGCTGAAAATATTAAACATTTGCTAAAGCTTCCACACTCTCCAAAAAGTGGTATAAGTATGGTTATTCATCGTATTGAAAATACTTTGTTAATTGATGACTTTGACATACATAAATATCTGCTTCGTAAATCAGATGATGACTGGAAATGGCTAAGATCATTTATATACGAACATATTAATAGTTTAAGTGAAAAAGAACGTACCGGTTTTATTAAAAATAAATCACGAGATGTTTTACTTAAGAAAAATCTTGTTTCAAAATTTTTATACCATAGTATATCTGAAACAACTGAAACAGAAAAACAGACTTGTGTCGAGGCAACAACTATTAAAAAAAATATACCTCTTTTACCTGAACCCAATATTACTGAGAATGTTCCTGATCCAAATATAAATCATATTCATAATCGTAATGTTGTATGGACATTTGAAGACATAAGGATGTTAATTGGAACTGATATGCCCATTTTTGGTGAAATGTGTATTAGCCTTCGGTTGGTATTCTTAAATCAAATCTATAATACATATATTTATTTATATTTATTTTTTCATCTAAACATTTTAGGTTGAGAGACATGTCACAACCAATAAATGTATTAACTGGAATTGATTATTGGCTTGATAATCTTATGTGTAATGTCCCTGAAGTTGTTATGTGCTATCATTTAGATGGAATTGTACAAAAATATGAAATAATAAAAACAGAAGATTTACCTAATATTGAAAATTCAAAATTTTCACCAAAAGTAATACGTAATGTTGCTCAAAATATTCTATCATTTCTAAAAGCTAACGCAACTAAAGCTGGACATACGTATTGGTTATTTAAAGGGAAAAATGATGATGTTGTAAAATTATATGATTTAACAACTTTATGTACAAATAATGATGATGATAAAAAGGAAACGAATAAAGAACAAAATCCATTTACTGTACCTGTTGCTATGTTATTGTATACTGTTGCGCGTAATATGAAAAATTCAACAGAAACAATTACAGCAAAACAAGCCGGTTCTATTAAAACTTTGTTAGACAATTGTATTCAGTTATTATCAAAAGAAAAACATCCTCAGATTATAACATCTTCACATTATTTACTATCAGATTTGTATATTCCTGCTGGAATCAATCCAGTTCAACCAGAGTTTGTAGTTGATGATTTAACAGAATCACCTGAGAATAATGATGAAGAAGAACAATATTCTGATAATTTGATAAATTCTAGTAATGTTGCTGTCAAATTAATACAGGAAACACTTGAAGAATATAATTTAGATGATAATTGGAAACATAATTCTTCGCCTCCACCAATTTCAGGTGATGTTGATGAAAGATGTTCTACTGCATTAAAATATATTACAAAAGGTTTAGATTGTCTACAATATTTTACATCTAACGAGGAACAGCTAACTAAAGAAAAGGATGAAAGGGCAAAAGAAGAAGAAAAACAAAAAATTATTCATGAGGAACAAAATCAAAAAATGGCTAAACCCTTTCAACCCATACCATTACCATATGAACCACTTCAACCGGAACCACAAGAAATTAATTCAAATATAGTAATCCCATTGGAATGGGAAAATAAATCAACTAAAATTATGATTGACAAAAATTTTAAAAAAAATCAGAATCAAAAAAAGAAAAAAAAATTACAGGTTTTAAGTGAAAATGTTGAAAGAGATAAGGATATTAGATCACCTAGATCTTTACTATTAAAAGGAGAAAGTGGTGTTATAAAGTCATGGAGTACACATCTTAAAATTTTATTATTTGAAAAAGCTTGTTTAGTTTATGCAACATTATCTGAATTAGCATATTCAAATGATAATTATGGTCGATCACTTAAATATATGTATATGGCATTAAGATGTCAGGAGATTGTTACAATTAATATATCATCTATTTCTTCACAAAAAAGTTGTTTATTGGGAAGAGTTGGTGATTGTTTCTTTCAAATGGCTAAAAATGTTGAATTCATATCCAGTTATATAGAAGAATTTCATTCTTATACTGATAATGATAGAATTATTTTGGATGAATTAAAAAAAGATATTGGAAAATTAGAATTTGATTGTCCAGTACCAAATAATAATATTGAACAATTAATGATAATAAGTTGCAATTATTATGAAAACGCATTAAAATGTGCTTCAAAAAATTCTAGACACGAACTTTTGCGACGTCTAGGTAGTGTGACAAATGAGCTGGGTGTTAAATATATGCATTGGGCACAAGGTATATTCCAAAATTATTTTTCTTAGAAAATATTGTAAAACAAAGATTAATTTTATATTTCAGAGGAATATTCGAAGTTTATTCTAAAGCAAGAATTAGATGAAATTATTGAACTCGATAAGCCAAATTCAATTCCGAAACAGGAAACTTTATATCAAAATCTTGCCTGTAAATCTTATGATTGTCTATCTAAGGGTATTCGATTATTTGAAGAAGTTAATGATTCAATAAATTTATCATTTTTGTATTGCAATATGGGACGATTTATGCGATTTAGATCACATATTCATTTACCTGGAGAAGTGACTAATAATATTTTAATACAAAAGAAATTCTATAATGAAGCTTTTGCTTTTTACAATAAAGCATTAGGAAAGTTGGAATCAAGAAAACATAATGTAGAATTATGGGATCTTGTTAATTGGGAACTTTCCACTGCAACTTTTACATTGGCTAAACAATTACAGGATTATAATGAAGAACAGTCGAGAGTAAGTTTATTCACGAAAGTTATTTTTATTTTTTTTTAAATTTTTTATTTTAAGTCGCCGGAAGAGATTGAAATGGAAGTTGTAGATATGCTACAAAAATCTTTAAAATTGTGTGATGTTGATACTATAGGTCCCAGACAAATTTTATATTCATTTAGAACAGCTTTAATTCATCATAGGTAAGCTATTTTAAATGTTTTTAATGTAAAATCTTAATGCTAAATTATATTTAATTTGTGTGAAATTATGGTTCGGTTTCATTCGAAATTATATTTAATCATTATAATTATTCCTAATACTTATTCATGTCAATAGAAAACTCGTGTTTTGTTTTTTCTTTTAAATGAACCTGTTAAATGTTATTTTGTCAAAACTCGCTAAATGTCTTTAGGATGTTAAAAAGCAATAATTCATTATTTTTAGGTATAATAAGCCAACTAAATTATCATTTTATTTTAACGTGTTTTTTTTTCTGTAATAAATTTGTTACAAGTTGAGATTTTATTGTTTTTTTTATTAATTTTTTTCAAATTTTAGACTTGCATCATACTATCATCACGTATACCGGACAATACACGATGAAAGCCGAAAACGTACTGTTTTACAACTGTGTCGTTTACATTATGATAAATCTTCAAAAACATTAGAAAATCTTTTAGAACCAAAAGAATTTCTTGAAGTGCAATTAGAACGTGTATCATTACAAGAATATCAAGCTGATTTTACATCTTCGTTTACACAGAAATTACGTCATTTACAAACTGGACTAGATTTTCTTGTATGTTCCGATAAAATTCTTAAACATTTAACTACATTAAATTCAGTGGAACATCATAATATTGAAGAACTTAAAAATCTTCTATTTCTTTTCGAACAACGACTTCAAGTTATTCTTCGAACTTTATTAAAAATTTGTTTAACAAAACAAAATAGCGATGGAAAATTAACTGTATTGTATAAAACAATGTACAGTAAAATCTTGTCAACAGCTATTAAAGGAGATGCTTTTGAAGATTTAGTTCTTAGACTCTATAATAATATCACAGAAGTAAAGAATTTAGAAAAAAGTTGATTGTTTATAATAATCTAAACCAACAATTTTTTACTTCCATATAAACAAATTCTTTATGAAATTTAAGTAAGCAAAGATTCTTGAGTCAATTTAAATATTAAGCATTTCTGTGACAATTTGCTTTTGTTGTTATTGGTATATGAATTGAACACTGTTTTTCTAATATCAAAAAAAAAATATAATTCTTCAAAAATATTTGCATTTATTAATTTTTTTTTTAAAGTCGCTGTTATTAATTTTAAATCAAGTCACGTTATTAGTTAAATCAAAAAATATATTTTAAACTCGTTTTTTTTGGTATGTGATTAAAATGCATTGACTCATATTTATATTTATATTTACAAAATTTTCAAAATGCAAAATGTCCTTTATTAAATTTCTAATCACGAATTTGTGTTTGGTTGACCATGAAATAAAAATATTAAACAGTTAAAAATTTGGATTTTTTTCATCTGTATATCCTTCTAATTCTTTTCAAGGTGAAAAGAAAGTATATAGTTACCAAATTGTTTTTTTTAGTGCCTGTAAAAATATTGCATTTTGTTATTTATTATTATTCCGATCAACATATTATTATTTTTAAATTATATTTAAAATTCAAAATATCTACGAACAAAAATTGTAATTAAAATATTTTTTTCGTAACCTTCGTCGGTATTATTAAAAAAATTATAATTTTAATTAATCTTCAATCTAAAATGTCTACATACCATAAAATTAGGTAATCTAAACAAATGGAACTATGCGTATTCTTAAATTTTACTTTTAAAAAAAACAAATAAAGATGTGAAATGAATTAAATAAAAATTATAAAAAAGAAAAAAAAAAATAAGTAAAGTCGTCACAAGTTGATGATCATAATATTATGCCGAACTAAATACAATATTACTTACCTATTAATCATGGTCAAGTCTTATCTAATACCTAGTCTATTCATTCAATAATAAAATTAAATCACGATCCAATTGAATCGATTACAGCGAAAAAAAAACTATCAGACCAAAAATAATAAGTGTATGTATTGATCAAGGAACAGTGAAGAAATTTTGTGTGAATAGTATATTTTCGGTGAGTATAAAAGCTTGGAAATTTGATAAATCGGTATCAATCGTTGGTTATACATTTAAGCATAAAGAAGAGATTTATTCCTTGTTCTTTTTAAAAAAAAAACGTAATAAAATTAACATAATCAAAATGTTTAAAGTTTTTGTGAGTATAAATTTTTGTGACTAAAAATTATAATATAATTTTAAATTGGATACAAAATGACCTAAATAAAAATAAAATTGAAGTGAAATATTAGAATTGTTTGAAACAAAAAACAATTAAAAAAAAAATGTTTTAATAAAAAACTTAATTTTTTTGCAGGCACTCTTTTTATTTGCCATTTTTGCATTCGCTAATTCAGCACCAAGTCCACAGCCACAATACGCCATTGCATCACCAGTTGGATATTCAGCCTACTCTGCTTATTCATCACCTTATGTTTATTCTGGATATGCAGCAGCACCTTACTCTCTTGGATACTCAGGCTTAGGTTAAAGATTATATAAATATTTACTTGATACAATTACTATATAAATTGCATTTCAGGCTATGCTGGCTATGGTGGATATGGATATGCTATATAAAAGATGTGAATCCAATTGATTGTTTTTATCTTGTATATTATTAAAATAAACGAAAATTTGAATTTAAAAAAAATGTTATAATTGTTTAAACACACCCCTTCGCCCCCTTTTTCCAGTTCGCTTGTGTTTTTACAAAATACAAAGTTATAAACGCTAGTCTTCAATGTGATAACTTATTATTTATTGAAATTTTTTAGAAATTCTAGTTAATTTCGTTAAATTAGTTTAGATAAAAGTTGGGAAAATAACTAATAAAAAAATAAAAGAAAAAGATTTTTCAGACAATTTTTATTAGTTTTTTTGTAAGAAAATTTGTAATCATAATTTATTGAGGTCTTGATCCACGACCAAATCCACCACGCTAAAAAATAAAATAAACAAATATTAAATGAATTAGTTCAGATGAATAAATAATAAACTTACGAATTCAACATCGCTAGAACCAGCACCAACATCTCCCTTTTTATCAGGTGCACCACCAGCGCCTGGTGCTCTTCTATAAGAGGTTCTGTCCTCTGCAGATTTGGGTCCATCTGATCCACGGGGCATTGCAGTTGGACGAGGTCTGGCAGTTTCTGAACGTGCAGCACGTTTCAATGTTGATGGAACAATCTCTGGGGGTAAATGTAAGTATGTTCGCAAATACTCAATACCTTCATTTGTTAATGACCTAAAATGAATATATAATTAAAAAGAAATTTTTGTTGAAATAAAATTTAATACAAACCAGTAATAATGTCTCCATGCAAATTGTTCTTTAACAAATCCTCTTGATTTAAGTGACTGCATTGTCTTAATTACATGTAAGTTGGGAATTGTTTCAAGTTCGGGATGTTTTGGTGCATTGAAATCCTTTTTTGCAACCATTACTCCCTCTTTAAAGAGGTACTCATATATAGAGACACGGTGCTGTTTTGGCATAAACATCCTGAAAAAAAATGAAAGATTCACAATATTAGTTTCTTTATAAATTTTATAACAACAAATTTTGACACCATTTGAGAACAAAAAACTAACGAGTCAGTTAGACTGAAAATTTACTGTATATTCATTCAAATGACGTAAAACAAAAATAAAATATAAATGATTGGTTCATAAAATTTATATTGACAAAATTCATTCATATGGAGTAACCTCAAAAAATTTTTAATTTAGCGATATTTTAGTTTTTCACGACGAAATAATCAATATTTTATGAAAATTAAATTCTACACTCCTTTATCTTTAAAATAACTACTTTTTCTTTTATAAAAACACTAAGATGATGGTAAATTAATTAGATAAATTCCTTGTATCACATACTTGACTGTTTCGGTTTTGCTAACACCGGAAAGAAAGAGATTTTCATTGGTTAATTGTCTCGCTCTCCGCTCTTTGACGTTTACGTTGTAAATTTCAACTAGGGAGAAAACGATGTAGCATAAATATACTTTCCAAAATCTAGATGGCGCTCTTAATTGCGTGGTCAAACATTTGGTGCTTTTTTCTTAAATTTACATTTTTAATAATCTTCAAAACATATTCTAGGAAAGCGCCGAAAAACCCCCAAAAATATTTTACCTCCCTGGGCAATTGTTAGGTTACCAAAGATAATCCCATTTTTCTTGTAATTTTGCCTATAAATTTACGTAAAAAAAAAGTTCTATGAAAGTTTATTTTTAACTTCTTTAATAATCATTTTTTATTAAATTTAAATTAAAAGTTAAGTTTTCCTTTAAAATTTTGTTAAAACTTATTTTTACAATTTTCTCACAGCCGGTTGTTGTTTTTTGATTGTTCAAATTCAATAGTTAATATTTATATTTATTTATACTTTGTTTTATTTTGATGTAGTACAGTGATCAAAACCATTATTTTTTCTATTGATCTAATATAACATTCTGAGAAGTCAGAGAATGATTCTCTTATGCCTAATCAAAAATACATATAATATATGGTGGGGGGAAGTATATAAACAGAAGCGGAAAGACGATCGAAAATCCTAACCATTTCTGGTTGTGGTTGGCGGATTTTTAACAGGTAATGGTAATCTGTAATAAAACTCCGATTTTAATAAATAATTTTTTTAAAACTTTAAATCACTAGTAAATAAACCAAATAAAAAGTCATAAAGTTTTAAAAATTCATCATTATATTTTTTCAATATTTTCTTTTTTCATACATCATTATAATTTTTTTTATTTATTTTAAGAAGAAATTTTTAAAAATTTACAAATTTATTTAAGTGTTAAATTCCTTATAGTGAAACTATTTTCTAAATTACAATAAATATGTCGTATCGGCATTTTAATTATATTATTTTAACTTAGGATCTTAAACCTCTTGGGGTATTATATTGTTCTCGTCCATAACTCAAAATAGATTGATCTTGTGGTTCTTGTTGATATTGATAAACTGAACCAGGTGGTTTAGGAGATGTTCTCTTACTGTGTTGATGTATTTGTTGACCTTGGGATTGTTGTTGTAAATATTGTAAGCGTTGTTTGTTATGATATTCTTCAGCTGGCACAGGCACAGGAACAGGAACAGGAACCACTGAATAACCATAATCAACAAGGGCTTGGAATTCTTCTTGTGTTAATGGGCGTCCATTTGGTGGTGGTAATTTTACCTGTGGAATTTGCTTTTCTGGTTTTGTTGGGGGTGCTCCTGTTGTTTGAGAAAAATAAATGGATGATCTTGAAGGTCCAGCAATATGAGGATTTTGTAAAACTTTTTGAAATAATTCTTGATTAAATTGTGATTGTGGTTCTTCATTTGGTTTTTCGTTGATTTGTTGTTGTTGCACTTGATGGTTAGGTTGATGTTGTTGTTGAAATAATTGGGCTTGCTGGGAATTTTTAGGACCCTCAAACTGTAATTGTGGTGCTGGTACAATCTTCATAATACTTGATCGATCGTAAGAAGAAAATTGCGATTCTTGAGGATGACTAGGTGGGGCGGAATATTGTGGATGTTGATGTTGGGATTGTTGTTGCTGTTGTTGGTGATGCAGAGATTGAGCTTGACTGGAAAATCTATGACTTACCTCTGAGAGGTGTTGACCTTTATTTAGATCTTCTTGGGACTTATTAGGAATATGTGGTTCTTCAGAATTTTGGGGAGTCACTGAGGTTCCTGGATATATGTATTGAATTTGTTGTTGTTGTATTTGTTGTTGGGGTGTTTGTTGTTGGGGAGATGTATATGGGCCTTGTGATTTATAACGAAGATTTTGTTGTTTGAAATTTTTTTGTTTTTGTTGATTTTGATATGATCCAACGGCTGTATTTGATGCAACAAGCTTAGCTATTTCCTTTTCAAGACTTGACTCAGCTAATGGATATTGTGATTTATTTAATTGAGAAATTGGAACATATTGAATTTGTTGTTCATGAATATTTTCTAAATTTGATGCATAATGTTGTTGTTGATTTGGTTGTGGTTGAGGATGTGGTTGTGGTTGAGTATGTGGTTGTGGTTGTGTTTGTTGAATATGCTGTGATTGTTGAATATGCTGTGATTGATGAATATGTTGTGGCTGAGATTGAGGTTGTTCAGCTTTAAATCCAAATTTTGGTCCATTTGATGGAATATGTTCTGTGAAAAAGTTTTAAAATCAATAAGAAAATCCAATCAACTATAAGAATAAATTTTAAATTACGAGGTTGACGTATAAGTTGTGGGCGACTTCCTTCTAATTGACTTTGACTATTAATCAATTGATAATATTCACTTTCTGATAATACTTGAGGTTCAGGTTGTCCCTTTTGAGGTGACAATATAAATTGTGGACGTTCACTTGGAATAGGATATTGTTGAACAACTCTATGCACTGGTCCACCACTTGATGGACGATATTGTTTCTTAATTTCTTGATGTTGTGACTGTTCAGTTTGTTGTTGTTGAATTGCTAATTCTTGTAGTAGGTTCAGGTATTCTGGAGGTATCTAAATTTATACAAAGAAATTAAAAAAAAATAATTTAATGTTACACATTACATATTTTAGTCAAATAACAAAACTATATCAAACTATCCATTTCGTTCTCACACAATTTTTCTTATTGAAATTTATTGTGTAATTAACGCATAGAAGAATTTTTCATTTTGAAATGTTTCCTATATGTACCTAAAATATGTCTCAATTCCATTGAAAAAAAAAACTATAACAACACGATATTTTTGTAAAACAATGCTTTAAAAAAAATTGTGTGTGTCAACGACAATTGGTGCACAAATTAAACATTTTTTCTTTCTTAAAATAAATTAATTAGAAAACAAAACAAAACAAAAAAACATAATTAGTGTAAATATATACGATTTATATAATTTTATTTATAATTTGTTTATAATAACGTGCATGCAATTCAGAAACGGGATCCACAATTATGAAAGAATCCAGACCACGTCGAGGCTTAAGCCCACGACCATATGAATGAAAAAAAAAAGATTTGATCTTAACACAAACCGTAAACATGTACAGCATTAAATGAGCAAATTGTCTTTTATTAAACATAAAATAAGAAGCAATTTTATTTGTAACTATATCTCTGCTATTAAATAATTAATTAAACTATATGGACCGATTCTATCAAAAATGATCAATTATTATTCAATTCAATTTATTGTAAAACTCAATTAGAATGATTGGTTTGGTCTATTCATTTCAACTAAATTAAAAATTAAAACAGTTTTATTTATATAGATATGAAAAGTTAAACAGATTCCGAGCATTGACCTTGAAAAATGCAATAAATATAATTTCCATTTTTTTATAAGAAAATAGTGAATGTAGTTCTTTGATTTCTTTTCTAATAAAAATAAATTATTTTCTTTTATAAAAATTAATTTTTATTAATAAGTTTCACTTGATCTTGAGAATTATTTAATTTAAAGAAAGTTATATATAGTAATATATAGTATTTAATTTAATAAAAATAAGGGAAATTTCTGATGATAATTTTGATAAAATTCTAAATAAATAAAAATAAAAATTAATTAATAATCACTGATCAGTAATTTTGTAATATTCAAAAATCAATTTCAGATATTTTTGTCTAGACTTCTTATTATACTTGAATGGACAATCAAAATGTCATTAAATAATCCAAAAGCCACGATCATAAAACAAAAAAAAGCAAAACATTAAATGATGGAAAAAATATATAAGAATATATGTGTTGTTACTATATTTCCATTACACAATAATGTTAAATCGTGATCACGATTCTGATTTAGTGATGAGAGTCTTTTTTTTTCTAGTTCGGATTTCTATTCCGGTTTTTATTTATTTGTTTGTCTGTTGAAATGTCAATCAATTAAATGAATAGTCATTTTATGTAAATAATTATAATACCTCTTGTGACTGTTGTTCTGGTTGCCCAGCGGATGTCCTTAAAATGTATTGTCTTGGTGGTCCTGGTAGATATGGACGTTGTTGATTTTGATTATTAGTATTAGCTGTGGGTACACGTGTATGTTCAATTTGTCTTTTATCTTTTACTTCCGTTTTATTTGCTGCACAAAGGATAAAACATCCTGAAATTTTATATTAAAAAATAACTAACAACCTAGAGATCACAAATTTTTTATCTTATTTAAAGTTATACAAATTGAAGAAAAAAATGTTTACAACAAATTGTGAAATTCTAGTTTCTTTAAAACTGTGAAGGACATTTTACTTTTCAATAAATTCTTTAAAATGTCAATTAGCTCAATCCTTTATTTATTAATTTCATAAAGTGACCTTAGAAGCATTTTTTACTAATAACAACAATAATTTTCTTTGGTCATTATTAATTAATTTACTATAATAAAATGACGCTTGAAACGTGAAATTTAGTTTGCTTCTTCTTTTTTATATCTTAGCTATGCACCAAAATTAATAATAAAAAAAAATAATTACATTATGATGATGACCTTTTCTAATATAATACAATAATTCATTATTCATCTTAACACACTTTGTGCTTTTATTTAAATGCCAAATGTGAATTTATCTTGTTTATATTTTTCAAAATATTTTAGTAATATAAAAATATTTAATAATAATAACTACCTAACATATATATAGAAATTGATACATGAATACATTTTCTAGAAAATTAGATTTAAATATGATAACAATAGAATGACATTTCAATTGAATAAAAAAATTTATAAAACCAAATTTAAGACAGCAAAACCTCTGAATTATAATTATTTAATTTAATTAAAATTCTTATTCATATTTTTTCTTTGAGGGCAAAGGTAGATCGTGCTGATTATATAATTAATTATTAAAATATTTATAATATAAATTTCTTTGAAGGACTTTAGTTAAAGGGTTTTGATTAATTTATTGTATCATTTTAAGATGACTTAATATTTATCCTTTTGAAGTTATGTCGATTAAAAATTTATTATTTTTTGATTCCAATCGAAATTGTTAAAATTGACGACGGTTAACGTATTAATAATAAAACAATGAAAATTTAAATCTGTTTGTCTCAAAATTATGCATAATTTTTTTTCTCATAGTCTAATATAGAAATCAAATATTACTCCGAAAGTGATAATATTAATAATTTTCTTCTTCTTCTTATTTTCTGAACATCTGGACAATACTTATATGGCACACCACTGATTATTAGTGATGTTTATTTAAGTATTATTTTTGGTATATATAGTACGGTATGCAACGTGATAATTTATGCTGATTTTAAGAAATTAACAACAATAACAAAAAATTGTACGAGAACAAAAAATATAAAACAAATGTTATACAAAATGGCCTTTATTTTTTTTTAATGTTTATGAAATAATATAATTTTGATATTTACCAGAGGTCAAGAGTAAAAAGTTAAATATTTTTATAAGAGAAAACCTTAAAATTTTTGATAAGTTTGATAAGTTTTTAATTTGATTATTGTAATTATTCAATAAAAAAGAAAAATGCCCAACTAGCCTAATTCAATTTCACTCGTTTTATTTTTTTTTTAATTTACAAAACTTAATTTTTTTTTAAAATAATTCAATTTGTAAATAGTAAATGAGGATTAATTTTTTTTTCCATTTTATAGAAGAAGTTGAATTTCTAAAAATATAAATTGATAAATATTTATCACAAAGTAATAATTCGGTGTACTCAGTTTTTAAAGTAAACAAGAATTATTCTCTTAAAATTTCGTAAATAATATTCACAATATCCATTGAATTAAATCCATTATTGAGATTTTCTTTTGAATAGGAAATTAAATTATGAAAATGAAATGTAAAAGAAAATAAATTGATGTTTTATTGTCACTCACCAATAAATACAATAAGACACTTCATTTTGGTTAATTTTAACAAATTGATAAAAGTTTAACACAAAATTCACTTAATTTACTGCACTTTATAATTCACAAATAGTCAGATAAAGACTAACTTAAAAATTTTTTTTTTTTGTTGGCTTAAAAAAAAATATTTATTTTTTTTGCATAAAAAAAAATAAAATAATTTAACAAACAAACGGAATGAGTATAACTAACTTGAATGTCTTCCACTACACAAATCAGATAAAAATACAAAATGTGCTAGCATTTATTGTATAAAAGAGAAAGGTCTTCTAAATATCGTCTTTATTTTATTTCTTTTTAACTTCAATCCCAGCTAAGTAAAGTATATAAAAGTTAAAACCCCTCTATTGTTTCACTTCTTCTTTTTTAATTTTTTTTTTTCTGTTACTTTTGTTGTGTTATTTTGAGTGGTTTTGAGTCTGATAAGTATGTGTGTATATTGTATACCTACCTTAAATAAATAGATTTTCTTTAAATTAAACTTTTCCAACTGTAAAACAAAAAGTTAGTTTAGATGAACAGGAAGGAAAACCTTGTATTTGCGTTGACTTAATAATCCCTCATTTGATTAAAAAATAAATAAGAAAAACTTTTTTTTTGAGATGTTCTCAGATTACACAAAATTTAATTGACTGAAAGGATTTTGTTGTTTACCTAAAATTTTCTTTCCTAATTCAAAAAAGTATAATTTTTTTTTTGGTCCAGGTGTGGATGTTTATGATTATTTAGAGAAAAAATTGAATGTTTGTAATTTATCAATAGATTCATTCTCCTCCCTATTTACAATATCATGAAATTGTCAAAATTCCAAAACAGAATTTTACAGACCTTGTGCTTATTTGTTATATAATAATTTTGAATTTATTTAATTGGTCTACTAAGCGCATGATGTCGTTTTGTTGTTTTTTATTACAAAATAAAATATATAAAGAAAAGAATAAAAAACCATAAAAGTTGAACTTAAAACAACAACAACAAACACAGTTCAAAATAGTGATTTTTATGATTAAAATAATACAAATAAAAAAAAAAGTAGGACTTTTAAGATTAATTTTGATATACCTAAGAGAGTATTGCACGAACAAACATGTGAACTTAATTAAAATCGTTTAGACATGTTTTTTTTTGATTATAAATTGCTGGATTATTATTATTATATTAATTTATGCTGGAACAAATGCGTGTTTTTTATTTTTATTTTTTTATTGTGCGAAATTATTAATATTCTCTGTTTTTTTTTGGTTAGTCCATATTTTGTAAGTTTTTTTTTTTTGTTGTTAAAATAAAAATAATAATAATTAATAATGGTTTCAAAAAGAAAAATCTTTATAATTTAAATCAACATAATTATAAGCAATAACCCTTTTTAACTGTGCGGTGTTATCATCACTACAAGTTTCCTATTTTCATATTTGAATTATTTATGGTTTACATATTTTTTTTTTATGTGTGAAGTAAAACATTTTTGTAAAGAAACAAAAAAAAATGTTTAAAAATAAATGAAAAATAATTTTTATTTTTTAGTAAAATTTTGTAACAAAATTTATTAATCTTTCTGAAATAAGAATTGTATTTTTATGTAGAGAACTTTTGCTTTTTTCTACTAAAAACTAAATGATCAATAAAAATTCATAGCCTGTCAACAACGGAATTTAATTTTTATGTTACGACTTGAATTAAATGCGTAAATTTATTAAAACTTTCAAAATTATTATTAAAAATAATATTTTTAATGGATTCTTATTTATTATCTCACTTTTCCCTTATAATCAATAAAGAAAACGTGAAATGTATGGTGATTTTTATGATCAGTAGGTTACTTTATTATTTATAGAAAAAATATAAAATTCATCTAGCTAGGTATGAATAATCAATTTCAAGATGGACATTTCTAGATTATTTCCGTGTCTATTATGTATTTTTGTTAAACAAAAACTCCAATTGAAATAATTCTTATTTGCAAAAGAAAAATATATAAATTAAATTTAAATGATTTGTCATTTTCTTTTGTTTTTATTTTTAAATTAAAAAATCCGTTCACGGAACAAAGTGCCAAACATTGTTTTTTTTTTGAAAGAAAAATAAAAAAAATATTAACTTACATTTCTTTCTTTCACTTTCGTTTGATGTTTTTGTTTTTTGTTGGGTTTATATTATTACGTCTTTAGGTTTTTTAGTCAACCTTCACGTTCACGATCATATAAAATGTTCCAGTCACTTGATTCCTCTTACCAAAAAAAAAATACATTTTTTTTGTTTTGACTCTTTTGAAAAAAAGGGAAAAAGTGGAAAAATATCGATTTGAAATGTTTCAATTTTATATGATAAAAGTGAAAGTAAAGTATAAAAATTAGAGAAGAAATTAATGCAATTATTTGTACATAAGAATAAATCCTATTGTTAGTTAAGGCAAAGATTGTTGTTATATATAGATAGCTGTCGTGTTCCGTGGAAATTTTGTTTAGTTAATTGATTTATATATAGAGAAGAAGAAGAGATTGCTTATTAAAAAAAAAATGTATATATGAACAACACGGAAATGGAGCGAAACTTTTAAATTTTTGCTTATATGACCAATACATTTTTTCTCGAATAGAAATTCATTCAATTTGTTAAAATCTTAATTAATTGGAGAGTACTGGTGCTTCAATAATTTCCCTGAAAAAAATAAATATCATCACTGTTTTTTTGTCAATTTGTTTTCCAATTTTTTAAATGTTTTTTTAACATTTTCACTTTTTCACAGATACATATATCATCTGCATTTCAATTTAAGAACAATATATTTCATTATTATACTTTTTTTTCTCTATAAATAAAAATATGTATATCTAATTACAGGTTTAAGTTAAATCTAATACTATGCTATAATATTACAATAATCGGATAGAAATAGAAAAAAAAAATAATATTAGATATTATTATTATTATTTCTGGGCAATGTAAAAATTCTTTCTTATAGACGTGGGAAGAAAAATAAATTTTCTCACTCATCCATTAAATTGGTATAACAAAACAATTCAATTCAATATTGTGGTGGGGGAAGACTAAACAAAAAAAAAGGGACTTAAAAATTGTTCTGTGTGAAATTAAAAATTACGATAATTTTTCTGTAATAATTTTTTTTTCTTTCATTTTACAATTTCAAAATATAACAATTATATTCTATAGATGGTACCTTTACTAAATCTAAAAACTTCGACTTATATTAAAAAATATTCATATTTCCTCATCTTTTAATTATATTTGAAAATTTAATGATTTTATAATTTTTCTTTGATTTGAAAATATGAATATTTTTGATGAGTCCTTTTTTTCTTCAGTAAAGACTACAAAATTTACATTGAGGACACACTTCCATTTCTTAAAAACACAAAACAAATTTTTTTATCGATAATAAATTGTTGTATAATTTTAAAGTGTTAAAACACGTAATATTTTTTTTTCGATGTTTATTAAAATTAATTTTAAATTATTAATTATGATCAGCAATAAAAATATACCCAAAGTCTTTTCAAATGTTTCTTCTAATTTCACCTTGAATATAAATATAATACATAGTTGAAATTAACTACGATCTAACCTTTTCATAATGCAAATATATATTAAAATAACTGTGAACTTGTAAAACATAAAAAAAGGTGTAAGTTTTGCAAGCTAATCTAGATAAAAACATATTAAATAAAAAAAGAGAAGTCAGGAAAATATTTTAATTGTTTTGTAATTTTATTCTATAGAAACTAGAAATTTTGACTTTAGCTTTGATTGTACACAATGTTAAATTTGTATCCTGTTTCCCGTAGACTTTTTTTTTAGAATGATTTCCTCATACAATATACCTACCTACAGCAAAAATAAACAACCGTCTGTAATTAGTTTTTTTTTATTATGTTATTCTGTTAAGAATGAATTTTGGCTTCATTAAAATTTGAACTTTTTTAAAAGGTTAATCACAGTGGGAAGGCAGTCACCGTAATGATTTAATTATTTAAAGGAATATAAAGTTTTGACTTTATGTTAAAAGATATTTCAGTAAAATTATCAAAATCCTGTTTTTCAAAATATTCTTCTTTCACTTGATTTTTGTTACATTTTTTATTCATATTTGTATAAGGTAAAAGTAATTTAAAATGTAATAAAGTAAAAGATTACACAAGCTGTTTGTGAACAAATGGATTTAAGTATATCATATTTGTTAATTTGAATATCAACCAATTACCCCCTTTGATTGCAAATAAATTTCTTAATTTGCTCTAAAATCTTTTCAATTTTTCAAAATCATTTAATAACTGAAAAAGAAAGATGTAATCAAATTTCTCAACCTAATTTATTAGACCAGTACACGAATAACTCAATCTCTCATCAAATTATATGTATCTTTATAATCTCCATTACAGAAAGAGAAAAATGAAGGTCGGACAAAAGTCAAAGTGAAGAAATTTTGTTACATAATTTGGTGAAGATATCGAGGAGAAGAACACGATCAAAAATGAACGCTATTTTTCTATTGCGCGATTATATATTTGCGATGGTAATGAATCTAATAATAAATAATTTTCTTATCTAATTGAAACTTAATCCTATAATTTTATATCCAGTTTTAATTTATAAGATTTAATAAAATTTTGATTAGAAATAATTTATACATTGAATGTTACACAATTTGATTGGAGAAGAAAATTTACAAACAATGACCCAAAGTTACAAATTTAAAATTTCTATTAATAATGATACAAATATTACAGATTTTTTATTTTTGGTGTTCCCATCATTAAAGTTAAATTTTGTCTTACTCCTTTCAACAATTAATTTGGACTTGTTAATTATATTAATAATTTCATTTATTACAAATAAATATAAAAAAGTGTATTGTTTTGTGATGTTGCGCCTTCTTCTTTCTTTTTAAATTAAATCTTCTCTTTTATTTATATTGAAGGTATTTACGGTTGAAAGATTTCGTATTTTATATAATAATAGTAATAAAACATTTGTTCTTTAAGTAACAATTTCTTTATACTACAAGGTTTTGTTTAGGAAACAAATCAAGAGAAGTAGACAATTTAACCTTGTCTATATGGCTTATAATAAAAATATAAATGTCTCGGTTCATATAAATATATTTGATTTGAATTGAAATTGATCAAGATCAAGATCGTGAAATAATAAATTTTTTGGGAAATATGGAAAGCATATCGAATAAAATTGTTTTCTCTGACTAATAAAAAAGCATTTTATCAAAATAAATAAATTGATTTTTTCTTAAAATCCAATAATCGGCGAATTGTGTATATGATTTAATTTTAATAAGTAATTAAGTATAAAAATATTTTTTTAGAAAAAATTATTATTTAATTAATTAAGAAATAGAAATAGAAATAATGAATAAATAGAAAGACCTAAAATTTACCAGAAATATAATAAAAACACCATTCAATTGTTGAACTAGTGACTTTTTTTTTTCTTTAAAGTTTAAATAAAACAATGATTTTAAATTCTGAGTAATTGAAAAAAATAAAACTATCCTAAATCAACGTTAATCACTCAAAAAAAAAAAGAAAACTGCATCTTTGAATAATACAATTTTTTAAAAAGTGAGTACATACATATAATAAAAAAAATTTCACTGTACACTGTTCACTGGAGTAATAACATGAGTGAAATTCACATCAATATTCAGAAAAACAAAAACATTTGTTTTCGTATACAATTCACGTACGCTTAATAATAATAGTGTTAAAAGTGAATTGGATTTAACATTGGATTTTAATAATATTCTTTTATTTTATTTCTGTAAACTCTCTCAAAACTATCTCTTATATATTGTACATCCAAGATAATATAAAATAGAACGCACTTCTTATTTTGTAATTATAACAAATATTAAATTACTGTTCCTCCTTATGACATTTTTTTATATAAGTTTACATGAAACAAAAACTTTTATGTATATTTCCGTTATACAATTATTCAAACAATATAAGTAGTTGCATATTAAAGCGTCACCCCAATTAGTCTCTCTCTTCTTATTTTGTATTAAAAACCAAATATTCATCACTAACAAGAAGTATGAAATTATGTTGTTTTAATTTATAATTTAGTATAATAATTAGATTTTTTTAGAATTGATTTTATTTTATTAATAAGTAATTATTTTATTCTAGCATTGAGTTGAATTAACATTGAATCAAAGAGTAATCAATCATAACATAACTATAGATTATTGTTATTTTTAAAAAGATTACGTATTTCCAGTTAAGTGATAAACATAATGAAGACGACTTTGAACAACAACAATATTTAAATTCATTATATAATTAAATTTTTTAAAAATTTTACTACTCGAATCAAATTTCGACATATGTATTATTGTTAAGAAAAATTGTCAGTAGATATCATCATATCAACAATGAAAAAGAAAGTCTATTATTTTAAGTGTTCTGAGACTAATAAAAAAATATCGAATGAGAAAAATATAAAATTAGATGATTGGAATATTTGTGATTTTGATTTTTTATTTACAAAATTTATAATAAAATCACAAACTCTTTTTAAAATATAATTTATTGATCTTATTATAACATTTTTTTGCAGCGTATTCAAACTGTAAACATTTGAATTTGACTACAAGCTAACTTTTATGCTGTTTTTCAAACTTTCAAATGATTTGTTAGGTTTTATAAATATAGTATGATCATAGTGAATTGAATAGTTTTAGGAGCAAAAAGTTTTACAATTCGTTTTGGTTTACTCTGTTATTTTCTATTTTCTGTGATTATTATTGCATATACTTATAAAAAAATAAATGAATAAACAATTCTCCTTTCGATGATGAATAATGAATCGATGATATTAATCAAAAGACAATAAGCAAAATTATAATTAACTTTTCATTGTTGATAGAAATATCTAATTGTACTATTTTGTATCTATTTCCGATATAATAACTTAAAAATATATTTGTAAAAATTAATTATATTCAATTTATCAAATTAGAATACTTTCTTTGTTATGAATGTAACAGTATCAATAGTAATTAAACAATTTATTAAATCATATATTTTAAATATATAATAAATAATTTCTCACATAAAAATCATCATGCGTTGTATCGACTAACACGAACTATAATAGTTTTATATAAATTAAAATTGATTTTATTTATTGATTTCTTTTAAATCTCTTCTGTTATATAAGTTTATTAGCTTATTATTATAGTGTTTGATTTAATAATGGATTAATGTTTTTTTTCTTTTGTATTGACATGATTATGATTTATTATGATTTACAAACAGAAACTGTTTGAAACAATAATTTTATTTAAGTTTCATGATAAAATAAAATTTTGATAATAATGCTTTCGGTGTTAAATTCAAACGTTTCAAAGTTTAATTTTATTTTAATTTATTTAAATTTATTTATACAAAATTACTTCAAAGCTTAATTATTAATAATTACTTAAATTTAATTTATAATTGTTTATTTTTGTTTAGTTTTTCCTGATTTAAACGTTTATCTTTTAAAGTTGCCTCTGTGGTTCTGACTGATCGTTGAATTGAGTTAAAGAATGAATCAAAATCGTTGAAAATCTACAATAGAAAAGTTACATTATATTATTGTTAATTTCACATTTCAAATATTTACCTGTGTTGTTAGATAATTTTCATGAAAAGGTGTCCAAAGATTATTATAGTCCACATATGTGTGCCTAAATGGATATCCACCAAATGTATTTGAATTTGCTCTAAAAATAGGCGTTTCAAATCTATTATTTTTAATATTCGAACTTGGAATTTCGAATTTTGTTACAAGACGAGGCTTATAGGGCACCTTTGGGCTAACTTTTACTGGTTGCATCCATATTTGTGGTATTAAATAAGTGGTTTCAATAGACGGAATATCTTTAAAATTATATCTGCCTTCTGATTGTGTATATCGACGATCTTGTGTTAAACTTACATGAAAAACAGGACGATTGGACTTTTGAGGATATTGATAAACTTGATGTTGTCGTTGTTCTAAAATATATCCATCTGGTATTGCAATACCTTCTTTTTGAAGTCGATTTAAAGCTAGACGATCTACTTGAAAAGCAGACTCAGGTATTTTACCGCCAGCATGAGGCAAAACTTGTTCTCGATAAATTTGTCTTTTCTATTGAATAAAATAAAATAAACATTTTTAATTTTGCCTTTAAAAAATAAAAGTTTCAAAATCAATGTCATGGGTCTCACGTATATAAAAGTTATGATGTAACTACTAAATTAACCGGTACAGAATAAAACCAACACAATAATTAATTCTTAGATAAATGTAAAGCTTTTTTATATTTAATTAATGCAATAATTATATTATTACTAAAAGTGTCGCCGTTAATGTTACCAACTAATAAATAAATTAATTCGGCTTAAGGCTTTTTATTTTATTTTTAATTAATTAAATAATTATATATATAGATAAACGCCTAAATGTTTCTTTTAATCAGTGAATAATTTTTTCAAAACCGTGTCAAGTTTATGACCGTTTATAGATTTAAAATATTAATTAATTCAATCAAACTACTTAATTTCATAACTTAAAAAATTTATAAACAATTTTAATAATTCATGTGAGTTGAGTTTTATAATAATAAAATAGTTGTAATTTGAAATAATATAATTTCAAATTTCATTAAATTATTGTTTTCTCAAAAATTTGAAAAATAGAAATAATAATAAGACGAATTTCCGTTTACGAATTCATAATTACATTTATTTATTTATATAAAATTAATTGATGATTATCTAATATTTTTTTTATAGAATTAACAAATTGTGACAGTATAAATAAACAAACATCATTCAATAAGATTACCTTAACATTCTTAGCGTGTTGAAGCACTTCACTTGTTGACGATACCATCATAACGACGAATACCATCAACAACATAAACAACAACAAAAGATTCACTTTCATTTTTTTTTGTTGTAGAAATTGTTAACCGCTCTAATACCAATTTACATCACATTGAGTAAGACAGTTTTGTTTAACGCTATAAAGAAAAATAATAAAAATATTGAGATCAATTATGTAAAAGGATAAGATGAATAAAGTTGAATTTGGTTGTCCGGGCCAGAATGAATGGAATAAATGAATGGTTTATTTTTGTTTATTATTATTATCTATTTTGAAAGAATAAATTCAGTAGGTTAAACTAAATTTAGTCGTGAATCGGATCTGATTGCATTGTACATTTATTATTGAACGAATTTAGTTTTGATTGGCATATTTATATACATTGATTATATACATTGGTATTGATATTCACAAATGTATTTAATACTATGATTCCGGATGAATCAATTATTTAAATATACAAGACAAAAGACTCCATTAATTATTGTTAATAGATTATGATTTCTTCAATTATTAAAATTAAATTAACTTCAAAGTTCTTCCATATTCTCTTTTTATCGAGGAATATAAATGAATTATTTAATTTCATTGAAATGTTTCAAAAAGATTGAAATTAATTAATGTTAGTAATGAAACCGAAAGTGAAGAGTATTTATATTTGCTTGTATAGAAATTTAACTGACCCAATTTTTTCAGTTTTCTGTTGATATTTATTAACGTTTTCGTTAATATTTTATAGTAATAAGTCTGAGGTTAAATAATAAATTCTTCCAAGGCAACAATACTTAGATTAAGTACCAACTTTTGAATAATAATCAAATGAAAATATTTTTTAAATGATCTGAATTAATTAACAATTAAAAACTTCTATTTTCCATTCACGAATTTTTTCTTTTCTTTTGTTTTTTTTTTTTACTTTCATCTTTTTCTATTCACACTTTTATTAAGCCAAAATATTTTTTTAACTTCCTCTTTCACCTTTTGTTGATCATGATCATGATTTATGTAAATATATGCCCGGTGTAATGATTTGTTATGTAAAAAAAAATTAGATGATTTATTAATGAATAATGAAGATTATTTAATTATACAATTACAGTTCAAAAAACAAAATATATGAAAATTCATAGCTGTAAGTATGTTTGTGAGTTGCTGCTTTCATGATTTTTATGCATCTTCAAAAATAAATTAAAAAAATCTCTATTAAATTAATTACGTTAAAATATTTAAAATATGATTGTAAGAAGACTTTTGTTTTTAATTGGATTAAATAAAATTGTTATAATTTATTTGAAATCAAATTAAAAATGGAGTGTACCTAGTACTTAAGTGAATGTATTTTTTAAGAAAGGTATATTATTGCTTCGTCGTAATTTTATATTAGAATCGAAAATAGACATTGAAAAAATAGTGATCTAGAAAATATCTTATTTTTAATTTGCCCCACATAATTGGCATTTACAAACTCTCTAGATTTTTTTATAGTGTAAAATATTTACTTTACTTAATCTTTTTAAGAATTATTTAATTTCAAATTGTATTAGTTCTGTCTTGATTTTATGAAGTACTTACTTATTGTTCTTACTATTTTAGGCTAACCCATTATAGATTAGAAAATATTTTATAAGATTTGCGGTTTAAATTTTTTCAGTTATCATTAAATTAAATATCAGTGAAAGTGTAGAAAAAGATATTATTAAAAACGAATAATCTGAAAAATATATTAACAATAAAAAAATTAATAAATAATGTTGTTGTTGCAAAATTAATAAATAAATAGAAATAAAAAAAAACACGATCACTCATCAATTTATCATCATGATGTCTAAACAATCGAAACCGAACAAAAAAAAAACAAAAGAAACATAAAAAGCCAAATATTATGATGATGATGCTTGTTTTTACATTGAAAGTATTTTTGTAAAAAAATAAGAAACAAAAAAAAAATACGGAGATTTCTTACGTTCGAATATTGTAAATTTCAAACACGTGATGCAGCCAGTAAGCAAAACAATAGTAACAAAAAAAAAATAAATACAAAACAACAAACTTTTTCCAATTCACAAAATTAAAAACCAGAAAAAATCGTCATCATGCACTCAAAATATACGACTACTTTGCAAAATATTATTAACAAAATGCTTTGATAAAATGTTCTTAAATGATTGACTCCTATATTGTGTATTGTGGTCACGATTTCTGTCAAATCAGTTCAGAGTAGTAAAAAAAATGCAATTCACAACACTAAAAAGGATCTCAAATAAATTAAATGTATTTAGTCTATATATTAAAAAAAATTGCAACAATACGGGGGTTTTTCTACTTGCGCAATAATCGTTTTTATTATTGGTTAGTCGTGATTTAAATAAACTTCTGAAAAAATGAAAATATTTATTTTTAAATGTCTGAAATTTTTTTTAAGTCACGGCTATTTTTGTGAGAAATAAAATAAATGGATGGCAGAAGAAGAGTAAAGTTATCAAAAAGTAGATATATGAATAAAAATTCTTATTGCCTTTGAAAACTCATTCATTGTCCATTTTAATTTAATTATTGCAGTCTTAATATAATTATACAAAAAAAAAAAAAAGGAAAAGGAAAAGAGAAAAATACAGAAAACAAAAGATGTTTCAATTTTAATTATATTCTTTCACATTCTTATTGTATACAAAAACCGATTATTTCTACATTTTGTTTCTTCTTCCGTTTGATCGTGATTCGTGACAGATTAATAAATATCAACATCTGTTTAATAAAAAATGCATTTCGATTATCATCATAAATAAAAGTGAACTAATTTAAGTTAATAAAAAAAAAAACATTAGAAGGTAAAAATGGAAGAAAAACTGTAATAAAATATTCATGTGACGACGACCCACTGTTTTGTCTTACTTATAAACTCAAGGACTTTCCCAACACTGAATATTATTTATAAAAATATTATCAACTTGTTTTAACCATATTTATTAATTATTTGTTTATTTTAAACAATTTATTGTATCAGAAATTAATATTAAAAACTTTAAAAAAAATTATTAATGAAAATTAAAAACTTTTCTTCTTAAAAATTCCAATAATTATTTTACAATACATACGAATATTTAGTTATGCTACTCTCAGATTTAACTTTCAAAAAGAAAGAAAAAAAAATTAAATTATAGTGAAGTTAACTTTAAGACGGAAGTGTATTTGTCATACCCAAAAGAAAAGAAAAAAAAAAAACAAACGAAAAAAAGTTCAATTCATAAAATTTAAAATTTTTGAAAACAAATAAAATTAAATACATTTTTATTTTTATCATCGTCATTTCCGATTAAATCTAAATCACGATTAGATCAGAAAAATATAATAATAAACACGATTAATTTTTTTATTTATGTTTTATTATAAAATTTACATTCTAAAATATTTAATAGTTAAATGAAATATAAATAAAATAAATGAATCATCTGAGAAGGATCTTGAAATGGTACAAATAATAGATTCTAACTTCTAATAAAATTCATTTCATTCACAACTTTCAAAATTATCGAATGGATTATGGTAAAATTTTTCTATACCTATTTTTTTTGTTTCTATCCTTTTTATTTTAGTTCACAAATTTAGTTTTGCCACTATCACACTTTTTTATTTATTTTCATTTGTATTTTATATTCTAAGAAATTAATTTATTTATTATTTGCTTTTCTTTATTTTTCTCGAAAAATCACAAAAATATAGAAGCGGTTATAAGTAATGTACGTGAATTTTATAAACAAAATGAAAACAAGACACAATTGTATATCAACGTTATTCATTCAAAGTTTAAAATGTGAATACAGAAAATTTTGTTTACATCCAAAAACCAAACAGAGTAAAAAAAAATTTTTAATCTCCAATCCCTTCTTCAAAATACGACAACGAGATTAAATGTATTTATGAATTTTAAGATGATGTTGATGGTACAGTGTATATTTTTTTTATGGTGACGGTTTTTTTTTAGAAAGAGAAATAGTTAAGTATTGTAAAAAACTACGGCATGCATCTTAATTTAAACAAACATCAATTAATTAGGTATTCAGACGTTCTAATTTTAATAAATTCAAAATTTTAAATTAATATGAGAACATATTTTTATAGTTAATTGTTTAAAAAGAAATTTAGAATATAGAGAATGGATAACGTTGTTCTTACACAAAAAAAAAAATACATGTTAACATTTTAGAAAAATTCAATACGAAAACATATACAAAGTGATGATCTTTAATTGTTTAAAAGTCTTTTGAATGTTGTGAACCCAACCTTATTTTCTCACTTAAAAGACATTTGTCATTTGAGTGTTTTCTGATATTTGCAAACATTCTTTTTAAATTCAGCATTTTTCTTAGTAATCCATAGATTCTACTTTCTCATCTTAATACATATATATTTATTTCTCTTGTTATTTAGTTTTACTATTTAACAGTTATAATTAACAGTTAATTAACAAAATTCAAAAATTGTTCTTATATTAAACATTTATTGTATTTCTATTTACCTTTAAGTTACAAAATAATATTTAATGACAAAATATTACTTAGAAACAAAAATGCATTTTATATGATTAATGATGATTTATGCTTATACAATTAGAACTATTATTTTATTCACTGCTACTGTAAGTCATAAAAGAAATTCAAACAAAGTACTTATAAGATACGTAAAGATAAACTCATATTTTATTATTCTATAACTAATCGTGTTTTAGTTTTAGTCTAAAGAGATATTTAGTAATGGATTATAATGACGGTGAATGCTTATTGTGTGAGTGTTGATCATTATCTTTTTATGTAATTATTAGAATGTTTTCTTTATATTAATTTATTTTGGCATTGTTATCGAGTAGATCCTGTAGATAAAATAATAAATCATTATCCTGATTATAGATAAGATTATTTTAAGTTTCAATTATACAATTTTTAATCAGTTTTTAGAATCTGGTTTACATATGTAAAATTTCATCAATCATTTATCGCAAAATAGATGAGATAAAAGGTCAATTAGAATTTGATGAGTTTAAATGATATTTTTTTCTAGAAGTTAATAAAAAGAATGGATTTTGTTCAGTTGTATAACTCCAACAATAAATCTGAGGTAAATTAAAATAAAAGCGACGTCTAAATAATTTAGTTCTCACGTTGAAAAAAAATTAATGATAAAGATGATATTAAATAATTATTTGTTCTGTTTTTACTTACTTATTTTACTTATTTTATTTACTTATTTGCTTTTACATTTAAATAATTTTTTAAATCAGATTTATTTTAGGTATTTACGTTTTTTTCTATTAAAAAAAAATCATGTAGGAAGAAGACTTTTATTAAGAAAAAAAAAATGGTGAAATAAAATAAAATAATGAATTGTTTTTGTTTTTCTTCCTCTTCAAAAAATCATCCAATTAAACACAAAACAATTACACTCTTTTTACTTCTTTGCACGTAGTTTTTTTATACTTTCTAAAACAAATGTAAATTAATGTTCTGTTCAACAACAATATGGTCACAATCAATCTTTAAAGATATAAAAACTAAATACAAATAAGAAATGAACAATTAAAAATGTGATTATATGGTTTATAAATTTCATTGTATAAGACTATAAAATATGTTACAATTTATTCAAATTGCTGCAATCAAACACATATAGAATTTAAGAGAGAATGATGGTCCTTGAAGCCCACCAGCATTTTCTTAAAGTAAAAATCATATTCAATAGAGTTATTTAGATAACAACATGACTTTCCAGTCATATCTCATTCGAGGTTAAGTTCCCGTTCTCAACATTTAGTTGTAAAATTAACTAATACAACCTAGTCGCGACTGTTAATACATCCTATAATTTGAACATCGCCGTAATTTGAGCCGCCGTCGAATAAATTTAATTCAAATTATCGCAACTGGACAAATTTAACTTACTCATTAATTCACAATATTTGTGGTTCTCATTCACTCATGAATTAAATGAAATATAA
This sequence comes from Pedicia rivosa, assembly GCA_963082725.1. Lineage (NCBI taxonomy): Eukaryota > Metazoa > Arthropoda > Insecta > Diptera > Pediciidae > Pedicia > Pedicia rivosa. The sequence goes on along the minus strand of OY720153.1, from coordinate 592,783 downwards.
ATCTATTTATTTCATATTCTGCGGGATGAAAAATTGTAAAGAAAATATACATGCATATCTGGGGCCCTATAAGTTGGATTTCAAAAAAAATTTCAGAATTGCTCTTAGCTATTTAAACAGGAGTGGATTCATAATTTTTTTTTTAAATCCAACTTATAGGGCCCCAGATATGCATGCCGATGTAATAAAAAATAATTTTTTTAAGTTTTTGATACATCGGCATGCATATCTGGGGCCCTATAAGTTGGATTTAAAAAAAAAATTTATGAATCCACTCCTGTTTAAATAGCTAAGAGCAATTCTGAAATTTTTTTTGAAATCCAACTTATAGGGCCCCAGATATGCATGCCGATGTAATAAAAAATAATTTTTTTAAGTTAATTTAAGTTAGTTTTTAAGTTAATTTAAGGCATGCATATCTGGGGCCCTATAAGTTGGATTTAAAAAAAAATTTATGAATCCCCTCCTGTTTAAATAGCTATAAGCAATTCTGAAATTTTTTTTTAAATCCAATTTATAGGGCCCCAGATATGCATGCCTTAAATTAACTTAAAAACTAACTTAAATTAACTTAAAAAAATTATTTTTTATTACATCGGCATGCATATCTGAGGCCCTTTAAGTTGGATTTAAAAAAAAATTTATGAATCCCCTCCTGTTTAAATAGCTATAAGCAATTCTGAAATTTTTTTTTAAATCCAATTTATAGGGCCCCAGATATGCATGCCGATGTAATAAAAAATAATTTTTTTAAGTTAATTTAAGTTAGTTTTTAAGTTAATTTAAGGCATGCATATCTGGGGCCCTATAAATTGGATTTAAAAAAAATTTTCAAAATTGCTTATAGCTATTTAAACAGGAGGGGATTCATAAATTTTTTTTTAAATCCAATTTATAGGGCCCCAGATATGCATGCCGATGTAATAAAAAATAATTTTTTTAAGTTAATTTAAGTTAGTTTTTAAGTTAATTTAAGGCATGCATATCTAAGGCCCTATAAATTGGATTTCAAAAAAAATTTCAGAATTGCTTAATGCTATTTAAACAGGAGGGGATTCATAAATTTTTTTTTAAATCCAACTTATAGGGCTTCAGATATGCATGCCTTAAATTAACTTAAAAACTAACTTAAATTAACTTAAAAAAATTATTTTTTATTACATCGGCATGCATATCTGGGGCCCTATAAATTGGATTTAAAAAAAAATTTCAGAATTGCTTATAGCTATTTAAACAGGAGGGGATTCATAAATTTTTTTTTAAATCCAACTTAAAGGGCCTCAGATATGCATGCCGATGTAATAAAAAATAATTTTTTTAAGTTAATTTAAGTTAGTTTTTAAGTTAATTTAAGGCATGCATATCTGGGGCCCTATAAGTTGGATTTAAAAAAAAATTTATGAATCCCCTCCTGTTTAAATAGCATTAAGCAATTCTGAAATTTTTTTTGAAATCCAATTTATAGGGCCTTAGATATGCATGCCTTAAATTAACTTAAAAACTAACTTAAATTAACTTAAAAAAATTATTTTTTATTACATCGGCATGCATATCTGGGGCCCTATAAATTGGATTTAAAAAAAAATTTATGAATCCCCTCCTGTTTAAATAGCTATAAGCAATTTTGAAAATTTTTTTTAAATCCAATTTATAGGGCCCCAGATATGCATGCCTTAAATTAACTTAAAAACTAACTTAAATTAACTTAAAAAAATTATTTTTTATTACATCGGCATGCATATCTGGGGCCCTATAAATTGGATTTAAAAAAAAATTTATGAATCCCCTCCTGTTTAAATAGCTATAAGCAATTCTGAAAATTTTTTTTAAATCCAATTTATAGGGCCCCAGATATGCATGCCGATGTAATAAAAAATAATTTTTTTAAGTTAATTTAAGTTAGTTTTTAAGTTATTTTAAGGCATGCATATCTGGGGCCCTATAAATTGGATTTAAAAAAATTTTCAGAATTGCTTATAGCTATTTAAACAGGAGGGGATTAATACATTTTTTTTCAAATCCAATTTATAGGGCCCCAGATATGCATGCCGATGTAATAAAAAATAATTTTTTTAAGTTAATTTAAGTTAGTTTTTAAGTTAATTTAAGGCATGCATATCTAAGGCCCTATAAATTGGATTTAAAAAAATTTTTCAGAATTGCTTATAGCTTTTTAAACAAGAGGGGATTCATAAATTTTTTTTTAAATCTAATTTATAGGGCCCCAGATATGCATGCCTTAAATTAACTTAAAAACTAACTTAAATCAACTTAAAAAAATTATTTTTTATTACATCGGCATGCATATCTGGGGCCCTATAAGTTGGATTTAAAAAAAAATTTATGAATCCCCTCCTGTTTAAATAGCATTAAGCAATTCTGAAATTTTTTTTGAAATCCAATTTATAGGGCCTTAGATATGCATGCCTTAAATTAACTTAAAAACTAACTTAAATTAACTTAAAAAAATTATTTTTTATTACATCGGCATGCATATCTGGGGCCCTATAAATTGGATTTGAAAAAAAATGTATTAATCCCCTCCTGTTTAAATAGCTATAAGCAATTCTGAAAATTTTTTTTAAATCCAATTTATAGGGCCCCAGATATGCATGCCTTAAAATAACTTAAAAACTAACTTAAATTAACTTAAAAAAATTATTTTTTATTACATCGGCATGCATATCTGGGGCCCTATAAATTGGATTTAAAAAAAATTTTCAGAATTGCTTATAGCTATTTAAACAGGAGGGGATTAATACATTTTTTTTCAAATCCAATTTATAGGGCCCCAGATATGCATGCCGATGTAATAAAAAATAATTTTTTTAAGTTAATTTAAGTTAGTTTTTAAGTTAATTTAAGGCATGCATATCTAAGGCCCTATAAATTGGATTTCAAAAAAAATTTCAGAATTGCTTAATGCTATTTAAACAGGAGGGGATTCATAAATTTTTTTTTAAATCCAACTTATAGGGCCCCAGATATGCATGCCGATGTAATAAAAAATAATTTTTTTAAGTTGATTTAAGTTAGTTTTTAAGTTAATTTAAGGCATGCATATCTGGGGCCCTATAAATTAGATTTAAAAAAAAATTTATGAATCCCCTCCTGTTTAAATAGCTATAAGCAATTCTGAAAATTTTTTTTAAATCCAATTTATAGGGCCCTAGATATGCATGCCTTAAATTAACTTAAAAACTAACTTAAATTAACTTAAAAAAATTATTTTTTATTACATCGGCATGCATATCTGGGGCCCTATAAATTGGATTTAAAAAAAAATTTCAGAATTGCTTATAGCTATTTAAACAGGAGGGGATTCATACATTTTTTTTTAAATCCAACTTAAAGGGCCTCAGATATGCATGCCGATGTAATAAAAAATAATTTTTTTAAGTTAATTTAAGTTAGTTTTTAAGTTATTTTAAGGCATGCATATCTGGGGCCCTATAAATTGGATTTTAAAAAAATATCAGAATTGCTTATAGCTATTTAAACAGGAGGGGATTCATAAATTTTTTTTTAAATCCAATTTATAGGGCCCCAGATATGCATGCCAATGTAATAAAAAATAATTTTTTTAAGTTAATTTAAGTTAGTTTTTAAGTTAATTTAAGGCATGCATATCTGGGGCCCTTTAAGTTGGATTTAAAAAAAAATTTATGAATCCCCTCCTGTTTAAATAGCATTAAGCAATTCTGAAATTTTTTTTGAAATCCAATTTATAGGGCCTTAGATATGCATTCCTTAAATTAACTTAAAAACTAACTTAAATTAACTTAAAAAAATTATTTTTTATTACATCGGCATGCATATCTGGGGCCCTATAAATTGGATTTAAAAAAAAATTTATGAATCCCCTCCTGTTTAAATAGCTATAAGCAATTCTGAAATTTTTTTTTAAATCCAATTTATAGGGCCCCAGATATGCATGCCTTAAATTAACTTAAAAACTAACTTAAATTAACTTAAAAAAATTATTTTTTATTACATCGGCATGCATATCTGGGGCCCTATAAATTGGATTTAAAAAAAAATTTCAGAATTGCTTATAGCTATTTAAACAGGAGGGGATTCATAAATTTTTTTTTAAATCCAATTTATAGGGCTCCAGATATGCATGCCGATGTAATAAAAATAATTTTTTTAAGTTAATTTAAGTTAGTTTTTAAGTTAATTTAAGGCATGCATATCTGGGGCCCTATGAATTGGATTAAAAAAAAAATTTCAGAATTGCTTATAGCTATTTAAACAGGAGGGGATTCATAAATTTTTTTTTAAATCCAATTTATAGGGCCCCAGACATGCATGCCGATGTAATAAAAAATAATTTTTTTAAGTTAATTTAAGTTAGTTTTTAAGTTATTTTAAGGCATGCATATCTGGGGTCCTATAAATTGGATTTAAAAAAAAAATTCAGAATTGCTTATAGCTATTTAAACAGGAGGGGATTCATAAATTTTTTTTTAAATCCAATTTATAGGGCCCCAGATATGCATGCCGATGTAATAAAAAATAATTTTCTTAAGTAAATTTAAGTTAGTTTTTAAGTTAATTTAAGGCATGCATATCTAAGGCCCTATAAATTGGATTTAAAAAAAAATTTATGAATCCCCTCCTGTTTAAATAGCTATAAGCAATTCTGAAATTTTTTTTTAAATCCAATTTATAGGGCCCCAGATATGCATGCCGATGTAATAAAAAATAATTTTTGAAGTTAATTTAAGTTAGTTTTTAAGTTATTTTAAGGCATGCATATCTGGGGCCCTATAAATTGGATTTTAAAAAAATATCAGAATTGCTTATAGCTATTTAAACAGGAGGGGATTCATAAATTTTTTTTTAAATCCAATTTATAGGGCCCCAGATATGCATGCCGATGTAATAAAAAATAATTTTTTTAAGTTAATTTAAGTTAGTTTTTAAGTTAATTTAAGGCATGCATATCTGGGGCCCTTTAAGTTGGATTTAAAAAAAATTTTCAAAATTGCTTATAGCTATTTAAACAGGAGGGGATTCATAAATTTTTTTTTAAATCCAATTTATAGGGCTTCAGATATGCATGCCTTAAATTAACTTAAAAACTAACTTAAATTAACTTAAAAAAATTATTTTTTATTACATCGGCATGCATATCTGGGGCCCTATAAATTGGATTTAAAAAAAATTTTCAGAATTGCTTATAGCTATTTAAACAGGAGGGGATTAATACATTTTTTTTCAAATCCAATTTATAGGGCCCCAGATATGCATGCCGATGTAATAAAAAATAATTTTTTTAAGTTAATTTAAGTTAGTTTTTAAGTTAATTTAAGGCATGCATATCTAAGGCCCTATAAATTGGATTTCAAAAAAAATTTCAGAATTGCTTAATGCTATTTAAACAGGAGGGGATTCATAAATTTTTTTTTAAATCCAACTTATAGGGCCCCAGATATGCATGCCGATGTAATAAAAAATAATTTTTTTAAGTTGATTTAAGTTAGTTTTTAAGTTAATTTAAGGCATGCATATCTGGGGCCCTATAAATTAAATTTAAAAAAAAATTTATGAATCCCCTCCTGTTTAAATAGCTATAAGCAATTCTGAAATTTTTTTTTAAATCCAATTTATAGGGCCCTAGATATGCATGCCTTAAATTAACTTAAAAACTAACTTAAATTAACTTAAAAAAATTATTTTTTATTACATCGGCATGCATATCTGGGGCCCTATAAATTGGATTTAAAAAAAATTTTCAGAATTGCTTATAGCTATTTAAACAGGAGGGGATTCATACATTTTTTTTTAAATCCAACTTAAAGGGCCTCAGATATGCATGCCGATGTAATAAAAAATAATTTTTTTAAGTTAATTTAAGTTAGTTTTTAAGTTATTTTAAGGCATGCATATCTGGGGCCCTATAAATTGGATTTTAAAAAAATATCAGAATTGCTTATAGCTATTTAAACAGGAGGGGATTCATAAATTTTTTTTTAAATCCAATTTATAGGGCCCCAGATATGCATGCCAATGTAATAAAAAATAATTTTTTTAAGTTAATTTAAGTTAGTTTTTAAGTTAATTTAAGGCATGCATATCTGGGGCCCTTTAAGTTGGATTTAAAAAAAAATTTATGAATCCCCTCCTGTTTAAATAGCATTAAGCAATTCTGAAATTTTTTTTGAAATCCAATTTATAGGGCCTTAGATATGCATTCCTTAAATTAACTTAAAAACTAACTTAAATTAACTTAAAAAAATTATTTTTTATTACATCGGCATGCATATCTGGGGCCCTATAAATTGGATTTAAAAAAAAATTTATGAATCCCCTCCTGTTTAAATAGCTATAAGCAATTCTGAAATTTTTTTTTAAATCCAATTTATAGGGCCCCAGATATGCATGCCTTAAATTAACTTAAAAACTAACTTAAATTAACTTAAAAAAATTATTTTTTATTACATCGGCATGCATATCTGGGGCCCTATAAATTGGATTTAAAAAAAAATTTCAGAATTGCTTATAGCTATTTAAACAGGAGGGGATTCATAAATTTTTTTTTAAATCCAATTTATAGGGCTCCAGATATGCATGCCGATGTAATAAAAATAATTTTTTTAAGTTAATTTAAGTTAGTTTTTAAGTTAATTTAAGGCATGCATATCTGGGGCCCTATGAATTGGATTAAAAAAAAAATTTCAGAATTGCTTATAGCTATTTAAACAGGAGGGGATTCATAAATTTTTTTTTAAATCCAATTTATAGGGCCCCAGACATGCATGCCGATGTAATAAAAAATAATTTTTTTAAGTTAATTTAAGTTAGTTTTTAAGTTATTTTAAGGCATGCATATCTGGGGTCCTATAAATTGGATTTAAAAAAAAAATTCAGAATTGCTTATAGCTATTTAAACAGGAGGGGATTCATAAATTTTTTTTTAAATCCAATTTATAGGGCCCCAGATATGCATGCCGATGTAATAAAAAATAATTTTTTTAAGTAAATTTAAGTTAGTTTTTAAGTTAATTTAAGGCATGCATATCTAAGGCCCTATAAATTGGATTTAAAAAAAAATTTATGAATCCCCTCCTGTTTAAATAGCTATAAGCAATTCTGAAATTTTTTTTTAAATCCAATTTATAGGGCCCCAGATATGCATGCCGATGTAATAAAAAATAATTTTTGAAGTTAATTTAAGTTAGTTTTTAAGTTATTTTAAGGCATGCATATCTGGGGCCCTATAAATTGGATTTAAAAAAAAATTTCAGAATTGCTTATAGCTATTTAAACAGGAGGGGATTCATAAATTTTTTTTTAAATCCAATTTATAGGGCCCCAGATATGCATGCCGATGTAATAAAAAATAATTTTTTTAAGTTAATTTAAGTTAGTTTTTAAGTTAATTTAAGGCATGCATATCTGAAGCCCTATAAGTTGGATTTAAAAAAAAATTTAAGAATCCCCTCCTGTTTAAATAGCATTAAGCAATTCTGAAATTTTTTTTGAAATCCAATTTATAGGGCCTTAGATATGCATGCCTTAAATTAACTTAAAAACTAACTTAAATTAACTTAAAAAAATTATTTTTTATTACATCGGCATGCATATCTGGGGCCCTATAAATTATATTTAAAAAAAAATTTCAGAATTGCTTATAGCTATTTAAACAGGAGGGGATTCATAAATTTTTTTTTAAATCCAACTTAAAGGGCCTCAGATATGCATGCCGATGTAATAAAAAATAATTTTTTTAAGTTAATTTAAGTTAGTTTTTAAGTTATTTTAAGGCATGCATATCTGGGGCCCTATAAATTGGATTTAAAAAAAAATTTCAGAATTGCTTATAGCTATTTAAACAGGAGGGGATTCATAAATTTTTTTTTAAATCCAATTTATAGGGCCCCAGATATGCATGCCGATGTAATAAAAAATAATTTTTTTAAGTTAATTTAAGTTAGTTTTTAAGTTAATTTAAGGCATGCATATCTGAAGCCCTATAAGTTGGATTTAAAAAAAAATTTATGAATCCCCTCCTGTTTAAATAGCATTAAGCAATTCTGAAATTTTTTTTGAAATCCAATTTATAGGGCCTTAGATATGCATGCCTTAAATTAACTTAAAAACTAACTTAAATTAACTTAAAAAAATTATTTTTTATTACATCGGCATGCATATCTGGGGCCCTATAAATTGGATTTAAAAAAAAATTTATGAATCCCCTCCTGTTTAAATAGCTATAAGCAATTCTGAAATTTTTTTTTAAATCCAATTTATAGGGCCCCAGATATGCATGCCTTAAATTAACTTAAAAACTAACTTAAATTAACTTAAAAAAATTATTTTTTATTACATCGGCATGCATATCTGGGGCCCTATATATTGGATTTAAAAAAAAATTTCAGAATTGCTTATAGCTATTTAAACAGGAGGGGATTCATAAATTTTTTTTTAAATCCAATTTATAGGGCTCCAGATATGCATGCCGATGTAATAAAAAATAATTTTTTTAAGTTAATTTAAGTTAGTTTTTAAGTTAATTTAAGGCATGCATATCTGGGGCCCTATAAATTGGATTTAAAAAAAAATTTCAGAATTGCTTATAGCTATTTAAACAGGAGGGGATTCATAAATTTTTTTTTAAATCCAATTTATAGGGCCCCAGATATGCATGCCGATGTAATAAAAAATAATTTTTTTAAGTTAATTTAAGTTAGTTTTTAAGTTATTTTAAGGCATGCATATCTGGGGCCCTATAAATTGGATTTAAAAAAAAAATTCAGAATTGCTTATAGCTATTTAAACAGGAGGGGATTCATAAATTTTTTTTTAAATCCAATTTATAGGGCCCCAGATATGCATGCCGATGTAATAAAAAATAATTTTTTTAAGTAAATTTAAGTTAGTTTTTAAGTTAATTTAAGGCATGCATATCTAAGGCCCTATAAATTGGATTTAAAAAAAAATTTATGAATCCCCTCCTGTTTAAATAGCTATAAGCAATTCTGAAATTTTTTTTTAAATCCAATTTATAGGGCCCCAGATATGCATGCCGATGTAATAAAAAATAATTTTTTTAAGTTAATTTAAGTTAGTTTTTAAGTTATTTTAAGGCATGCATATCTGGGGCCCTATAAATTGGATTTAAAAAAAAATTTCAGAATTGCTTATAGCTATTTAAACAGGAGGGGATTCATAAATTTTTTTTTAAATCCAATTTATAGGGCCCCAGATATGCATGCCGATGTAATAAAAAATAATTTTTTTAAGTTAATTTAAGTTAGTTTTTAAGTTAATTTAAGGCATGCATATCTGAAGCCCTATAAGTTGGATTTAAAAAAAAATTTATGAATCCCCTCCTGTTTAAATAGCATTAAGCAATTCTGAAATTTTTTTTGAAATCCAATTTATAGGGCCTTAGATATGCATGCCTTAAATTAACTTAAAAACTAACTTAAATTAACTTAAAAAAATTATTTTTTATTACATCGGCATGCATATCTGGGGCCCTATAAATTGGATTTAAAAAAAAATTTCAGAATTGCTTATAGCTATTTAAACAGGAGGGGATTCAAAATTTTTTTTTTAAATCTAATTTATAGGGCCCCAGATATGCATGCCGATGTAATAAAAAATAATTTTTTTAAGTTAATTTAAGTTAGTTTTTAAGTTAATTTAAGGCATGCATATCTGAAGCCCTATAAGTTGGATTTAAAAAAAAATTTATGAATCCCCTCCTGTTTAAATAGCTATAAGCAATTCTGAAATTTTTTTTAAATCCAATTTATAGGGCCCTAGATATGCATGCCTTAAATTAACTTAAAAACTAACTTAAATTAACTTAAAAAAATTATTTTTTATTACATCGGCATGCATATCTGGGGCCCTATAAATTGGATTTAAAAAAAAATTTCAGAATTGCTTATAGCTATTTAAACAGCAGGGGATTCATAAATTTTTTTTTAAATCCAACTTAAAGGGCCTCAGATATGCATGCCGATGTAATAAAAAATAATTTTTTTAAGTTGATTTAAGTTAGTTTTTAAGTTAATTTAAGGCATGCATATCTGGGGCCCTATAAATTAGATTTAAAAAAAAATTTATGAATCCCCTCCTGTTTAAATAGCTATAAGCAATTCTGAAAATTTTTTTTAAATCCAATTTATAGGGCCCTAGATATGCATGCCTTAAATTAACTTAAAAACTAACTTAAATTAACTTAAAAAAATTATTTTTTATTACATCGGCATGCATATCTGGGGCCCTATAAATTGGATTTAAAAAAAAATTTCAGAATTGCTTATAGCTATTTAAACAGGAGGGGATTCATAAATTTTTTTTTAAATCCAACTTATAGGGCCCCAGATATGCATGCCGATGTAATAAAAAATAATTTTTTTAAGTTGATTTAAATTAGTTTTTAAGTTAATTTAAGGCATGCATATCTGGGGCCCTATAAATTAGATTTAAAAAAAAATTTATGAATCCCCTCCTGTTTAAATAGCTATAAGCAATTCTGAAAATTTTTTTTAAATCCAATTTATAGGGCCCTAGATATGCATGCCTTAAATTAACTTAAAAACTAACTTAAATTAACTTAAAAAAATTATTTTTTATTACATCGGCATGCATATCTGGGGCCCTATAAATTGGATTTAAAAAAAAATTTCAGAATTGCTTATAGCTATTTAAACAGGAGGGGATTCATAAATTTTTTTTTAAATCCAACTTAAAGGGCCTCAGATATGCATGCCGATGTAATAAAAAATAATTTTTTTAAGTTAATTTAAGTTAGTTTTTAAGTTATTTTAAGGCATGCATATCTGGGGCCCTATAAATTGGATTTAAAAAAAAATTTCAGAATTGCTTATAGCTATTTAAACAGGAGGGGATTCATAAATTTTTTTTTAAATCCAATTTATAGGGCCCCAGATATGCATGCCGATGTAATAAAAAATAATTTTTTTAAGTTAATTTAAGTTAGTTTTTAAGTTATTTTAAGGCATGCATATCTGGGGCCCTATAAATTGGATTTAAAAAAAAAATTCAGAATTGCTTATAGCTATTTAAACAGGAGGGGATTCATAAATTTTTTTTTAAATCTAATTTATAGGGCCCCAGATATGCATGCCGATGTAATAAAAAATAATTTTTTTAAGTTAATTTAAGTTAGTTTTTAAGTTATTTTAAGGCATGCATATCTGGGGCCCTATAAATTGGATTTAAAAAAAAATTTCAGAATTGCTTATAGCTATTTAAACAGGAGGGGATTCATAAATTTTTTTTTAAATCCAACTTAAAGGGCCTCAGATATGCATGCCGATGTAATAAAAAATAATTTTTTTAAGTTAATTTAAGTTAGTTTTTAAGTTATTTTAAGGCATGCATATCTGGGGCCCTATAAATTGGATTTAAAAAAAAATTTCAGAATTGCTTATAGCTATTTAAACAGGAGGGGATTAATACATTTTTTTTCAAATCCAATTTATAGGGCCCCAGATATGCATGCCGATGTAATAAAAAATAATTTTTTTAAGTTAATTTAAGTTAGTTTTTAAGTTAATTTAAGGCATGCATATCTAAGGCCCTATAAATTGGATTTCAAAAAAAATTTCAGAATTGCTTAATGCTATTTAAACAGGAGGGGATTCATAAATTTTTTTTTAAATCCAACTTATAGGGCCCCAGATATGCATGCCGATGTAATAAAAAATAATTTTTTTAAGTTGATTTAAGTTAGTTTTTAAGTTAATTTAAGGCATGCATATCTGGGGCCCTATAAATTAGATTTAAAAAAAAATTTATGAATCCCCTCCTGTTTAAATAGCTATAAGCAATTCTGAAAATTTTTTTTAAATCCAATTTATAGGGCCCTAGATATGCATGCCTTAAATTAACTTAAAAACTAACTTAAATTAACTTAAAAAAATTATTTTTTATTACATCGGCATGCATATCTGGGGCCCTATAAATTGGATTTAAAAAAAAATTTCAGAATTGCTTATAGCTATTTAAACAGGAGGGGATTCATACATTTTTTTTTAAATCCAACTTAAAGGGCCTCAGATATGCATGCCGATGTAATAAAAAATAATTTTTTTAAGTTAATTTAAGTTAGTTTTTAAGTTATTTTAAGGCATGCATATCTGGGGCCCTATAAATTGGATTTTAAAAAAATATCAGAATTGCTTATAGCTATTTAAACAGGAGGGGATTCATAAATTTTTTTTTAAATCCAATTTATAGGGCCCCAGATATGCATGCCAATGTAATAAAAAATAATTTTTTTAAGTTAATTTAAGTTAGTTTTTAAGTTAATTTAAGGCATGCATATCTGGGGCCCTTTAAGTTGGATTTAAAAAAAAATTTATGAATCCCCTCCTGTTTAAATAGCATTAAGCAATTCTGAAATTTTTTTTGAAATCCAATTTATAGGGCCTTAGATATGCATTCCTTAAATTAACTTAAAAACTAACTTAAATTAACTTAAAAAAATTATTTTTTATTACATCGGCATGCATATCTGGGGCCCTATAAATTGGATTTAAAAAAAAATTTATGAATCCCCTCCTGTTTAAATAGCTATAAGCAATTCTGAAATTTTTTTTTAAATCCAATTTATAGGGCCCCAGATATGCATGCCTTAAATTAACTTAAAAACTAACTTAAATTAACTTAAAAAAATTATTTTTTATTACATCGGCATGCATATCTGGGGCCCTATAAATTGGATTTAAAAAAAAATTTCAGAATTGCTTATAGCTATTTAAACAGGAGGGGATTCATAAATTTTTTTTTAAATCCAATTTATAGGGCTCCAGATATGCATGCCGATGTAATAAAAATAATTTTTTTAAGTTAATTTAAGTTAGTTTTTGAGTTAATTTAAGGCATGCATATCTGGGGCCCTATGAATTGGATTAAAAAAAAAATTTCAGAATTGCTTATAGCTATTTAAACAGGAGGGGATTCATAAATTTTTTTTTAAATCCAATTTATAGGGCCCCAGACATGCATGCCGATGTAATAAAAAATAATTTTTTTAAGTTAATTTAAGTTAGTTTTTAAGTTATTTTAAGGCATGCATATCTGGGGTCCTATAAATTGGATTTAAAAAAAAAATTCAGAATTGCTTATAGCTATTTAAACAGGAGGGGATTCATAAATTTTTTTTTAAATCCAATTTATAGGGCCCCAGATATGCATGCCGATGTAATAAAAAATAATTTTCTTAAGTAAATTTAAGTTAGTTTTTAAGTTAATTTAAGGCATGCATATCTAAGGCCCTATAAATTGGATTTAAAAAAAAATTTATGAATCCCCTCCTGTTTAAATAGCTATAAGCAATTCTGAAATTTTTTTTTAAATCCAATTTATAGGGCCCCAGATATGCATGCCGATGTAATAAAAAATAATTTTTGAAGTTAATTTAAGTTAGTTTTTAAGTTATTTTAAGGCATGCATATCTGGGGCCCTATAAATTGGATTTTAAAAAAATATCAGAATTGCTTATAGCTATTTAAACAGGAGGGGATTCATAAATTTTTTTTTAAATCCAATTTATAGGGCCCCAGATATGCATGCCGATGTAATAAAAAATAATTTTTTTAAGTTAATTTAAGTTAGTTTTTAAGTTAATTTAAGGCATGCATATCTGGGGCCCTTTAAGTTGGATTTAAAAAAAATTTTCAAAATTGCTTATAGCTATTTAAACAGGAGGGGATTCATAAATTTTTTTTTAAATCCAATTTATAGGGCTTCAGATATGCATGCCTTAAATTAACTTAAAAACTAACTTAAATTAACTTAAAAAAATTATTTTTTATTACATCGGCATGCATATCTGGGGCCCTATAAATTGGATTTAAAAAAAATTTTCAGAATTGCTTATAGCTATTTAAACAGGAGGGGATTAATACATTTTTTTTCAAATCCAATTTATAGGGCCCCAGATATGCATGCCGATGTAATAAAAAATAATTTTTTTAAGTTAATTTAAGTTAGTTTTTAAGTTAATTTAAGGCATGCATATCTAAGGCCCTATAAATTGGATTTCAAAAAAAATTTCAGAATTGCTTAATGCTATTTAAACAGGAGGGGATTCATAAATTTTTTTTTAAATCCAACTTATAGGGCCCCAGATATGCATGCCGATGTAATAAAAAATAATTTTTTTAAGTTGATTTAAGTTAGTTTTTAAGTTAATTTAAGGCATGCATATCTGGGGCCCTATAAATTAGATTTAAAAAAAAATTTATGAATCCCCTCCTGTTTAAATAGCTATAAGCAATTCTGAAATTTTTTTTTAAATCCAATTTATAGGGCCCTAGATATGCATGCCTTAAATTAACTTAAAAACTAACTTAAATTAACTTAAAAAAATTATTTTTTATTACATCGGCATGCATATCTGGGGCCCTATAAATTGGATTTAAAAAAAAATTTCAGAATTGCTTATAGCTATTTAAATAGGAGGGGATTCATACATTTTTTTTTAAATCCAACTTAAAGGGCCTCAGATATGCATGCCGATGTAATAAAAAATAATTTTTTTAAGTTAATTTAAGTTAGTTTTTAAGTTATTTTAAGGCATGCATATCTGGGGCCCTATAAATTGGATTTTAAAAAAATATCAGAATTGCTTATAGCTATTTAAACAGGAGGGGATTCATAAATTTTTTTTTAAATCCAATTTATAGGGCCCCAGATATGCATGCCAATGTAATAAAAAATAATTTTTTTAAGTTAATTTAAGTTAGTTTTTAAGTTAATTTAAGGCATGCATATCTGGGGCCCTTTAAGTTGGATTTAAAAAAAAATTTATGAATCCCCTCCTGTTTAAATAGCATTAAGCAATTCTGAAATTTTTTTTGAAATCCAATTTATAGGGCCTTAGATATGCATTCCTTAAATTAACTTAAAAACTAACTTAAATTAACTTAAAAAAATTATTTTTTATTACATCGGCATGCATATCTGGGGCCCTATAAATTGGATTTAAAAAAAAATTTATGAATCCCCTCCTGTTTAAATAGCTATAAGCAATTCTGAAATTTTTTTTTAAATCCAATTTATAGGGCCCCAGATATGCATGCCTTAAATTAACTTAAAAACTAACTTAAATTAACTTAAAAAAATTATTTTTTATTACATCGGCATGCATATCTGGGGCCCTATAAATTGGATTTAAAAAAAAATTTATGAATCCCCTCCTGTTTAAATAGCTATAAGCAATTCTGAAATTTTTTTTTAAATCCAATTTATAGGGTTTCAGATATGCATGCCGATGTAATAAAAATAATTTTTTTAAGTTAATTTAAGTTAGTTTTTAAGTTAATTTAAGGCATGCATATCTGGGGCCCTATGAATTGGATTAAAAAAAAAATTTCAGAATTGCTTATAGCTATTTAAACAGGAGGGGATTCATAAATTTTTTTTTAAATCCAATTTATAGGGCCCCAGACATGCATGCCGATGTAATAAAAAATAATTTTTTTAAGTTAATTTAAGTTAGTTTTTAAGTTATTTTAAGGCATGCATATCTGGGGTCCTATAAATTGGATTTAAAAAAAAAATTCAGAATTGCTTATAGCTATTTAAACAGGAGGGGATTCATAAATTTTTTTTTAAATCCAATTTATAGGGCCCCAGATATGCATGCCGATGTAATAAAAAATAATTTTTTTAAGTAAATTTAAGTTAGTTTTTAAGTTAATTTAAGGCATGCATATCTAAGGCCCTATAAATTGGATTTAAAAAAAAATTTATGAATCCCCTCCTGTTTAAATAGCTATAAGCAATTCTGAAATTTTTTTTTAAATCCAATTTATAGGGCCCCAGATATGCATGCCGATGTAATAAAAAATAATTTTTGAAGTTAATTTAAGTTAGTTTTTAAGTTATTTTAAGGCATGCATATCTGGGGCCCTATAAATTGGATTTAAAAAAAAATTTCAGAATTGCTTATAGCTATTTAAACAGGAGGGGATTCATAAATTTTTTTTTAAATCCAATTTATAGGGCCCCAGATATGCATGCCGATGTAATAAAAAATAATTTTTTTAAGTTAATTTAAGTTAGTTTTTAAGTTAATTTAAGGCATGCATATCTGAAGCCCTATAAGTTGGATTTAAAAAAAAATTTAAGAATCCCCTCCTGTTTAAATAGCATTAAGCAATTCTGAAATTTTTTTTGAAATCCAATTTATAGGGCCTTAGATATGCATGCCTTAAATTAACTTAAAAACTAACTTAAATTAACTTAAAAAAATTATTTTTTATTACATCGGCATGCATATCTGGGGCCCTATAAATTATATTTAAAAAAAAATTTCAGAATTGCTTATAGCTATTTAAACAGGAGGGGATTCATAAATTTTTTTTTAAATCCAACTTAAAGGGCCTCAGATATGCATGCCGATGTAATAAAAAATAATTTTTTTAAGTTAATTTAAGTTAGTTTTTAAGTTATTTTAAGGCATGCATATCTGGGGCCCTATAAATTGGATTTAAAAAAAAATTTCAGAATTGCTTATAGCTATTTAAACAGGAGGGGATTCATAAATTTTTTTTTAAATCCAATTTATAGGGCCCCAGATATGCATGCCGATGTAATAAAAAATAATTTTTTTAAGTTAATTTAAGTTAGTTTTTAAGTTAATTTAAGGCATGCATATCTGAAGCCCTATAAGTTGGATTTAAAAAAAAATTTATGAATCCCCTCCTGTTTAAATAGCATTAAGCAATTCTGAAATTTTTTTTGAAATCCAATTTATAGGGCCTTAGATATGCATGCCTTAAATTAACTTAAAAACTAACTTAAATTAACTTAAAAAAATTATTTTTTATTACATCGGCATGCATATCTGGGGCCCTATAAATTGGATTTAAAAAAAAATTTATGAATCCCCTCCTGTTTAAATAGCTATAAGCAATTCTGAAATTTTTTTTTAAATCCAATTTATAGGGCCCCAGATATGCATGCCTTAAATTAACTTAAAAACTAACTTAAATTAACTTAAAAAAATTATTTTTTATTACATCGGCATGCATATCTGGGGCCCTATATATTGGATTTAAAAAAAAATTTCAGAATTGCTTATAGCTATTTAAACAGGAGGGGATTCATAAATTTTTTTTTAAATCCAATTTATAGGGCTCCAGATATGCATGCCGATGTAATAAAAAATAATTTTTTTAAGTTAATTTAAGTTAGTTTTTAAGTTAATTTAAGGCATGCATATCTGGGGCCCTATAAATTGGATTTAAAAAAAAATTTCAGAATTGCTTATAGCTATTTAAACAGGAGGGGATTCAAAAATTTTTTTTTAAATCCAATTTATAGGGCCCCAGATATGCATGCCGATGTAATAAAAAATAATTTTTTTAAGTTAATTTAAGTTAGTTTTTAAGTTATTTTAAGGCATGCATATCTGGGGCCCTATAAATTGGATTTAAAAAAAAAATTCAGAATTGCTTATAGCTATTTAAACAGGAGGGGATTCATAAATTTTTTTTTAAATCCAATTTATAGGGCCCCAGATATGCATGCCGATGTAATAAAAAATAATTTTTTTAAGTAAATTTAAGTTAGTTTTTAAGTTAATTTAAGGCATGCATATCTAAGGCCCTATAAATTGGATTTAAAAAAAAATTTATGAATCCCCTCCTGTTTAAATAGCTATAAGCAATTCTGAAATTTTTTTTTAAATCCAATTTATAGGGCCCCAGATATGCATGCCGATGTAATAAAAAATAATTTTTTTAAGTTAATTTAAGTTAGTTTTTAAGTTATTTTAAGGCATGCATATCTGGGGCCCTATAAATTGGATTTAAAAAAAAATTTCAGAATTGCTTATAGCTATTTAAACAGGAGGGGATTCATAAATTTTTTTTTAAATCCAATTTATAGGGCCCCAGATATGCATGCCGATGTAATAAAAAATAATTTTTTTAAGTTAATTTAAGTTAGTTTTTAAGTTAATTTAAGGCATGCATATCTGAAGCCCTATAAGTTGGATTTAAAAAAAAATTTATGAATCCCCTCCTGTTTAAATAGCATTAAGCAATTCTGAAATTTTTTTTGAAATCCAATTTATAGGGCCTTAGATATGCATGCCTTAAATTAACTTAAAAACTAACTTAAATTAACTTAAAAAAATTATTTTTTATTACATCGGCATGCATATCTGGGGCCCTATAAATTGGATTTAAAAAAAAATTTCAGAATTGCTTATAGCTATTTAAACAGGAGGGGATTCAAAATTTTTTTTTTAAATCTAATTTATAGGGCCCCAGATATGCATGCCGATGTAATAAAAAATAATTTTTTTAAGTTAATTTAAGTTAGTTTTTAAGTTAATTTAAGGCATGCATATCTGAAGCCCTATAAGTTGGATTTAAAAAAAAATTTATGAATCCCCTCCTGTTTAAATAGCTATAAGCAATTCTGAAATTTTTTTTAAATCCAATTTATAGGGCCCTAGATATGCATGCCTTAAATTAACTTAAAAACTAACTTAAATTAACTTAAAAAAATTATTTTTTATTACATCGGCATGCATATCTGGGGCCCTATAAATTGGATTTAAAAAAAAATTTCAGAATTGCTTATAGCTATTTAAACAGCAGGGGATTCATAAATTTTTTTTTAAATCCAACTTAAAGGGCCTCAGATATGCATGCCGATGTAATAAAAAATAATTTTTTTAAGTTGATTTAAGTTAGTTTTTAAGTTAATTTAAGGCATGCATATCTGGGGCCCTATAAATTAGATTTAAAAAAAAATTTATGAATCCCCTCCTGTTTAAATAGCTATAAGCAATTCTGAAAATTTTTTTTAAATCCAATTTATAGGGCCCTAGATATGCATGCCTTAAATTAACTTAAAAACTAACTTAAATTAACTTAAAAAAATTATTTTTTATTACATCGGCATGCATATCTGGGGCCCTATAAATTGGATTTAAAAAAAAATTTCAGAATTGCTTATAGCTATTTAAACAGGAGGGGATTCATAAATTTTTTTTTAAATCCAACTTATAGGGCCCCAGATATGCATGCCGATGTAATAAAAAATAATTTTTTTAAGTTGATTTAAATTAGTTTTTAAGTTAATTTAAGGCATGCATATCTGGGGCCCTATAAATTAGATTTAAAAAAAAATTTATGAATCCCCTCCTGTTTAAATAGCTATAAGCAATTCTGAAAATTTTTTTTAAATCCAATTTATAGGGCCCTAGATATGCATGCCTTAAATTAACTTAAAAACTAACTTAAATTAACTTAAAAAAATTATTTTTTATTACATCGGCATGCATATCTGGGGCCCTATAAATTGGATTTAAAAAAAAATTTCAGAATTGCTTATAGCTATTTAAACAGGAGGGGATTCATAAATTTTTTTTTAAATCCAACTTAAAGGGCCTCAGATATGCATGCCGATGTAATAAAAAATAATTTTTTTAAGTTAATTTAAGTTAGTTTTTAAGTTATTTTAAGGCATGCATATCTGGGGCCCTATAAATTGGATTTAAAAAAAAATTTCAGAATTGCTTATAGCTATTTAAACAGGAGGGGATTCATAAATTTTTTTTTAAATCCAATTTATAGGGCCCCAGATATGCATGCCGATGTAATAAAAAATAATTTTTTTAAGTTAATTTAAGTTAGTTTTTAAGTTAATTTAAGGCATGCATATCTGGGGCCCTTTAAGTTGGATTTAAAAAAAAATTTATGAATCCCCTCCTGTTTAAATAGCATTAAGCAATTCTGAAATTTTTTTTGAAATCCAATTTATAGGGCCTTAGATATGCATGCCTTAAATTAACTTAAAAACTAACTTAAATTAACTTAAAAAAATTATTTTTTATTACATCGGCATGCATATCTGGGGCCCTATAAATTGGATTTAAAAAAAATTTTCAGAATTGCTTATAGCTATTTAAACAGGAGGGGATTCATAAATTTTTTTTTAAATCCAATTTATAGGGCTCCAGATATGCATGCCGATGTAATAAAAAATAATTTTTTTAAGTTAATTTAAGTTAGTTTTTAAGTTAATTTAAGGCATGCATATCTGGGGCCCTATAAATTGGATTTAAAAAAAAATTTCAGAATTGCTTATAGCTATTTAAACAGGAGGGGATTCATAAATTTTTTTTTAAATCCAATTTATAGGGCCCCAGATATGCATGCCGATGTAATAAAAAATAATTTTTTTAAGTTAATTTAAGTTAGTTTTTAAGTTATTTTAAGGCATGCATATCTGGGGCCCTATAAATTGGATTTAAAAAAAAAATTCAGAATTGCTTATAGCTATTTAAACAGGAGGGGATTCATAAATTTTTTTTTAAATCCAATTTATAGGGCTCCAGATATGCATGCCGATGTAATAAAAAATAATTTTTTTAAGTAAATTTAAGTTAGTTTTTAAGTTAATTTAAGGCATGCATATCTAAGGCCCTATAAATTGGATTTAAAAAAAAATTTATGAATCCCCTCCTGTTTAAATAGCTATAAGCAATTCTGAAATTTTTTTTTAAATCCAATTTATAGGGCCCCAGATATGCATGCCGATGTAATAAAAAATAATTTTTTTAAGTTAATTTAAGTTAGTTTTTAAGTTATTTTAAGGCATGCATATCTGGGGCCCTATAAATTGGATTTAAAAAAAAATTTCAGAATTGCTTATAGCTATTTAAACAGGAGGGGATTCATAAATTTTTTTTTAAATCCAATTTATAGGGCCCCAGATATGCATGCCGATGTAATAAAAAATAATTTTTTTAAGTTAATTTAAGTTAGTTTTTAAGTTAATTTAAGGCATGCATATCTGAAGCCCTATAAGTTGGATTTAAAAAAAAATTTATGAATCCCCTCCTGTTTAAATAGCATTAAGCAATTCTGAAATTTTTTTTGAAATCCAATTTATAGGGCCTTAGATATGCATGCCTTAAATTAACTTAAAAACTAACTTAAATTAACTTAAAAAAATTATTTTTTATTACATCGGCATGCATATCTGGGGCCCTATAAATTGGATTTAAAAAAAAATTTATGAATCCCCTCCTGTTTAAATAGCTATAAGCAATTCTGAAATTTTTTTTTAAATCCAATTTATAGGGCCCCAGATATGCATGCCTTAAAATAACTTAAAAACTAACTTAAATTAACTTAAAAAAATTATTTTTTATTACATCGGCATGCATATCTGGGGCCCTATAAATTGGATTTAAAAAAAAATTTATGAATCCCCTCCTGTTTAAATAGCTATAAGCAATTCTGAAATTTTTTTTTAAATCCAATTTATAGGGCCCCAGATATGCATGCCGATGTAATAAAAAATAATTTTTTTAAGTTAATTTAAGTTAGTTTTTAAGTTAATTTAAGGCATGCATATCTGGGGCCCTATAAATTAGATTTAAAAAAAAATTTATGAATCCCCTCCTGTTTAAATAGCTATAAGCAATTCTGAAAATTTTTTTTAAATCCAATTTATAGGGCCCTAGATATGCATGCCTTAAATTAACTTAAAAACTAACTTAAATTAACTTAAAAAAATTATTTTTTATTACATCGGCATGCATATCTGGGGCCCTATAAATTGGATTTAAAAAAAAATTTCAGAATTGCTTATAGCTATTTAAACAGGAGGGGATTCATAAATTTTTTTTTAAATCCAACTTATAGGGCCCCAGATATGCATGCCGATGTAATAAAAAATAATTTTTTTAAGTTGATTTAAATTAGTTTTTAAGTTAATTTAAGGCATGCATATCTGGGGCCCTATAAATTAGATTTAAAAAAAAATTTATGAATCCCCTCCTGTTTAAATAGCTATAAGCAATTCTGAAATTTTTTTTTAAATCCAATTTATAGGGCCCTAGATATGCATGCCTTAAAATAACTTAAAAACTAACTTAAATTAACTTAAAAAAATTATTTTTTATTACATCGGCATGCATATCTGAGGCCCTTTAAGTTGGATTTAAAAAAAAATTTATGAATCCCCTCCTGTTTAAATAGCTATAAGCAATTCTGAAATTTTTTTTTAAATCCAATTTATAGGGCCCCAGATATGCATGCCGATGTAATAAAAAATAATTTTTTTAAGTTAATTTAAGTTAGTTTTTAAGTTAATTTAAGGCATGCATATCTAGGGCCCTATAAATTGGATTTAAAAAAAATTTTCAGAATTGCTTATAGCTATTTAAACAGGAGGGGATTCATAAATTTTTTTTCTAAATCTAATTTATAGGGCCCCAGATATGCATGCCTTAAATTAACTTAAAAACTAATTTAAATCAACTTAAAAAAATTATTTTTTATTACATCGGCATGCATATCTGGGGCCCTATAAGTTGGATTTAAAAAAAAATTTATGAATCCCCTCCTGTTTAAATAGCTATAAGCAATTCTGAAATTTTTTTTTAAATCCAATTTATAGGGCCCCAGATATGCATGCCGATGTAATAAAAAATAATTTTTTTAAGTTAATTTAAGTTAGTTTTTAAGTTAATTTAAGGCATGCATATCTAGGGCCCTATAAATTGGATTTAAAAAAAATTTTCAGAATTGCTTATAGCTATTTAAACAGGAGGGGATTCATAAATTTTTTTTTAAATCTAATTTATAGGGCCCCAGATATGCATGCCTTAAATTAACTTAAAAACTAACTTAAATCAACTTAAAAAAATTATTTTTTATTACATCGGCATGCATATCTGAGGCCCTTTAAGTTGGATTTAAAAAAAAATTTATGAATCCCCTGCTGTTTAAATAGCTATAAGCAATTCTGAAATTTTTTTTTAAATCCAATTTATAGGGCCCCAGATATGCATGCCGATGTAATAAAAAATAATTTTTTTAAGTTAATTTAAGTTAGTTTTTAAGTTAATTTAAGGCATGCATATCTAGGGCCCTATAAATTGGATTTAAAAAAAATTTCAGAATTGCTTATAGCTATTTAAACAGGAGGGGATTCATAAATTTTTTTTTAAATCCAACTTATAGGGCTTCAGATATGCATGCCTTAAATTAACTTAAAAACTAACTTAAATTAACTTAAAAAAATTATTTTTTATTACATCGGCATGCATATCTGGGGCCCTATAAATTAGATTTAAAAAAAAAATTTTGAATCCCCTCCTGTTTAAATAGCTATAAGCAATTCTGAAATTTTTTTTTAAATCCAATTTATAGGGCCCCAGATATGCATGCCGATGTAATAAAAAATAATTTTTTTAAGTTAATTTAAGTTAGTTTTTAAGTTAATTTAAGGCATGCATATCTAAGGCCCTATAAATTGGATTTCAAAAAAAATTTCAGAATTGCTTAATGCTATTTAAACAGGAGGGGATTCATAAATTTTTTTTTAAATCCAACTTATAGGGCTTCAGATATGCATGCCTTAAATTAACTTAAAAACTAACTTAAATTAACTTAAAAAAATTATTTTTTATTACATCGGCATGCATATCTGGGGCCCTATAAATTGGATTTAAAAAAAAATTTATGAATCCCCTCCTGTTTAAATAGCTATAAGCAATTCTGAAATTTTTTTTTAAATCCAATTTATAGGGCCCCAGATATGCATGCCTTAAAATAACTTAAAAACTAACTTAAATTAACTTAAAAAAATTATTTTTTATTACATCGGCATGCATATCTGGGGCCCTATAAATTGGATTTAAAAAAAAATTTCAGAATTGCTTATAGCTATTTAAACAGGAGGGGATTCATAAATTTTTTTTTAAATCCAATTTATAGGGCCTTAGATATGCATGCCTTAAATTAACTTAAAAACTAACTTAAATTTACTTAAAAAAATTATTTTTTATTACATCGGCATGCATATCTGGGGCCCTATAAATTGGATTTAAAAAAAAATTTATGAATCCCCTCCTGTTTAAATAGCTATAAGCAATTCTGAATTTTTTTTTTAAATCCAATTTATAGGGCCCCAGATATGCATGCCTTAAAATAACTTAAAAACTAACTTAAATTAACTTAAAAAAATTATTTTTTATTACATCGGCATGCATATCTGGGGCCCTATAAATTGGATTAAAAAAAAAATTTATGAATCCCCTCCTGTTTAAATAGCTATAAGCAATTCTGAAATTTTTTTTTAAATCCAATTTATAGGGCCCCAGATATGCATGCCTTAAATTAACTTAAAAACTAACTTAAATTAACTTAAAAAAATTATTTTTTATTACATCGGCATGCATATCTGGAGCCCTATAAATTGGATTTAAAAAAAAATTTATGAATCCCCTCCTGTTTAAATAGCTATAAGCAATTCTGAAATTTTTTTTTAAATCCAATATATAGGGCCCCAGATATGCATGCCGATGTAATAAAAAATAATTTTTTTAAGTTAATTTAAGTTAGTTTTTAAGTTAATTTAAGGCATGCATATCTGGGGCCCTATAAATTGGATTTAAAAAAAAATTTCAGAATTGCTTATAGCTATTTAAACAGGAGGGGATTCATAAATTTTTTTTTAAATCCAATTTATAGGGCCCCAGATATGCATGCCGATGTAATAAAAAATAATTTTTTTAAGTTAATTTAAGTTAGTTTTTAAGTTAATTTAAGGCATGCATATCTAAGGCCCTATAAATTGGATTTCAAAAAAAATTTCAGAATTGCTTAATGCTATTTAAACAGGAGGGGATTCATAAATTTTTTTTTAAATCCAACTTATAGGGCTTCAGATATGCATGCCTTAAATTAACTTAAAAACTAACTTAAATTAACTTAAAAAAATTATTTTTTATTACATCGGCATGCATATCTGGGGCCCTATAAATTGGATTTAAAAAAAAATTTATGAATCCCCTCCTGTTTAAATAGCTATAAGCAATTCTGAAATTTTTTTTTAAATCCAATTTATAGGGCCCCAGATATGCATGCCTTAAAATAACTTAAAAACTAACTTAAATTAACTTAAAAAAATTATTTTTTATTACATCGGCATGCATATCTGAGGCCCTTTAAGTTGGATTTAAAAAAAAATTTATGAATCCCCTCCTGTTTAAATAGCTATAAGCAATTCTGAAATTTTTTTTTAAATATAATTTATAGGGCCCCAGATATGCATGCCGATGTAATAAAAAATAATTTTTTTAAGTTAATTTAAGTTAGTTTTTAAGTTAATTTAAGGAATGCATATCTGAAGCCCTATAAGTTGGATTTAAAAAAAAATTTATGAATCCCCTCCTGTTTAAATAGCATTAAGCAATTCTGAAATTTTTTTTGAAATCCAATTTATAGGGCCTTAGATATGCATGCCTTAAATTAACTTAAAAACTAACTTAAATTAACTTAAAAAAATTATTTTTTATTACATCGGCATGCATATCTGGGGCCCTATAAATTATATTTAAAAAAAAATTTCAGAATTGCTTATAGCTATTTAAACAGGAGGGGATTCATAAATTTTTTTTTAAATCCAATTTATAGGGCCCCAGATATGCATGCCGATGTAATAAAAAATAATTTTTTTAAGTTAATTTAAGTTAGTTTTTAAGTTAATTTAAGGCATGCATATCTAAGGCCCTATAAATTGGATTTCAAAAAAAATTTCAGAATTGCTTAATGCTATTTAAACAGGAGGGGATTCATAAATTTTTTTTTAAATCCAATTTATAGGGCCCCAGATATGCATGCCGATGTAATAAAAAATAATTTTTTTAAGTTAATTTAAGTTAGTTTTTAAGTTAATTTAAGGAATGCATATCTGAAGCCCTATAAGTTGGATTTAAAAAAAAATTTATGAATCCCCTCCTGTTTAAATAGCTATAAGCAATTCTGAAATTTTTTTTTAAATCCAATTTATAGGGCCCCAGATATGCATGCCTTAAAATAACTTAAAAACTAACTTAAATTAACTTAAAAAAATTATTTTTTATTACATCGGCATGCATATCTGGGGCCCTATAAATTGGATTTAAAAAAAAATTTATGAATCCCCTCCTGTTTAAATAGCTATAAGCAATTCTGAAATTTTTTTTTAAATATAATTTATAGGGCCCCAGATATGCATGCCGATGTAATAAAAAATAATTTTTTTAAGTTAATTTAAGTTAGTTTTTAAGTTAATTTAAGGCATGCATATCTAAGGCCCTATAAATTGGATTTCAAAAAAAATTTCAGAATTGCTTAATGCTATTTAAACAGGAGGGGATTCATAAATTTTTTTTTAAATCCAACTTATAGGGCTTCAGATATGCATTCCTTAAATTAACTTAAAAACTAACTTAAATTAACTTAAAAAAATTATTTTTTATTACATCGGCATGCATATCTGGGGCCCTATAAATTGGATTTAAAAAAAAATTTATGAATCCCCTCCTGTTTAAATAGCTATAAGCAATTCTGAAATTTTTTTTTAAATCCAATTTATAGGGCCCCAGATATGCATGCCTTAAAATAACTTAAAAACTAACTTAAATTAACTTAAAAAAATTATTTTTATTACATCGGCATGCATATCTGGAGCCCTATAAATTGGATTTAAAAAAAAATTTATGAATCCCCTCCTGTTTAAATAGCTATAAGCAATTCTGAAATTTTTTTTTAAATCCAATTTATAGGGCCCCAGATATGCATGCCGATGTAATAAAAAATAATTTTTTTAAGTTAATTTAAGTTAGTTTTTAAGTTAATTTAAGGCATGCATATCTGGGGCCCTATAAATTGGATTTAAAAAAAAATTTCAGAATTGCTTATAGCTATTTAAACAGGAGGGGATTCATAAATTTTTTTTTAAATCCAATTTATAGGGCCCCAGATATGCATGCCGATGTAATAAAAAATAATTTTTTTAAGTTAATTTAAGTTAGTTTTTAAGTTAATTTAAGGAATGCATATCTAAGGCCCTATAAATTGGATTTCAAAAAAAATTTCAGAATTGCTTAATGCTATTTAAACAGGAGGGGATTCATAAATTTTTTTTTAAATCCAACTTAAAGGGCCCCAGATATGCATGCCTTAAATTAACTTAAAAACTAACTTAAATTAACTTAAAAAAATTATTTTTTATTACATCGGCATGCATATCTGGGGCCCTATAAGTTGGATTTAAAAAAAAATTTATGAATCATCTCCTGTTTAAATAGCTATAAGCAATTCTGAAATTTTTTTTTAAATCCAATTTATAGGGCCCCAGATATGCATGCCGATGTAATAAAAAATAATTTTTTTAAGTTAATTTAAGTTAGTTTTTAAGTTAATTTAAGGCATGCATATCTGGGGCCCTTTAAGTTGGAAATTTTTTTTGAAATCCAATTTATAGGGCCTTAGATATGCATGCCTTAAATTAACTTAAAAACTAACTTAAATTAACTTAAAAAAATTATTTTTTATTACATCGGCATGCATATCTGGGGCCCTATAAATTGGATTTAAAAAAAAATTTATGAATCCCCTCCTGTTTAAATAGCTATAAGCAATTCTGAAATTTTTTTTTAAATCCAATTTATAGGGCCCCAGATATGCATGCCGATGTAATAAAAAATAATTTTTTTAAGTTAATTTAAGTTAGTTTTTAAGTTAATTTAAGGCATGCATATCTAAGGCCCTATAAATTGGATTTCAAAAAAAAATTCAGAATTGCTTAATGCTATTTAAACAGGAGGGGATTCATAAATTTTTTTTTAAATCCAACTTATAGGGCCCCAGATATGCATGCCGATGTAATAAAAAATAATTTTTTTAAGTTGATTTAAGTTAGTTTTTAAGTTAATTTAAGGCATGCATATCTGTGGCCCTATAAATAAGATTTAAAAAAAAATTTATGAATCCCCTCCTGTTTAAATAGCTATAAGCAATTCTGAAAATTTTTTTTAAATCCAATTTATAGGGCCCTAGATATGCATGCCTTAAATTAACTTAAAAACTAACTTAAATTAACTTAAAAAAAATATTTTTTATTACATCGGCATGCATATCTGAGGCCCTTTAAGTTGGATTTAAAAAAAAATTTATGAATCCCCTCCTGTTTAAATAGCTATAAGCAATTCTGAAATTTTTTTTTAAATCCATTTTATGGGGTTTCAGATATGCATGCCGATGTAATAAAAAATAATTTTTTTAAGTTAATTTAAGTTAGTTTTTAAGTTAATTTAAGGCATGCATATCTAAGGCCCTATAAATTGGATTTCAAAAAAAATTTCAGAATTGCTTAATGCTATTTAAACAGGAGGGGATTCATAAATTTTTTTTTAAATCCAACTTATAGGGCCCCAGATATGCATGCCGATGTAATAAAAATTAATTTTTTTAAGTTGATTTAAGTTAGTTTTTCAGTTAATTTAAGGCATGCATATCTGGGGCCCTATAAATTAGATTTAAAAAAAAATTTATGAATCCCCTCCTGTTTAAATAGCATTAAGCAATTCTGAAATTTTTTTTGAAATCCAATTTATAGGGCCTTAGATATGCATGCCTTAAATTAACTTAAAAACTAACTTAAATTAACTTAAAAAAATTATTTTTTATTACATCGGCATGCATATCTGGGGCCCTATAAATTAGATTTAAAAAAAAATTTATGAATCCCCTCCTGTTTAAATAGCATTAAGCAATTCTGAAATTTTTTTTTAAATCCAATTTATAGGGCCCCAGATATGCATGCCGATGTAATAAAAAATAATTTTTTTAAGTTAATTTAAGTTAGTTTTTAAGTTAATTTAAGGCATGCATATCTAAGGCCCTATAAATTGGATTTAAAAAAAATTTTCAGAATTGCTTATAGCTATTTAAACAGGAGGGTATTCATAAATTTTTTTTTAAATCTAATTTATAGGGCCCCAGATATGCATGCCTTAAATTAACTTAAAAACTAACTTAAATTAACTTAAAAAAATTATTTTTTATTACATCGGCATGCATATCTGGGGCCCTATAAATTGGATTTAAAAAAAAATTTCAGAATTGCTTAATGCTATTTAAACAGGAGGGGATTCATAAATTTTTTTTTAAATCCAACTTAAAGGGCCCCAGATATGCATGCCGATGTAATAAAAAATAATTTTTTTAAGTTAATTTAAGTTAGTTTTTAAGTTA
This sequence comes from Pedicia rivosa, assembly GCA_963082725.1. Taxonomy (NCBI): domain Eukaryota; kingdom Metazoa; phylum Arthropoda; class Insecta; order Diptera; family Pediciidae; genus Pedicia; species Pedicia rivosa. The sequence goes on along the minus strand of OY720153.1, from coordinate 563,726 downwards.
ATTTAAGGCATGCATATCTAAGGCCCTATAAATTGGATTTCAAAAAAAATTTCAGAATTGCTTAATGCTATTTAAACAGGAGGGGATTCATAAATTTTTTTTTAAATCTAATTTATAGGGCCCCAGATATGCATGCCTTAAATTAACTGAAAAACTAACTTAAATCAACTTAAAAAAATTAATTTTTATTACATCGGCATGCATATCTGAGGCCCTTTAAGTTGGATTTAAAAAAAAAATTATGAATCCCCTCCTGTTTAAATAGCTATAAGCAATTCTGAAATTTTTTTTGAAATCCAATTTATAGGGCCCTAGATATGCATGCCTTAAATTAACTTAAAAACTAACTTAAATTAACTTAAAAAAAATATTTTTTATTACATCGGCATGCATATCTGAGGCCCTTTAAGTTGGATTTAAAAAAAAATTTATGAATCCCCTCCTGTTTAAATAGCTATAAGCAATTCTGAAATTTTTTTTTAAATCCATTTTATGGGGTTTCAGATATGCATGCCGATGTAATAAAAAATAATTTTTTTAAGTTAATTTAAGTTAGTTTTTAAGTTAATTTAAGGCATGCATATCTAAGGCCCTATAAATTGGATTTCAAAAAAAATTTCAGAATTGCTTATAGCTATTTAAACAGGAGGGGATTCATAATTTTTTTTTTAAATCCAACTTAAAGGGCCTCAGATATGCATGCCGATGTAATAAAAATTAATTTTTTTAAGTTGATTTAAGTTAGTTTTTCAGTTAATTTAAGGCATGCATATCTGGGGCCCTATAAATTAGATTTAAAAAAAAATTTATGAATCCCCTCCTGTTTAAATAGCATTAAGCAATTCTGAAATTTTTTTTGAAATCCAATTTATAGGGCCTTAGATATGCATGCCTTAAATTAACTTAAAAACTAACTTAAATTAACTTAAAAAAATTATTTTTTATTACATCGGCATGCATATCTGGGGCCCTTTAAGTTGGATTTAAAAAAAAATTTATGAATCCCCTCCTGTTTAAATAGCATTAAGCAATTCTGAAATTTTTTTTTAAATCCAATTTATAGGGCCCCAGATATGCATGCCGATGTAATAAAAAATAATTTTTTTAAGTTAATTTAAGTTAGTTTTTAAGTTAATTTAAGGCATGCATATCTGGGGCCCTATAAATTAGATTTAAAAAAAAATTTATGAATCCCCTCCTGTTTAAATAGCTATAAGCAATTCTGAAAATTTTTTTTAAATCCAATTTATAGGGCCTTAGATATGCATGCCTTAAATTAACTTAAAAACTAACTTAAATTAACTTAAAAAAATTATTTTTTATTACATCGGCATGCATATCTGGGGCCCTATAAATTGGATTTAAAAAAAAATTTATGAATCCCCTCCTGTTTAAATAGCATTAAGCAATTCTGAAATTTTTTTTGAAATCCAATTTATAGGGCCTTAGATATGCATGCCTTAAATTAACTTAAAAACTAACTTAAATTAACTTAAAAAAATTATTTTTTATTACATCGGCATGCATATCTGAGGCCCTTTAAGTTGGATTTAAAAAAAAAATTATGAATCCCCTCCTGTTTAAATAGCTATAAGCAATTCTGAAATTTTTTTTGAAATCCAATTTATAGGGCCTTAGATATACATGCCTTAAATTAACCTAAAAACTAACTTAAATTAACTTAAAAAAATTATTTTTTATTACATCCGCATGCATATCTGGGGCCCTATAAATTGGATTTAAAAAAAAATTTATGAATCCCCTCCTGTTTAAATAGCTATAAGCAATTCTGAAATTTTTTTTTAAATCCAATTTATAGTGCCCCAGATATGCATGCCGATGTAATAAAAAATAATTTTTTTAAGTTAATTTAAGTTAGTTTTTAAGTTAATTTAAGGCATGCATATCTAAGGCCCTATAAATTGGATTTCAAAAAAAATTTCAGAATTGCTTATAGCTATTTAAATAGGAGGGGATTCATAAATTTTTTTTTAAATCTAATTTATAGGGCCCCAGATATGCATGCCGATGTAATAAAAAATAATTTTTTTAAGTTAATTTAAGTTAGTTTTTAAGTTAATTTAAGGCATGCATATCTGGGGCCCTTTAAATTGGATTTAAAAAAAAATTTCAGAATTGCTTATAGCTATTTAAACAGGAGGGGATTCATAAATTTTTTTTTAAATCTAATTTATAGGGCCCCAGATATGCATGCCTTAAATTAACTTAAAAACTAACTTAAATTAACTTAAAAAAATTATTTTTTATTACATCGGCATGCATATCTGGGGCCCTATAAATTGGATTTAAAAAAAAATTTCAGAATTGCTTATAGCTATTTAAACAGGAGGGGATTCATAAATTTTTTTTTAAATCCAATTTATAGGGCCCCAGATATGCATGCCGATGTAATAAAAAATAATTTTTTTAAGTTAATTTAAGTTAGTTTTTAAGTTAATTTAAGGCATGCATATCTGGGGCCCTATAAATTAGATTTAAAAAAAAATTTATGAATCCCCTCCTGTTTAAATAGCTATAAGCAATTCTGAATTTTTTTTTAAATCCAATTTAAAGGGCCCCAGATATGCATGCCTTAAATTAACTTAAAAACTAACTTAAATTAACTTAAAAAAATTATTTTTTATTACATCGGCATGCATATCTGGGGCCCTATAAATTAGATTTAAAAAAAAATTTATGAATCCCCTCCTGTTTAAATAGCTATAAGCAATTCTGAAATTTTTTTTGAAATCCAATTTATAGGGCCTTAGATATGCATGCCTTAAATTAACTTAAAAACTAACTTAAATTAACTTAAAAAAATTATTTTTTATTACATCGGCATGCATATCTGGGGCACTATAAATTGGATTTAAAAAAAAATTTCAGAATTGCTTATAGCTATTTAAACAGGAGGGGATTCATAAATTTTTTTTTAAATCTAATTTATAGGGCCCCAGATATGCATGCCGATGTAATAAAAAATAATTTTTTTAAGTTAATTTAAGTTAGTTTTTAAGTTAATTTAAGGCATGCATATCTGAAGCCCTTTAAATTGGATTTAAAAAAAAATTTCAGAATTGCTTATAGCTATTTAAACAGGAGGGGATTCATAAATTTTTTTTTAAATCTAATTTATAGGGCCCCAGATATGCATGCCTTAAATTAACTTAAAAACTAACTTAAATTAACTTAAAAAAATTATTTTTTTTTACATCGGCATGCATATCTGGGGCCCTATAAATTAGATTTAAAAAAAAATTTATGAATCCCCTCCTGTTTAAATAGCTATAAGCAATTCTGAAATTTTTTTTTAAATCCAATTTATAGTGCCCCAGATATGCATGCCGATGTAATAAAAAATAATTTTTTTAAGTTAATTTAAGTTAGTTTTTAAGTTAATTTAAGGCATGCATATCTAAGGCCCTATAAATTGGATTTCAAAAAAAATTTCAGAATTGCTTATAGCTATTTAAACAGGAGGGGATTCATAAATTTTTTTTTAAATCTAATTTATAGGGCCCCAGATATGCATGCCGATGTAATAAAAAATAATTTTTTTAAGTTAATTTAAGTTAGTTTTTAAGTTAATTTAAGGCATGCATATCTGGGGCCCTTTAAATTGGATTTAAAAAAAAATTTCAGAATTGCTTATAGCTATTTAAACAGGAAGGGATTCATAAATTTTTTTTTAAATCTAATTTATAGGACCCCAGATATGCATGCCTTAAATTAACTTAAAAACTAACTTAAATTAACTTAAAAAAATTATTTTTTATTACATCGGCATGCATATCTGGGGCCCTATAAGTTGGATTTAAAAAAAAATTTATGAATCCCCTCCTGTTTAAATAGCTATAAGCAATTCTGAAATTTTTTTTTAAATCCAATTTATAGGGCCCCAGATATGCATGCCGATGTAATAAAAAATAATTTTTTTAAGTTAATTTAAGTTAGTTTTTAAGTTAATTTAAGGCATGCATATCTGGGGCCGATGTAATAAAAAATAATTTTTTTAAGTTAATTTAAGTTAGTTTTTAAGTTAATTTAAGGCATGCATATCTAAGGCCCTATAAATTGGATTTCAAAAAAAATTTCAGAATTGCTTATAGCTATTTAAACAGGAGGGGATTCATAAATTTTTTTTTAAATCTAATTTATAGGGCCCCAGATATTCATGCCGATGTAATAAAAAATAATTTTTTTAAGTTAATTTAAGTTAGTTTTTAAGTTAATTTAAGGCATGCATATCTGGGGCCCTTTAAATTGGATTTAAAAAAATTTTTCAGAATTGCTTATAGCTATTTAAACAGGAGGGGATTCATAAATTTTTTTTTAAATCTAATTTATAGGGCCCCAGATATGCATGCCTTAAATTAACTTAAAAACTAACTTAAATTAACTTAAAAAAATTATTTTTTATTACATCGGCATGCATATCTGGGGCCCTATAAATTAGATTTAAAAAAAAATTTATGAATCCCCTCCTGTTTAAATAGCTATAAGCAATTCTGAAATTTTTTTTTAAATCCAATTTAAAGGGCCCCAGATATGCATGCCTTAAATTAACTTAAAAACTAACTTAAATTAACTTAAAAAAATTATTTTTTATTACATCGGCATGCATATCTGGGGCCCTATAAATTAGATTTAAAAAAAAATTTATGAATCCCCTCCTGTTTAAATAGCTATAAGCAATTCTGAAATTTTTTTTGAAATCCAATTTATAGGGCCTTAGATATGCATGCCTTAAATTAACTTAAAAACTAACTTAAATTAACTTAAAAAAATTATTTTTTATTACATCGGCATGCATATCTGGGGCACTATAAATTGGATTTAAAAAAAAATTTCAGAATTGCTTATAGCTATTTAAACAGGAGGGGATTCATAAATTTTTTTTTAAATCTAATTTATAGGGCCCCAGATATGCATGCCGATGTAATAAAAAATAATTTTTTTAAGTTAATTTAAGTTAGTTTTTAAGTTAATTTAAGGCATGCATATCTAGGGCCCTATAAATTGGATTTAAAAAAAATTTCAGAATTGCTTAATGCTATTTAAACAGGAGGGGATTCATAAATTTTTTTTTAAATCCAACTTATAGGGCCCCAGATATGCATGCCGATGTAATAAAAAATAATTTTTTTAAGTTAATTTAAGTTAGTTTTTAAGTTAATTTAAGGCATGCATATCTAGGGGCCTATAAATTGGATTTAAAAAAAATTTTCAGAATTGCTTATAGCTATTTAAACAGGAGGGGATTCATAAATTTTTTTTTAAATCTAATTTATAGGGCCCCAGATATGCATGCCTTAAATTAACTTAAAAACTAACTTAAATTAACTTAAAAAAATTATTTTTTATTACATCGGCATGCATATCTGGGGCCCTATAAATTGGATTTAAAAAAAAATTTCAGAATTGCTTATAGCTATTTAAACAGGAGGGGATTCACAAATTTTTTTTAAATCTAATTTATAGGGCCCCAGATATGCATGCCTTAAATTAACTTAAAAACTAACTTAAATCAACTTAAAAAAATTATTTTTTATTACATCGGCATGCATATCTGGGGCCCTATAAGTTGGATTTAAAAAAAAATTTATGAATCCCCTCCTGTTTAAATAGCATTAAGCAATTCTGAAATTTTTTTTGAAATCCAATTTATAGGGCCTTAGATATGCATGCCTTAAATTAACTTAAAAACTAACTTAAATTAACTTAAAAAAATTATTTTTTATTACATCGGCATGCATATCTGGGGCCCTATAAATTGGATTTAAAAAAAAATTTATGAATCCCCTCCTGTTTAAAAAGCTAAAAGCAATTCTGAAATTTTTTTTTAAATCCAATTTATAGGGCCCCAGATATGCATGCCTTAAAATAACTTAAAAACTAACTTAAATTAACTTAAAAAATTTATTTTTTATTACATCGGCATGCATATCTGGGGCCCTATAAATTGGATTTAAAAAAAAATTTCAGAATTGCTTATAGCTATTTAAACAGGAGGGGATTCATAAATTTTTTTTTAAATCCAACTTAAAGGGCCTCAGATATGCATGCCGATGTAATAAAAAATAATTTTTTTAAGTTAATTTAAGTTAGTTTTTAAGTTAATTTAAGGCATGTATATCTAAGGCCCTATAAATTGGATTTCAAAAAAAATTTCAGAATTGCTTATAGCTATTTAAACAGGAGGGGATTCATAAATTTTTTTTTAAATCCAACTTAAAGGGCCTCAGATATGCATGCCGATGTAATAAAAAATAATTTTTTTAAGTTAATTTAAGTTAGTTTTTAAGTTAATTTAAGGCATGCATATCTAAGGCCCTATAAATTGGATTTCAAAAAAAATTTCAGAATTGCTTAATGCTATTTAAACAGGAGGGGATTCATAAATTTTTTTTTAAATCCAATTTATAGGGCCCCAGATATGCATGCCGATGTAATAAAAAATAATTTTTTTAAGTTAATTTAAGTTAGTTTTTAAGTTAATTTAAGGCATGCATATCTAAGGCCCTATAAATTGGATTTAAAAAAAATTTTCAGAATTGCTTATAGCTATTTAAACAGGAGGGGATTCATAAATTTTTTTTTAAATCTAATTTATAGGGCCCCAGATATGCATGCCTTAAATTAACTTAAAAACTAACTTAAATTAACTTAAAAAAATTATTTTTTATTACATCGGCATGCATATCTGGGGCCCTATAAATTGGATTTAAAAAAAAATTTCAGAATTGCTTATAGCTATTTAAACAGGAGGGGATTCATAATTTTTTTTTTAAATCCAACTTAAAGGGCCTCAGATATGCATGCCGATGTAATAAAAAATAATTTTTTTAAGTTAATTTAAGTTAGTTTTTAAGCTAATTTAAGGCATGCATATCTGAAGCCCTATAAGAATCCCCTCCTGTTTAAATAGCATTAAGCAATTCTGAAATTTTTTTTTAAATCCAATTTATAGGGCCCCAGATATGCATGCCGATGTAATAAAAAATAATTTTTTTAAGTTAATTTAAGTTAGTTTTTAAGTTAATTTAAGGCATGCATATCTGGGGCCCTATAAATTAGATTTAAAAAAAAATTTATGAATCCCCTCCTGTTTAAATAGCTATAAGCAATTCTGAAAAATTTTTTTAAATCCAATTTATAGGGCCTTAGATATGCATGCCTTAAATTAACTTAAAAACTAACTTAAATTAACTTAAAAAAATTATTTTTTATTACATCGGCATGCATATCTGGGGCCCTATAAATTGGATTTAAAAAAAAATTTATGAATCCCCTCCTGTTTAAATAGCATTAAGCAATTCTGAAATTTTTTTTGAAATCCAATTTATAGGGCCTTAGATATGCATGCCTTAAATTAACTTAAAAACTAACTTAAATTAACTTAAAAAAATTATTTTTTATTACATCGGCATGCATATCTGAGGCCCTTTAAGTTGGATTTAAAAAAAAAATTATGAATCCCCTCCTGTTTAAATAGCTATAAGCAATTCTGAAATTTTTTTTGAAATCCAATTTATAGGGCCTTAGATATACATGCCTTAAATTAACTTAAAAACTAACTTAAATTAACTTAAAAAAATTATTTTTTATTACATCGGCATGCATATCTGGGGCCCTATAAATTGGATTTAAAAAAAAATTTATGAATCCCCTCCTGTTTAAATAGCTATAAGCAATTCTGAAATTTTTTTTTAAATCCAATTTATAGTGCCCCAGATATGCATGCCGATGTAATAAAAAATAATTTTTTTAAGTTAATTTAAGTTAGTTTTTAAGTTAATTTAAGGCATGCATATCTAAGGCCCTATAAATTGGATTTCAAAAAAAATTTCAGAATTGCTTATAGCTATTTAAACAGGAGGGGATTCATAAATTTTTTTTTAAATCTAATTTATAGGGCCCCAGATATGCATGCCGATGTAATAAAAAATAATTTTTTTAAGTTAATTTAAGTTAGTTTTTAAGTTAATTTAAGGCATGCATATCTGGGGCCCTTTAAATTGGATTTAAAAAAAAATTTCAGAATTGCTTATAGCTATTTAAACAGGAGGGGATTCATAAATTTTTTTTTAAGTCTAATTTATAGGGCCTCAGATATGCATGCCTTAAATTAACTTAAAAACTAACTTAAATTAACTTAAAAAAATTATTTTTTATTACATCGGCATGCATATCTGGGGCCCTATAAATTGGATTTAAAAAAAAATTTCAGAATTGCTTATAGCTATTTAAACAGGAGGGGATTCATAAATTTTTTTTTAAATCCAATTTATAGGGCCCCAGATATGCATGCCGATGTAATAAAAAATAATTTTTTTAAGTTAATTTAAGTTAGTTTTTAAGTTAATTTAAGGCATGCATATCTGGGGCCCTATAAATTAGATTTAAAAAAAAATTTATGAATCCCCTCCTGTTTAAATAGCTATAAGCAATTCTGAAATTTTTTTTTAAATCCAATTTAAAGGGCCCCAGATATGCATGCCTTAAATTAACTTAAAAACTAACTTAAATTAACTTAAAAAAATTATTTTTTATTACATCGGCATGCATATCTGGGGCCCTATAAATTAGATTTAAAAAAAAATTTATGAATCCCCTCCTGTTTAAATAGCTATAAGCAATTCTGAAATTTTTTTTGAAATCCAATTTATAGGGCCTTAGATATGCATGCCTTAAATTAACTTAAAAACTAACTTAAATTAACTTAAAAAAATTATTTTTTATTACATCGGCATGCATATCTGGGGCACTATAAATTGGATTTAAAAAAAAATTTCAGAATTGCTTATAGCTATTTAAACAGGAGGGGATTCATAAATTTTTTTTAAATCTAATTTATAGGGCCCCAGATATGCATGCCGATGTAATAAAAAATAATTTTTTTAAGTTAATTTAAGTTAGTTTTTAAGTTAATTTAAGGCATGCATATCTGAAGCCCTTTAAATTGGATTTAAAAAAAAATTTCAGAATTGCTTATAGCTATTTAAACAGGAGGGGATTCATAAATTTTTTTTTAAATCTAATTTATAGGGCCCCAGATATGCATGCCTTAAATTAACTTAAAAACTAACTTAAATTAACTTAAAAAAATTATTTTTTATTACATCGGCATGCATATCTGGGGCCCTATAAATTAGATTTAAAAAAAAATTTATGAATCCCCTCCTGTTTAAATAGCTATAAGCATTTCTGAAATTTTTTTTTAAATCCAATTTATAGTGCCCCAGATATGCATGCCGATGTAATAAAAAATAATTTTTTTAAGTTAATTTAAGTTAGTTTTTAAGTTAATTTAAGGCATGCATATCTAAGGCCCTATAAATTGGATTTCAAAAAAAATTTCAGAATTGCTTATAGCTATTTAAACAGGAGGGGATTCATAAATTTTTTTTTAAATCTAATTTATAGGGCCCCAGATATGCATGCCGATGTAATAAAAAATAATTTTTTTAAGTTAATTTAAGTTAGTTTTTAAGTTAATTTAAGGCATGCATATCTGGGGCCCTTTAAATTGGATTTAAAAAAAAATTTCAGAATTGCTTATAGCTATTTAAACAGGAGGGGATTCATAAATTTTTTTTTAAATCTAATTTATAGGGCCCCAGATATGCATGCCGATGTAATAAAAAATAATTTTTTTAAGTTAATTTAAGTTAGTTTTTAAGTTAATTTAAGGCATGCATATCTGGGGCACTATAAATTGGATTTAAAAAAAAATTTCAGAATTGCTTATAGCTATTTAAACAGGAGGGGATTCATAAATTTTTTTTTAAATCTAATTTATAGGGCCCCAGATATGCATGCCGATGTAATAAAAAATAATTTTTTTAAGTTAATTTAAGTTAGTTTTTAAGTTAATTTAAGGCATGCATATCTGGGGCCCTATAAATTAGATTTAAAAAAAAATTTATGAATCCCCTCCTGTTTAAATAGCTATAAGCAATTCTGAAATTTTTTTTTAAATCCAATTTAAAGGGCTTCAGATATGCATGCCTTAAATTAACTTAAAAACTAACTTAAATTAACTTAAAAAAATTATTTTTTATTACATCGGCATGCATATCTGGGGCCCTATAAATTAGATTTAAAAAAAAATTTATGAATCCCCTCCTGTTTAAATAGCTATAAGCAATTCTGAAATTTTTTTTTAAATCCAATTTATAGTGCCCCAGATATGCATGCCGATGTAATAAAAAATAATTTTTTTAAGTTAATTTAAGTTAGTTTTTAAGTTAATTTAAGGCATGCATATCTAAGGCCCTATAAATTGGATTTCAAAAAAAATTTCAGAATTGCTTATAGCTATTTAAACAGGAGGGGATTCATAATTTTTTTTTTAAATCTAATTTATAGGGCCCCAGATATGCATGCCGATGTAATAAAAAATAATTTTTTTAAGTTATTTTAAGTTAGTTTTTAAGTTAATTTAAGGCATGCATATCTGGGGCCCTTTAAATTGGATTTAAAAAAAAATTTCAGAATTGCTTATAGCTATTTAAACAGGAGGGGATTCATAAATTTTTTTTTAAATCTAATTTATAGGGCCCCAGATATGCATGCCTTAAATTAACTTAAAAACTAACTTAAATTAACTTAAAAAAATTATTTTTTATTACATCGGCATGCATATCTGGGGCCCTATAAATTGGATTTAAAAAAAAATTTATGAATCCCCTCCTGTTTAAATAGCTATAAGCAATTCTGAAATTTTTTTTTAAATCCAATTTATAGGGCCCCAGATATGCATGCCGATGTAATAAAAAATAATTTTTTTAAGTTAATTTAAGTTAGTTTTTAAGTTAATTTAAGGCATGCATATCTGGGGCCCTATAAATTAGATTTAAAAAAAAATTTATGAATCCCCTCCTGTTTAAATAGCTATAAGCAATTCTGAAATTTTTTTTTAAATCCAATTTAAAGGGCCCCAGATATGCATGCCTTAAATTAACTTAAAAACTAACTTAAATTAACTTAAAAAAATTATTTTTTATTACATCGGCATGCATATCTGGGGCCCTATAAATTAGATTTAAAAAAAAATTTATGAATCCCCTCCTGTTTAAATAGCTATAAGCAATTCTGAAATTTTTTTTGAAATCCAATTTATAGGGCCTTAGATATGCATGCCTTAAATTAACTTAAAAACTAACTTAAATTAACTTAAAAAAATTATTTTTTATTACATCGGCATGCATATCTGGGGCACTATAAATTGGATTTAAAAAAAAAATTTCAGAATTGCTTATAGCTATTTAAACAGGAGGGGATTCATAAATTTTTTTTTAAATCCAATTTATAGGGCCCCAGATATGCATGCCGATGTAATAAAAAATAATTTTTTTAAGTTAATTTAAGTTAGTTTTTAAGTTAATTTAAGGCATGCATATCTAAGGCCCTATAAATTGGATTTCAAAAAAAATTTCAGAATTGCTTATAGCTATTTAAACAGGAGGGGATTCATAAATTTTTTTTTAAATCTAATTTATAGGGCCCCAGATATGCATGCCGATGTAATAAAAAATAATTTTTTTAAGTTAATTTAAGTTAGTTTTTAAGTTAATTTAAGGCATGCATATCTGGGGCCCTTTAAATTGGATTTAAAAAAAAATTTCAGAATTGCTTATAGCTATTTAAACAGGAGGGGATTCATAAATTTTTTTTTTAATCTAATTTATAGGGCCCCAGATATGCATGCCTTAAATTAACTTAAAAACTAACTTAAATTAACTTAAAAAAATTATTTTTTATTACATCGGCATGCATATCTGGGGCCCTATAAATTGGATTTAAAAAAAAATTTCAGAATTGCTTATAGCTATTTAAACAGGAGGGGATTCATAAATTTTTTTTTAAATCCAACTTATAGGGCCCCAGATATGCATGCCGATGTAATAAAAAATAATTTTTTTAAGTTAATTTAAGTTAGTTTTTAAGTTAATTTAAGGCATGCATATCTGGGGCCCTATAAATTAGATTTAAAAAAAAATTTATGAATCCCCTCCTGTTTAAATAGCTATAAGCAATTCTGAAATTTTTTTTTAAATCCAATTTAAAGGGCCCCAGATATGCATGCCTTAAATTAACTTAAAAACTAACTTAAATTAACTTAAAAAAATTATTTTTTATTACATCGGCATGCATATCTGGGGCCCTATAAATTAGATTTAAAAAAAAATTTATGAATCCCCTCCTGTTTAAATAGCTATAAGCAATTCTGAAATTTTTTTTGAAATCCAATTTATAGGGCCTTAGATATGCATGCCTTAAATTAACTTAAAAACTAACTTAAATTAACTTAAAAAAATTATTTTTTATTACATCGGCATGCATATCTGGGGCACTATAAATTGGATTTAAAAAAAAATTTCAGAATTGCTTATAGCTATTTAAACAGGAGGGGATTCATAAATTTTTTTTTAAATCTAATTTATAGGGCCCCAGATATGCATGCCGATGTAATAAAAAATAATTTTTTTAAGTTAATTTAAGTTAGTTTTTAAGTTAATTTAAGGCATGCATATCTAAGGCCCTATAAATTGGATTTCAAAAAAAATTTCAGAATTGCTTATAGCTATTTAAACAGGAGGGGATTCATAAATTTTTTTTTAAATCTAATTTATAGGGCCCCAGATATGCATGCCGATGTAATAAAAAATAATTTTTTTAAGTTAATTTAAGTTAGTTTTTAAGTTAATTTAAGGCATGCATATCTGGGGCCCTATAAATTAGATTTAAAAAAAAATTTATGAATCCCCTCCTGTTTAAATAGCTATAAGCAATTCTGAAATTTTTTTTTAAATCCAATTTAAAGGGCCCCAGATATGCATGCCTTAAATTAACTTAAAAACTAACTTAAATTAACTTAAAAAAATTATTTTTTATTACATCGGCATGCATATCTGAGGCCCTTTAAGTTGGATTTAAAAAAAAATTTATGAATCCCCTCCTGTTTAAATAGCTATAAGCAATTCTGAAATTTTTTTTTAAATCCAACTTATAGGGCCCCAGATATGCATGCCGATGTAAAAAAAAAATAATTTTTTTAAGTTTTTGATACATCGGAATGCATATCTGGGGCCCTATAAGTTGGATTTAAAAAAAAAATTATGAATCCACTCCTGTTTAAATAGCTATAAGCAATTCTGAAATTTTTTTTTAAATCCAATTTATAGTGCCCCAGATATGCATGCCGATGTAATAAAAAATAATTTTTTTAAGTTAATTTAAGTTAGTTTTTAAGTTAATTTAAGGCATGCATATCTAAGGCCCTATAAATTGGATTTCAAAAAAAATTTCAGAATTGCTTATAGCTATTTAAACAGGAGGGGATTCATAAATTTTTTTTTAAATCTAATTTATAGGGCCCCAGATATGCATTCCGATGTATCAAAAACTTAAAAAAATTATTTTTTTTTTACATCGGCATGCATATCTGGGGCCCTATAAGTTGGATTTAAAAAAAAATTTCAGAATTGCTTATAGCTATTTAAACAGGAGGGGATTCATAAATTTTTTTTTAAATCCAACTTAAAGGGCCTCAGATATGCATGCCGATGTAATAAAAAATAATTTTTTTAAGTTAATTTAAGTTAGTTTTTAAGTTAATTTAAGGCATGCATATCTGAAGCCCTATAAGTTGGATTTAAAAAAAAATTTATGAATCCCCTCCTGTTTAAATAGCTATAAGCAATTCTGAAATTTTTTTTTAAATCCAATTTATAGGGCCCCAGATATGCATGCCTTAAATTAACTTAAAAACTAACTTAAATTAACTTAAAAAAATTATTTTTTATTACATCGGCATGCATATCTGAGGCCCTTTAAGTTGGATTTAAAAAAAAATTTATGAATCCCCTCCTGTTTAAATAGCTATAAGCAATTCTGAAATTTTTTTTTAAATCCAATTTATAGGGCCCCAGATATGCATGCCGATGTAATAAAAAATAATTTTTTTAAGTTAATTTAAGTTAGTTTTTAAGTTAATTTAAGGCATGCATATCTGGGGCCCTATAAATTGGATTTAAAAAAAAATTTCAGAATTGCTTATAGCTATTTAAACAGGAGGGGATTCATAAATTTTTTTTTAAATCCAATTTATAGGGCCCCAGATATGCATGCCGATGTAATAAAAAATAATTTTTTTAAGTTAATTTAAGTTAGTTTTTAAGTTAATTTAAGGCATGCATATCTAAGGCCCTATAAATTGGATTTCAAAAAAAAATTCAGAATTGCTTAATGCTATTTAAACAGGAGGGGATTCATAAATTTTTTTTTAAATCCAACTTATAGGGCCCCAGATATGCATGCCGATGTAATAAAAAATAATTTTTTTAAGTTGATTTAAGTTAGTTTTTAAGTTAATTTAAGGCATGCATATCTGGGGCCCTATAAATTAGATTTAAAAAAAAATTTATGAATCCCCTCCTGTTTAAATAGCTATAAGCAATTCTGAAAAAATTTTTTAAATCCAATTTATAGGGCCCTAGATATGCATGCCTTAAATTAACTTAAAAACTAACTTAAATTAACTTAAAAAAATTATTTTTTATTACATCGGCATGCATATCTGAGGCCCTTTAAGTTGGATTTAAAAAAAAAATTATGAATCCCCTCCTGTTTAAATAGCTATAAGCAATTCTGAAATTTTTTTTTAAATCCAATTTATAGGGCCCCAGATATGCATGCCTTAAAATAACTTAAAAACTAACTTAAATTAACTTAAAAAAATTATTTTTTATTACATCGGCATGCATATCTGGGGCCCTATAAATTGGATTTAAAAAAAAATTTATGAATCCCCTCCTGTTTAAATAGCTATAAGCAATTCTGAAATTTTTTTTTAAATCCAATTTATAGTGCCCCAGATATGCATGCCGATGTAATAAAAAATAATTTTTTTAAGTTAATTTAAGTTAGTTTTTAAGTTAATTTAAGGCATGCATATCTAAGGCCCTATAAATTGGATTTCAAAAAAAATTTCAGAATTGCTTATAGCTATTTAAACAGGAGGGGATTCATAAATTTTTTTTTAAATCTAATTTATAGGGCCCCAGATATGCATGCCGATGTAATAAAAAATAATTTTTTTAAGTTAATTTAAGTTAGTTTTTAAGTTAATTTAAGGCATGCATATCTGGGGCCCTTTAAATTGGATTTAAAAAAAAATTTCAGAATTGCTTATAGCTATTTAAACAGGAGGGGATTCATAAATTTTTTTTTAAATCTAATTTATAGGGCCCCAGATATGCATGCCTTAAATTAACTTAAAAACTAACTTAAATTAACTTAAAAAAATTATTTTTTATTACATCGGCATGCATATCTGGGGCCCTATAAATTGGATTTAAAAAAAAATTTCAGAATTGCTTATAGCTATTTAAACAGGAGGGGATTCATAAATTTTTTTTTAAATCCAACTTATAGGGCCCCAGATATGCATGCCGATGTAATAAAAAATAATTTTTTTAAGTTAATTTAAGTTAGTTTTTAAGTTAATTTAAGGCATGCATATCTGGGGCCCTATAAATTAGATTTAAAAAAAAATTTATGAATCCCCTCCTGTTTAAATAGCTATAAGCAATTCTGAAATTTTTTTTTAAATCCAATTTAAAGGGCCCCAGATATGCATGCCTTAAATTAACTTAAAAACTAACTTAAATTAACTTAAAAAAATTATTTTTTATTACATCGGCATGCATATCTGGGGCCCTATAAATTAGATTTAAAAAAAAATTTATGAATCCCCTCCTGTTTAAATAGCTATAAGCAATTCTGAAATTTTTTTTGAAATCCAATTTATAGGGCCTTAGATATGCATGCCTTAAATTAACTTAAAAACTAACTTAAATTAACTTAAAAAAATTATTTTTTATTACATCGGCATGCATATCTGGGGCCCTATAAATTGGATTTAAAAAAAAATTTATGAATCCCCTCCTGTTTAAATAGCTATAAGCAATTCTGAAATTTTTTTTTAAATCCAATTTATAGGGCCCCAGATATGCATGCCTTAAAATAACTTAAAAACTAACTTAAATTAACTTAAAAAAATTATTTTTTATTACATCGGCATGCATATCTGGGGCCCTATAAATTGGATTTCAAAAAAAATTTCAGAATTGCTTAATGCTATTTAAACAGGAGGGGATTCATAAATTTTTTTTTAAATCTAATTTATAGGGCCCCAGATATGCATGCCTTAAAATAACTTAAAAACTAACTTAAATTAACTTAAAAAAATTATTTTTTATTACATCGGCATGCATATCTGGGGCCCTATAAATTGGATTTCAAAAAAAATTTCAGAATTGCTTATAGCTATTTAAACAGGAGGGGATTCATAAATTTTTTTTTAAATCCAACTTAAAGGGCCTCAGATATGCATGCCGATGTAATAAAAAATAATTTTTTTAAGTTGATTTAAGTTAGTTTTTAAGTTAATTTAAGGCATGCATATCTGGGGCCCTATAAATTAGATTTAAAAAAAAATTTATGAATCCCCTCCTGTTTAAATAGCATTAAGCAATTCTGAAATTTTTTTTGAAATCCAATTTATAGGGCCCCAGATATGCATGCCGATGTAATAAAAAATAATTTTTTTAAGTTAATTTAAGTTAGTTTTTAAGTTATTTTAAGGCATGCATATCTGGGGCCCTATAAATTGGATTTAAAAAAAAATTTATGAATCCCCTCCTGTTTAAATAGCTATAAGCAATTCTGAAATTTTTTTTTAAATCCAATTTAAAGGGCCCCAGATATGCATGCCTTAAATTAACTTAAAAACTAACTTAAATTAACTTAAAAAAATTATTTTTTATTACATCGGCATGCATATCTGGGGCCCTATAAATTAGATTTA
Organism: Pedicia rivosa; assembly: GCA_963082725.1. NCBI lineage: Eukaryota > Metazoa > Arthropoda > Insecta > Diptera > Pediciidae > Pedicia > Pedicia rivosa. The sequence continues at coordinate 546,847 of OY720153.1, read as the reverse complement.
AAAAAAAATTTATGAATCCCCTCCTGTTTAAATAGCTATAAGCAATTCTGAAATTTTTTTTGAAATCCAATTTATAGGGCCTTAGATATGCATGCCTTAAATTAACTTAAAAACTAACTTAAATTAACTTAAAAAAATTATTTTTTATTACATCGGCATGCATATCTGGGGCCCTATAAATTGGATTTAAAAAAAAATTTATGAATCCCCTCCTGTTTAAATAGCATTAAGCAATTCTGAAATTTTTTTTGAAATCCAATTTATAGGGCCCCAGATATGCATGCCTTAAAATAACTTAAAAACTAACTTAAATTAACTTAAAAAAATTATTTTTTATTACATCGGCATGCATATCTGGGGCCCTATAAATTGGATTTCAAAAAAAATTTCAGAATTGCTTAATGCTATTTAAACAGGAGGGGATTCATAAATTTTTTTTTAAATCTAATTTATAGGGCCCCAGATATGCATGCCTTAAAATAACTTAAAAACTAACTTAAATTAACTTAAAAAAATTATTTTTTATTACATCGGCATGCATATCTGGGGCCCTATAAATTGGATTTCAAAAAAAATTTCAGAATTGCTTATAGCTATTTAAACAGGAGGGGATTCATAAATTTTTTTTTAAATCCAACTTAAAGGGCCTCAGATATGCATGCCGATGTAATAAAAAATAATTTTTTTAAGTTGATTTAAGTTAGTTTTTAAGTTAATTTAAGGCATGCATATCTGGGGCCCTATAAATTAGATTTAAAAAAAAATTTATGAATCCCCTCCTGTTTAAATAGCATTAAGCAATTCTGAAATTTTTTTTGAAATCCAATTTATAGGGCCCCAGATATGCATGCCGATGTAATAAAAAATAATTTTTTTAAGTTAATTTAAGTTAGTTTTTAAGTTATTTTAAGGCATGCATATCTGGGGCCCTATAAATTGGATTTAAAAAAAAATTTCAGAATTGCTTATAGCTATTTAAACAGGAGGGGATTCATAAACTTTTTTTTAAATCCAATTTATAGGGCCCCAGATATGCATGCCGATGTAATAAAAAATAATTTTTTTAAGTTAATTTAAGTTAGTTTTTAAGCTAATTTAAGGCATGCATATCTGAAGTCCTATAAGTTGGATTTAAAAAAAAATTTATGAATCCCCTCCTGTTTAAATAGCATTAAGCAATTCTGAAATTTTTTTTGAAATCCAATTTATAGGGCCTTAGATATGCATGCCTTAAATTAACTTAAAAACTAACTTAAATTAACTTAAAAAAATTATTTTTTATTACATCGGCATGCATATCTGGGGCCCTATAAATTGGATTTAAAAAAAAATTTCAGAATTGCTTAATGCTATTTAAACAGGAGGGGATTCATAAATTTTTTTTTAAATCCAACTTCAGATATGCATGCCTTAAATTAGCTTAAAAACTAACTTAAATTAACTTAAAAAAATTATTTTTTATTACATCGGCATGCATATCTGAGGCCCTTTAAGTTGGATTTAAAAAAAAAATTATGAATCCCCTCCTGTTTAAATAGCTATAAGCAATTCTGAAATTTTTTTTTAAATCCAATTTATAGGGCCCCAGATATGCATGCCGATGTAATAAAAAATAATTTTTTTAAGTTAATTTAAGTTAGTTTTTAAGTTAATTTAAGGCATGCATATCTGGGGCCCTATAAATTAGATTTAAAAAAAAATTTATGAATCCCCTCCTGTTTAAATAGCTATAAGCAATTCTGAAAATTTTTTTTAAATCCAATTTATAGGGCCCTAGATATGCATGCCTTAAATTAACTTAAAAACTAACTTAAATTAACTTAAAAAAATTATTTTTTATTACATCGGCATGCATATCTGGGGCCCTATAAATTGGATTTAAAAAAAAATTTATGAATCCCCTCCTGTTTAAATAGCTATAAGCAATTCTGAAATTTTTTTTTAAATCCAATTTATAGGGCCCCAGATATGCATGCCTTAAATTAACTTAAAAACTAACTTAAATTAACTTAAAAAAATTATTTTTTATTACATCGGCATGCATATCTGGGGCCCTATAAATTGGATTTAAAAAAAAATTTCAGAATTGCTTATAGCTATTTAAACAGGAGGGGATTCATAATTTTTTTTTTAAATCCAACTTAAAGGGCCTCAGATATGCATGCCGATGTAATAAAAAATAATTTTTTTAAGTTAATTTAAGTTAGTTTTTAAGTTAATTTAAGGCATGCATATCTAGGGCCCTATAAATTGGATTTAAAAAAAAATTTCAGAATTGCTTATAGCTATTTAAACAGGAGGGGATTCATAAATTTTTTTTTAAATCTAATTTATAGGGCCCCAGATATGCATGCCTTAAATTAACTTAAAAACTAACTTAAATCAACTTAAAAAAATTATTTTTTATTACATCGGCATGCATATCTGGGGCCCTATAAATTGGATTTAAAAAAAAATTTCAGAATTGCTTATAGCTATTTAAACAGGAGGGGATTCATAATTTTTTTTTTAAATCCAACTTAAAGGACCTCAGATATGCATGCCGATGTAATAAAAAATAATTTTTTTAAGTTAATTTAAGTTAGTTTTTAAGTTAATTTAAGGCATGCATATCTAGGGCCCTATAAATTGGATTTAAAAAAAAATTTCAGAATTGCTTATAGCTATTTAAACAGGAGGGGATTCATAAATTTTTTTTTAAATCTAATTTATAGGGCCCCAGATATGCATGCCTTAAATTAACTTAAAAACTAACTTAAATCAACTTAAAAAAATTATTTTTTATTACATCGGCATGCATATCTGGGGCCCTATAAGTTGGATTTAAAAAAAAATTTATGAATCCCCTCCTGTTTAAATAGCATTAAGCAATTCTGAAATTTTTTTTGAAATCCAATTTATAGGGCCTTAGATATGCATGCCTTAAATTAACTTAAAAACTAACTTAAATTAACTTAAAAAAATTATTTTTTATTACATCGGCATGCATATCTGGGGCCCTATAAATTGGATTTAAAAAAAAATTTCAGAATTGCTTAATGCTATTTAAACAGGAGGGGATTCATAAATTTTTTTTTAAATCCAACTTATAGGGCTTCAGATATGCATGCCTTAAATTAGCTTAAAAACTAACTTAAATTAACTTAAAAAAATTATTTTTTATTACATCGGCATGCATATCTGAGGCCCTTTAAGTTGGATTTAAAAAAAAAATTATGAATCCCCTCCTGTTTAAATAGCTATAAGCAATTCTGAAATTTTTTTTTAAATCCAATTTATAGGGCCCCAGATATGCATGCCGATGTAATAAAAAATAATTTTTTTAAATTAATTTAAGTTAGTTTTTAAGTTAATTTAAGGCATGCATATCTGGGGCCCTATAAATTAGATTTAAAAAAAAATTTATGAATCCCCACCTGTTTAAATAGCTATAAGCAATTCTGAAAATTTTTTTTAAATCCAATTTATAGGGCCCTAGATATGCATGCCTTAAATTAACTTAAAAACTAACTTAAATTAACTTAAAAAAATTATTTTTTATTACATCGGCATGCATATCTGGGGCCCTATAAATTGGATTTAAAAAAAAATTTCAGAATTGCTTATAGCTATTTAAACAGGAGGGGATTCATAATTTTTTTTTTAAATCCAACTTATAGGGCTTCAGATATGCATGCCTTAAATTAGCTTATAAACTAACTTAAATTAACTTAAAAAAATTATTTTTTATTACATCGGCATGCATATCTGGGGCCCTATAAATTGGATTTAAAAAAAAATTTATGAATCCCCTCCTGTTTAAATAGCTATAAGCAATTCTGAAATTTTTTTTTAAATCCAACTTATAGGGCCCCAGATATGCATGCCTTAAATTAACTTAAAAACTAACTTAAATCAACTTAAAAAAATTATTTTTTATTACATCGGCATGCATATCTGGGGCCCTATAAGTTGGATTTAAAAAAAAATTTATGAATCCCCTCCTGTTTAAATAGCATTAAGCAATTCTGAAATTTTTTTTGAAATCCAATTTATAGGGCCTTAGATATGCATGCCTTAAATTAACTTAAAAACTAACTTAAATTAACTTAAAAAAATTATTTTTTATTACATCGGCATGCATATCTGGGGCCCTATAAATTGGATTTAAAAAAAAATTTCAGAATTGCTTAATGCTATTTAAACAGGAGGGGATTCATAAATTTTTTTTTAAATCCAACTTATAGGGCTTCAGATATGCATGCCTTAAATTAGCTTAAAAACTAACTTAAATTAACTTAAAAAAATTATTTTTTATTACATCGGCATGCATATCTGAGGCCCTTTAAGTTGGATTTAAAAAAAAAATTATGAATCCCCTCCTGTTTAAATAGCTATAAGCAATTCTGAAATTTTTTTTTAAATCCAATTTATAGGGCCCCAGATATGCATGCCGATGTAATAAAAAATAATTTTTTTAAATTAATTTAAGTTAGTTTTTAAGTTAATTTAAGGCATGCATATCTGGGGCCCTATAAATTAGATTTAAAAAAAAATTTATGAATCCCCACCTGTTTAAATAGCTATAAGCAATTCTGAAAATTTTTTTTAAATCCAATTTATAGGGCCCTAGATATGCATGCCTTAAATTAACTTAAAAACTAACTTAAATTAACTTAAAAAAATTATTTTTTATTACATCGGCATGCATATCTGGGGCCCTATAAATTGGATTTAAAAAAAAATTTCAGAATTGCTTATAGCTATTTAAACAGGAGGGGATTCATAATTTTTTTTTTAAATCCAACTTATAGGGCTTCAGATATGCATGCCTTAAATTAGCTTATAAACTAACTTAAATTAACTTAAAAAAATTATTTTTTATTACATCGGCATGCATATCTGGGGCCCTATAAATTGGATTTAAAAAAAAATTTATGAATCCCCTCCTGTTTAAATAGCTATAAGCAATTCTGAAATTTTTTTTTAAATCCAATTTATAGGGCCCCAGATATGCATGCCTTAAATTAACTTAAAAACTAACTTAAATTAACTTAAAAAAATTATTTTTTATTACATCGGCATGCATATCTGGGGCCCTATAAATTGGATTTAAAAAAAAATTTCAGAATTGCTTATAGCTATTTAAACAGGAGGGGATTCATAATTTTTTTTTTAAATCCAACTTAAAGGGCCTCAGATATGCATGCCGATGTAATAAAAAATAATTTTTTTAAGTTAATTTAAGTTAGTTTTTAAGTTAATTTCAGGCATGCATATCTAGGGCCCTATAAATTGGATTTAAAAAAAAATTTCAGAATTGCTTATAGCTATTTAAACAGGAGGGGATTCATAAATTTTTTTTTAAATCTAATTTATAGGGCCTCAGATATGCATGCCTTAAATTAACTTAAAAACTAACTTAAATCAACTTAAAAAAATTATTTTTTATTACATCGGCATGCATATCTGGGGCCCTATAAATTGGATTTAAAAAAAAATTTATGAATCCCCTCCTGTTTAAATAGCTATAAGCAATTCTGAAATTTTTTTTTAAATCCAATTTATAGGGCCCCAGATATGCATGCCGATGTAATAAAAAATAATTTTTTTAAGTTAATTTAAGTTAGTTTTTAAGTTATTTTAAGGCATGCATATCTGGGGCCCTATAAATTGGATTTAAAAAAAAATTTCAGAATTGCTTATAGCTATTTAAACAGGAGGGGATTCATAAATTTTTTTTTTAAATCCAATTTATAGGGCCCCAGATATGCATGCCGATGTAATAAAAAATAATTTTTTTAAGTTAATTTAAGTTAGTTTTTAAGCTAATTTAAGGCATGCATATCTGAAGTCCTATAAGTTGGATTTAAAAAAAAATTTATGAATCCCCTCCTGTTTAAATAGCATTAAGCAATTCTGAAATTTTTTTTGAAATCCAATTTATAGGGCCTTAGATATGCATGCCTTAAATTAACTTAAAAACTAACTTAAATTAACTTAAAAAAATTATTTTTTATTACATCGGCATGCATATCTGGGGCCCTATAAATTGGATTTAAAAAAAAATTTCAGAATTGCTTAATGCTATTTAAACAGGAGGGGATTCATAAATTTTTTTTTAAATCCAACTTATAGGGCTTCAGATATGCATGCCTTAAATTAGCTTAAAAACTAACTTAAATTAACTTAAAAAAATTATTTTTTATTACATCGGCATGCATATCTGAGGCCCTTTAAGTTGGATTTAAAAAAAAAATTATGAATCCCCTCCTGTTTAAATAGCTATAAGCAATTCTGAAATTTTTTTTTAAATCCAATTTATAGGGCCCCAGATATGCATGCCGATGTAATAAAAAATAATTTTTTTAAGTTAATTTAAGTTAGTTTTTAAGTTAATTTAAGGCATGCATATCTGGGGCCCTATAAATTAGATTTAAAAAAAAATTTATGAATCCCCTCCTGTTTAAATAGCTATAAGCAATTCTGAAAATTTTTTTTAAATCCAATTTATAGGGCCCTAGATATGCATGCCTTAAATTAACTTAAAAACTAACTTAAATCAACTTAAAAAAATTATTTTTTATTACATCGGCATGCATATCTGGGGCCCTATAAGTTGGATTTAAAAAAAAATTTATGAATCCCCTCCTGTTTAAATAGCATTAAGCAATTCTTAAATTTTTTTTGAAATCCAATTTATAGGGCCTTAGATATGCATGCCTTAAATTAACTTAAAAACTAACTTAAATTTGCTTAAAAAAATTATTTTTTATTACATCGGCATTCATATCTGGGGCCCTATAAATTGGATTTAAAAAAAAATTTATGAATCCCCTCCTGTTTAAATAGCTATAAGCAATTCTGAAATTTTTTTTTAAATCCAATTTATAGGGCCCCAGATATGCATGCCGATGTAATAAAAAATAATTTTTTTAAGTTAATTTAAGTTAGTTTTTAAGTTATTTTAAGGCATGCATATCTGGGGCCCTATAAATTGGATTTAAAAAAAATTTTCAGAATTGCTTATAGCTATTTAAACAGGAGGGGATTCATAAATTTTTTTTTAAATCCAACTTATAGGACTTCAGATATGCATGCCTTAAATTAGCTTAAAAACTAACTTAAATTAACTTAAAAAAATTATTTTTTATTACATCGGCATGCATATCTGGGGCCCTATAAATTGGATTTAAAAAAAAATTTATGAATCCCCTCCTGTTTAAATAGCTATAAGCAATTCTGAAATTTTTTTTTAAATCCAATTTATAGGGCCCTAGATATGCATGCCTTAAATTAACTTAAAAACTAACTTAAATTAACTTAAAAAAATTATTTTTTATTACATCGGCATGCATATCTGAGGCCCTATAAATTGGATTTAAAAAAAAATTTATGAATCCCCTCCTGTTTAAATAGCTATAAGCAATTCTGAAATTTTTTTTTAAATCCAATTTATAGGGCCCTAGATATGCATGCCTTAAATTAACTTAAAAACTAACTTAAATTAACTTAAAAAAATTATTTTTTATTACATCGGCATGCATATCTGAGGCCCTTTAAGTTGGATTTAAAAAAAAAATTATGAATCCCCTCCTGTTTAAATAGCTATAAGCAATTCTGAAATTTTTTTTTAAATCCAATTTATAGGGCCCCAGATATGCATGCCGATGTAATAAAAAATAATTTTTTTAAGTTAATTTAAGTTAGTTTTTAAGTTATTTTAAGGCATGCATATCTGGGGCGATATAAATTGGATTTAAAAAAAAATTTCAGAATTGCTTATAGCTATTTAAACAGGAGGGGATTCATAAATTTTTTTTTAAATCCAATTTATAGGGCCCCAGATATGCATGCCGATGTAATAAAAAATAATTTTTTTAAGTTAATTTAAGTTAGTTTTTAAGCTAATTTAAGGCATGCATATCTGAAGTCCTATAAGTTGGATTTAAAAAAAAATTTATGAATCCCCTCCTGTTTAAATAGCATTAAGCAATTCTGAAATTTTTTTTGAAATCCAATTTATAGGGCCTTAGATATGCATGCCTTAAATTAACTTAAAAACTAACTTAAATTAACTTAAAAAAATTATTTTTTATTACATCGGCATGCATATCTGGGGCCCTATAAATTGGATTTAAAAAAAAATTTCAGAATTGCTTAATGCTATTTAAACAGGAGGGGATTCATAAATTTTTTTTTAAATCCAACTTATAGGGCTTCAGATATGCATGCCTTAAATTAGCTTAAAAACTAACTTAAATTAACTTAAAAAAATTATTTTTTATTACATCGGCATGCATATCTGAGGCCCTTTAAGTTGGATTTAAAAAAAAAAATATGAATCCCCTCCTGTTTAAATAGCTATAAGCAATTCTGAAATTTTTTTTTAAATCCAATTTATAGGGCCCCAGATATGCATGCCGATGTAATAAAAAATAATTTTTTTAAGTTAATTTAAGTTAGTTTTTAAGTTAATTTAAGGCATGCATATCTGGGGCCCTATAAATTAGATTTAAAAAAAAATTTATGAATCCCCTCCTGTTTAAATAGCTATAAGCAATTCTGAAAATTTTTTTTAAATCCAATTTATAGGGCCCTAGATATGCATGCCTTAAATTAACTTAAAAACTAACTTAAATTAACTTAAAAAAATTATTTTTTATTACATCGGCATGCATATCTGGGGCCCTATAAATTGGATTTAAAAAAAAATTTCAGAATTGCTTATAGCTATTTAAACAGGAGGGGATTCATAAATTTTTTTTTAAATCCAACTTATAGGGCTTCAGATATGCATGCCTTAAATTAGCTTATAAACTAACTTAAATTAACTTAAAAAAATTATTTTTTATTACATCGGCATGCATATCTGGGGCCCTATAAATTGGATTTAAAAAAAAATTTATGAATCCCCTCCTGTTTAAATAGCTATAAGCAATTCTGAAATTTTTTTTTAAATCCAATTTATAGGGCCCCAGATATGCATGCCGATGTAATAAAAAATAATTTTTTTAAGTTAATTTAAGTTAGTTTTTAAGTTAATTTAAGGCATGCATATCTGGGGCCCTATAAATTAGATTTAAAAAAAAATTTATGAATCCCCTCCTGTTTAAATAGCTATAAGCAATTCTGAAAATTTTTTTTAAATCCAATTTATAGGGCCCTAGATATGCATGCCTTAAATTAACTTAAAAACTAACTTAAATTAACTTAAAAAAATTATTTTTTATTACATCGGCATGCATATCTGGGGCCCTATAAATTGGATTTAAAAAAAAATTTCAGAATTGCTTATAGCTATTTAAACAGGAGGGGATTCATAAATTTTTTTTTAAATCCAACTTATAGGGCTTCAGATATGCATGCCTTAAATTAGCTTATAAACTAACTTAAATTAACTTAAAAAAATTATTTTTTATTACATCGGCATGCATATCTGGGGCCCTATAAATTGGATTTAAAAAAAAATTTATGAATCCCCTCCTGTTTAAATAGCTATAAGCAATTCTGAAATTTTTTTTTAAATCCAATTTATAGGGCCCCAGATATGCATGCCTTAAATTAACTTAAAAACTAACTTAAATTAACTTAAAAAAATTATTTTTTATTACATCGGCATGCATATCTGGGGCCCTATAAATTGGATTTAAAAAAAAATTTCAGAATTGCTTATAGCTATTTAAACAGGAGGGGATTCATAATTTTTTTTTTAAATCCAACTTAAAGGGCCTCAGATATGCATGCCGATGTAATAAAAAATAATTTTTTTAAGTTAATTTAAGTTAGTTTTTAAGTTAATTTAAGGCATGCATATCTAGGGCCCTATAAATTGGATTTAAAAAAAAATTTCAGAATTGCTTATAGCTATTTAAACAGGAGGGGATTCATAAATTTTTTTTTAAATCTAATTTATAGGGCCCCAGATATGCATGCCTTAAATTAACTTAAAAACTAACTTAAATCAACTTAAAAAAATTATTTTTTATTACATCGGCATGCATATCTGGGGCGATATAAATTGGATTTAAAAAAAAAATTATGAATCCCCTCCTGTTTAAATAGCTATAAGCAATTCTGAAATTTTTTTTTAAATCCAATTTATAGGGCCCTAGATATGCATGCCTTAAATTAACTTAAAAACTAACTTAAATTAACTTAAAAAAATTATTTTTTATTACATCGGCATGCATATCTGAGGCCCTTTAAGTTGGATTTAAAAAAAAAATTATGAATCCCCTCCTGTTTAAATAGCTATAAGCAATTCTGAAATTTTTTTTTAAATCCAATTTATAGGGCCCCAGATATGCATGCCTTAAATTAACTTAAAAACTAACTTAAATCAACTTAAAAAAATTATTTTTTATTACATCGGCATGCATATCTGGGGCCCTATAAGTTGGATTTAAAAAAAAATTTATGAATCCCCTCCTGTTTAAATAGCATTAAGCAATTCTTAAATTTTTTTTGAAATCCAATTTATAGGGCCTTAGATATGCATGCCTTAAATTAACTTAAAAACTAACTTAAATTTGCTTAAAAAAATTATTTTTTATTACATCGGCATGCATATCTGGGGCCCTATAAATTGGATTTAAAAAAAAATTTGAGTCCACTCCTGTTTAAATAGCTAAGAGCAATTCTGAAATTTTTTTTGAAATCCAACTTATAGGGCCCCAGATATGCATGCCGATGTATCAAAAACTTAAAAAATTTATTTTTTATTACATCGGCATGCATATCTGGGGCCCTATAAGTTGGATTTAAAAAAAAAATTTATGAATATACTCCTGTTTAAATAGCTAAGAGCAATTCTGAAATTTTTTTTGAAATCCAACTTATAGGGCCCCAGATATGCATGCCGATGTAATATAAACATAAAAAAATTATTTTTTATTACATCGGCATGCATATCTGGGGCCCTATAAGTTGGATTTAAAAAAAAAATTTATGAATCCACTCATGTTTAAATAGCTATAAGCAATTCTGAAATTTTTTTTGAAATCCAACTCATAGGGCCCCAGATATGCATGCCGATGTAATAAAAAATAATTTTTTTAAGTTAATTTAAGTTAGTTTTTAAGTTATTTTAAGGCATGCATATCTGGGGCGATATAAATTGGATTTAAAAAAAAATTCCTGAATTGCTTATAGCTATTTAAACAGGAGGGGATTCATAAATTTTTTTTTAAATCCAATTTATAGGGCCCCAGATATGCATGCCGATGTAATAAAAAATAATTTTTTTAAGTTAATTTAAGTTAGTTTTTAAGTTATTTTAAGGCATGCATATCTGGGGCCCTATAAATTGGATTTAAAAAAAAATTTCAGAATTGCTTATAGCTATTTAAACAGGAGGGGATTCATAAATTTTTTTTTAAATCCAATTTATAGGGCCCCAGATATGCATGCCGATGTAATAAAAAATAATTTTTTTAAGTTAATTTAAGTTAGTTTTTAAGCTAATTTAAGGCATGCATATCTGAAGTCCTATAAGTTGGATTTAAATAAAAATTTATGAATCCCCTCCTGTTTAAATAGCATTAAGCAATTCTGAAATTTTTTTTGAAATCCAATTTATAGGGCCTTAGATATGCATGCCTTAAATTAACTTAAAAACTAACTTAAATTAACTTAAAAAAATTATTTTTTATTACATCGGCATGCATATCTGGGGCCCTATAAATTGGATTTAAAAAAAAATTTCAGAATTGCTTAATGCTATTTAAACAGGAGGGGATTCATAATTTTTTTTTTAAATCCAACTTATAGGGCTTCAGATATGCATGCCTTAAATTAGCTTAAAAACTAACTTAAATTAACTTAAAAAAATTATTTTTTATTACATCGGCATGCATATCTGAGGCCCTTTAAGTTGGATTTAAAAAAAAAATTATGAATCCCCTCCTGTTTAAATAGCTATAAGCAATTCTGAAATTTTTTTTTAAATCCAATTTATAGGGCCCCAGATATGCATGCCGATGTAATAAAAAATAATTTTTTTAAGTTAATTTAAGTTAGTTTTTAAGTTAATTTAAGGCATGCATATCTGGGGCCCTATAAATTAGATTTAAAAAAAAATTTATGAATCCCCTCCTGTTTAAATAGCTATAAGCAATTCTGAAAATTTTTTTTAAATCCAATTTATAGGGCCCTAGATATGCATGCCTTAAATTAACTTAAAAACTAACTTAAATTAACTTAAAAAAATTATTTTTTATTACATCGGCATGCATATCTGGGGCCCTATAAATTGGATTTAAAAAAAAATTTCAGAATTGCTTATAGCTATTTAAACAGGAGGGGATTCATAAATTTTTTTTTAAATCCAACTTATAGGGCTTCAGATATGCATGCCTTAAATTAGCTTATAAACTAACTTAAATTAACTTAAAAAAATTATTTTTTATTACATCGGCATGCATATCTGGGGCCCTATAAATTGGATTTAAAAAAAAATTTATGAATCCCCTCCTGTTTAAATAGCTATAAGCAATTCTGAAATTTTTTTTTAAATCCAATTTATAGGGCCCCAGATATGTATGCCTTCAATTAACTTAAAAACTAACTTAAATTAACTTAAAAAAATTATTTTTTATTACATCGGCATGCATATCTGGGGCCCTATAAATTGGATTTAAAAAAAAATTTCAGAATTGCTTATAGCTATTTAAACAGGAGGGGATTCATAATTTTTTTTTTAAATCCAACTTAAAGGGCCTCAGATATGCATGCCGATGTAATAAAAAATAATTTTTTTAAGTTAATTTAAGTTAGTTTTTAAGTTAATTTAAGGCATGCATATCTAGGGCCCTATAAATTGGATTTAAAAAAAAATTTCAGAATTGCTTATAGCTATTTAAACAGGAGGGGATTCATAAATTTTTTTTTAAATCTAATTTATAGGGCCCCAGATATGCATGCCTTAAATTAACTTAAAAACTAACTTAAATCAACTTAAAAAAATTATTTTTTATTACATCGGCATGCATATCTGGGGCCCTATAAGTTGGATTTAAAAAAAAATTTATGAATCCCCTCCTGTTTAAATAGCATTAAGCAATTCTGAAATTTTTTTTGAAATCCAATTTATAGGGCCTTAGATATGCATGCCTTAAATTAACTTAAAAACTAACTTAAATTTGCTTAAAAAAATTATTTTTTATTACATCGGCATGCATATCTGGGGCCCTATAAATTGGATTTAAAAAAAAATTTATGAATCCCCTCCTGTTTAAATAGCTATAAGCAATTCTGAAATTTTTTTTTAAATCCAATTTATAGGGCCCCAGATATGCATGCCGATGTAATAAAAAATAATTTTTTTAAGTTAATTTAAGTTAGTTTTTAAGTTATTTTAAGGCATGCATATCTGGGGCGATATAAATTGGATTTAAAAAAAAATTCCTGAATTGCTTATAGCTATTTAAACAGGAGGGGATTCATAAATTTTTTTTTAAATCCAATTTATAGGGCCCCAGATATGCATGCCGATGTAATAAAAAATAATTTTTTTAAGTTAATTTAAGTTAGTTTTTAAGCTAATTTAAGGCATGCATATCTGAAGTCCTATAAGTTGGATTTAAAAAAAAATTTATGAATCCCCTCCTGTTTAAATAGCATTAAGCAATTCTGAAATTTTTTTTGAAATCCAATTTATAGGGCCTTAGATATGCATGCCTTAAATTAACTTAAAAACTAACTTAAATTAACTTAAAAAAATTATTTTTTATTACATCGGCATGCATATCTGGGGCCCTATAAATTGGATTTAAAAAAAAATTTCAGAATTGCTTAATGCTATTTAAACAGGAGGGGATTCATAAATTTTTTTTTAAATCCAACTTATAGGGCTTCAGATATGCATGCCTTAAATTAGCTTAAAAACTAACTTAAATTAACTTAAAAAAATTATTTTTTATTACATCGGCATGCATATCTGAGGCCCTTTAAGTTGGATTTAAAAAAAAAATTATGAATCCCCTCCTGTTTAAATAGCTATAAGCAATTCTGAAATTTTTTTTTAAATCCAATTTATAGGGCCCCAGATATGCATGCCGATGTAATAAAAAATAATTTTTTTAAGTTAATTTAAGTTAGTTTTTAAGTTAATTTAAGGCATGCATATCTGGGGCCCTATAAATTAGATTTAAAAAAAAATTTATGAATCCCCTCCTGTTTAAATAGCTATAAGCAATTCTGAAAATTTTTTTTAAATCCAATTTATAGGGCCCTAGATATGCATGCCTTAAATTAACTTAAAAACTAACTTAAATTAACTTAAAAAAATTATTTTTTATTACATCGGCATGCATATCTGGGGCCCTATAAATTGGATTTAAAAAAAAATTTCAGAATTGCTTATAGCTATTTAAACAGGAGGGGATTCATAAATTTTTTTTTAAATCCAACTTATAGGGCTTCAGATATGCATGCCTTAAATTAGCTTATAAACTAACTTAAATTAACTTAAAAAAATTATTTTTTATTACATCGGCATGCATATCTGGGGCCCTATAAATTGGATTTAAAAAAAAATTTATGAATCCCCTCCTGTTTAAATAGCTATAAGCAATTCTGAAATTTTTTTTTAAATCCAATTTATAGGGCCCCAGATATGCATGCCTTAAATTAACTTAAAAACTAACTTAAATTAACTTAAAAAAATTATTTTTTATTACATCGGCATGCATATCTGGGGCCCTATAAATTGGATTTAAAAAAAAATTTCAGAATTGCTTATAGCTATTTAAACAGGAGGGGATTCATAATTTTTTTTTTAAATCCAACTTAAAGGGCCTCAGATATGCATGCCGATGTAATAAAAAATAATTTTTTTAAGTTAATTTAAGTTAGTTTTTAAGTTAATTTAAGGCATGCATATCTAGGGCCCTATAAATTGGATTTAAAAAAAAATTTCAGAATTGCTTATAGCTATTTAAACAGGAGGGGATTCATAAATTTTTTTTTAAATCTAATTTATAGGGCCCCAGATATGCATGCCTTAAATTAACTTAAAAACTAACTTAAATCAACTTAAAAAAATTATTTTTTATTACATCGGCATGCATATCTGGGGCGATATAAATTGGATTTAAAAAAAAAATTATGAATCCCCTCCTGTTTAAATAGCTATAAGCAATTCTGAAATTTTTTTTTAAATCCAATTTATAGGGCCCTAGATATGCATGCCTTAAATTAACTTAAAAACTAACTTAAATTAACTTAAAAAAATTATTTTTTATTACATCGGCATGCATATCTGAGGCCCTTTAAGTTGGATTTAAAAAAAAAATTATGAATCCCCTCCTGTTTAAATAGCTATAAGCAATTCTGAAATTTTTTTTTAAATCCAATTTATAGGGCCCCAGATATGCATGCCTTAAATTAACTTAAAAACTAACTTAAATCAACTTAAAAAAATTATTTTTTATTACATCGGCATGCATATCTGGGGCCCTATAAGTTGGATTTAAAAAAAAATTTATGAATCCCCTCCTGTTTAAATAGCATTAAGCAATTCTTAAATTTTTTTTGAAATCCAATTTATAGGGCCTTAGATATGCATGCCTTAAATTAACTTAAAAACTAACTTAAATTTGCTTAAAAAAATTATTTTTTATTACATCGGCATGCATATCTGGGGCCCTATAAATTGGATTTAAAAAAAAATTTGAGTCCACTCCTGTTTAAATAGCTAAGAGCAATTCTGAAATTTTTTTTGAAATCCAACTTATAGGGCCCCAGATATGCATGCCGATGTATCAAAAACTTAAAAAATTTATTTTTTATTACATCGGCATGCATATCTGGGGCCCTATAAGTTGGATTTAAAAAAAAAATTTATGAATATACTCCTGTTTAAATAGCTAAGAGCAATTCTGAAATTTTTTTTGAAATCCAACTTATAGGGCCCCAGATATGCATGCCGATGTAATATAAACATAAAAAAATTATTTTTTATTACATCGGCATGCATATCTGGGGCCCTATAAGTTGGATTTAAAAAAAAAATTTATGAATCCACTCATGTTTAAATAGCTAAGAGCAATTCTGAAATTTTTTTTGAAATCCAACTCATAGGGCCCCAGATATGCATGCCGATGTAATAAAAAATAATTTTTTTAAGTTTTTGATACATCGGCATGCATATCTGGGGCCCTATAAGTTGGATTTAAAAAAAAAATTTATGAATCCACTCTTGTTTAAAAAGCTAAGAGCAATTCTGAAATTTTTTTTTAAATCCAACTTATAGGGCCCCAGATATGCATGCCGATGTAATATAAACATAATAAAATTATTTTTTATTACATCGGCATGCATATCTGGGGCCCTATAAGTTGGATTTAAAAAAAAAATTTATAAATCCACTCATGTTTAAATAGCTAAGAGCAATTCTGAAATTTTTTTTGAAATCCAACTCATAGGGCTCCAGATATGCATGCCGATGTAATAAAAAATAATTTTTTTAAGTTTTTGATGAAAAAAAAATTCAGAACTGCTCTTGGCTATTTAAACAGGAGGGGATTCATAAATTTTTTTTTGAAATCCAACTTATAGGGCCCCAGATATGCATGCCGATGTATCAAAAACTTAAAAAAATTATTTTTTATTACATCGGCATGCATATCTGGGGCCCTATAAGTTGGATTTCAAAAAAAATTTCAGAATTGCTCTTAGCTATTTAAACAGGAGTGGATTCATAAATTTTTTTTTTAAATCCAACTTATAGGGCCCCAGATATGCATGCCGATGTAATAATAAATAATTTTTTTATGTTTTTATTACATCGGCATGCATATCTGGGGCCCTATAAGTTGGATTTCAAAAAAAATTTCAGAATTGCTCTTAGCTATTTAAACAGGAGTGGATTCATAATTTTTTTTTTTAAATCCAACTTATAGGGCCCCAGATATGCATGCCGATGTATCAATAACTTAAAAAATTTATTTTTTATTACATCGGCATGCATATCTGGGGCCCTATAAGTTGGATTTCAAAAAAAATTTCAGAATTGCTCTTAGCTATTTAAACAGGAGTGGATTCATAATTTTTTTTTTTAAATCCAACTTATAGGGCCCCAGATATGCATTGGATTTTATATCAATTTTCTAATAGATATGTGCGAGCCATCAATAAATCCAAATACGTTCTAAGATCAAAAAGAATACTTTTGTTTAATAACTGCAATGCTATCTGTAATAGAGAAATATAATGAAATTAACCATTGAATATATGTTAATAATTTATAATTAAATGACACTCACCAATTTAACAAATTGTCAAACTCCAAATTTAACAAATTGTCTGTAAGAAATTAATTTTTTTTTGTCTCAGAAAAGTTACTAAGATTAAATTTTTTTTTTGCAAAATAACGTCTAAAATTTTTTATCATCGTATTAAACTAAAAAAAAAAAAAAAATTAGTGAATGTATTTTAGTAATTTATAATTTAATGACACTCACCCATTTAACAAATGTCCTGTAGGCACTTTTTGTTTTTTTTTTCACACTCTCGCCCAGCCTTCGGTGTAAAATTCTAGTGTAAGTTGCTTCTGCCGCAACCAAATTGTCCAAGCCTCGAGAGTAACCATGCTCCGACATGATAACGAAACATCATTTTCAAAACGTTTTTTTCCAGTTACGATTAGATCTGAATTCTTTCTCTTCGACGAACCTTTAGGAGACAAACAAAATTTAATTTAAATATTATATATTTAGTCTATATATTCAGAAAAGATTTAAATTTTACCTGGGCGAGCGGCTTCCACTTCATCATCCACCACAGCTTCAGTGGCCGACTCGGTTTCAGGTTCTGAAAACAAAATTTAATTTAAATTAGTTAGTAAATTAGTTAGACTAAATATTAAGAAAAGATTTAAATTGTACCTGGGGCAGCAGCCACTTGCACATCTTCCACTTCAGCTAATGGTTTGTCATGATTTCGATTAAAAAAAAATTGTCTGGTTTGTAATTTTAGAATTTGAAGGTGAGATTTTATTGTTCATTTTTTATTGGTTTTTGTTTTTCAAATCTATTTATATTATTGTGAAATATATTTTTTACCATCAAAAGAAGGTTATATAATAATGATGTATAATATTTCTTACTTCTGTCTGCAAATAAATAATAAAATAATTTCAATTAATTGTTTTCATAGAAAGAAAAAAAAACATCAAAATAATTAGATCATTTTTCTTATAAATCTTTTCACTTTTTATTATAGCAATTTAATTTACAAATTAGCATTAATTTAATTAAAATTCTTCAAGTTTTATCCAATAGTTAATCAAAGTATAAATTTATTTTTATACATTTTTTTTTGTTAATTAGGAAAAGAAAAGAAAAGTAAAATAATTCATTTCATTTTCTTTCTTTAATTATTATTTTATTTTATTTTTAAGACTTTTTATTTTTTGATTGAATAAATTATCGTATTAACCATAAAAAAAATATTTTGAAAAGTATTATCTGGACAGTGAATAGATTTAATAAATTATCGTATTGACCATAAAAAAAATATTTTGAAAAGTATTATCTGGACAGTGAATAGACATAAAATTCAAATTAATAGGATAGGACCATTTAACTTTTTTATTTTTCTTGTAAACAAAAATAAAACGAAAGCAAAAACATCATTAAATGAATTATAATAAATTTTGCCACTTTATCTAATAATTAATTATTTATTGTTGTTTTTTTTATAACAAAAAAAATACCTCAGGGATTTAAATTTGGTTAACATTTCTATTATTTCATGATCTTCTAGGGATATAAAATTTGCAACTAAATACATTTACATTTACACATTTCTCAGTTAACTTTACATTTCATTCTCATGTTTTTAGTTTCATTTTCTGTAATTGAAATCTAGAAAAAATTGCCTTTATTATTATTTAATAGATTATTTTACTTTATTGTTTCATTTCAGGTTTTACACACACACCAATTTAAAGAAAACAAAATATAAATCTAAAAGAAAAAACGAAAAATCTTTGCAATTTTTATATAATTTATTTGTTTTGTTATTTGAATTGAAAGTAAAGTAAAAAATTAGGATGATTCTTTTTTTTTTCCATCAATTAAATTAAATTATTTATGTATGACTTCTAGGTCACGTGTGCTCTCAAAAATATTATGAATTGTTGATTATTTGAAAAAATAATAATAATTATATCATTCACACGATGATGATTGACTCTGAACATTTTTTTGTAGTTTTAACATTTGTTGTACATAATAAAAATAGAATTTTGTTATGATTTGAATGATGGACACTTGTAATGGAAATATGAGATTGGTTCTTTTACTATAGTTTTTTTATTATTATTTGGCATTGCTGGAAAATTCAAGGAAGTTAAATAATCTTATGTATTTATTTATTCTTATTATTTCACTGCTATTTATTTTGTCTGTACTTTTCTGGTAATTTAATTATTTATAAAAATATTTTATGTATTTCATAGATGTTGTGACCTAAGCCATTCATATTTAATAATTAAAAAAGTAGAATAATAATTGTAGAAGCAAAATTATTTGATGGACAAACTGCTTCATTATTTTTACGAAAGGTAATAAAATTAAAAATCACAAGAGTGAAAAGTAAAGCATTATAGATTTGAGATTATGATCAAGAAAGTTAATATTTTGAATTTTTAAAGAAATAAAAATAACTTACAGATCAAAATGTATTATAAGAAAAGACCAAAATAAATTATTTTTGTCTTGACGATTTGTTTTTATTAAAAATTAAAATTTTTATATATTTTTACTGATTTACAAAGAACGGTCGGTGTTCGATTATGATGCTTCAAATTTCAAAAACCCGTTCATTTTAATTTTATTATTTATTTAAGTGAACTTCAAATAATAATGTCGTAGATATTTTGTGAGTATTATTCTCAGTTACTAAACACTCTCAGTTTAAAACACAAAAAACTATATTTTCTAATTTTAACAATACATTATATAATTATAACACATAATTATGTATTTATATATTTTCTGTTCATAACGTGTGGACGTGGACATATAAAAATGATAAATTTTTTTTTAGTAATTTCATAAGAGAAAAAATCAAAATATTGAAAACAAAAAAAAGTTTTATCTTCGAATAAAAAAATTATAGGAAAAAAATAAAATTTTTATCGATAAAATATCCAATTTTGTAATATTTTGAACATTTTGAAATAGAATAAAAAATAATTATTATAAAACTCTATTTGGAGTTTTACATAAAATTTTTATAAATGTCAAATCAAACAAAAAAATAAGATTATTTAAATTATTTTTATGAGAGAGAAAAATGAAAGAAAATATTTTCATTTAAAATTTATTTAAATAATTTGTTGATATTTAGAAACAATAACAATTTATGAATTTTCTCTCACAACATAAATTAAGCAGAAAATCAACTGACCCACACATTTCAACGGGTATTTTAATTAATTATTCCAAATTGTCTATTTTCTATTGGGATACAAAAATATTTATTCAAAAAAATAAAAAAAAAGGAAACAAAACAAATGAACATTGAAAACATTTATTAATTTTTTTTTTAGATACAATTAAATATTTTTTCATTTATCATCATAATATAATTGGTACAATAATAATGGAAATACAATAAATAATTATGTAAATTTATTTTTTTATAATAAATTGTACAAATCGTTACGTATTCCAAAAAATTAACACGGAAACTTTTAGGCTTTTATGTTTTTAACTTTCTATAGCGTCAAGCACATAATTTTACTGACGAATTAAATCCAAAAATCAGAACAAAACTAAAAATTTTTTGATTTATTCAATTGAAAATAATTTCAAATAAATTCTTTTTTAATTTCATTAAAATATAATTAATGTAAACAAAAAAAAAAATTGTCACGGCGTTAACAGCACAAATATTATTATTTCTTTATTGATTTTAATTAATTTAATTAATTTATGTGTAAATATATAAATTTTTTTCGTCAAAAAGCCACAAAATTTTAGTTTAATACAATTTTTTTCTTTTGTTTATATCGAATTCTAATTTTACATTAAATGCTTTGGAAACAAAATATTTTATCAAAATAGTTTTTTTTATAAAGTACACTTTTTTTGTTTTTGTTAATAAAAAAAAGCACCATCTTTTTCTAACAAAATGAAAAAAAAATTACAATTTTTTTTCTTTTATTTTATTTGTCATTTCAATCTTTTGATTTTTTTATGCTTCATTTATTTTTAATATTTTTCAAATGGATCTAAAAAACAATACGTTGTGACAAAATAATTGTCATTATATATTTTTTGGATCAATATAGAAACGTAGGACAATTAATTATGTCGTCTTTATTTTTTATCAATTCCAATAAAAATTAATTTTTTTGGATAAATTTGTGAATTAAAAATATTTTAAACTTTTTTTTTATTTTGGTTTAAACTAAATTAAATCGCATCAGAACTTTATTACAATTTTACACCTTAACAATGAGTGTCCCTTAAATTTTCTTACCGTTTTAAAAACTGTAAGTAAATAACAATTTTTTTTTATTCAAATTCTCTTAAATATTAAAGAGAAAAGTTTAGGGTCACATACTCTTCTTAATATGTAAATCTCAGTAAATTAGTGTTATTATTTTTAAACTGAGTAAAATACAAAACTTTTGTGTAATTTTTCTTTCAAAATCACCTTTTCTAACATATTGTCAATTTTTGTATAAAAAACTGTTAATTTTTATTTATATTTATAATGTTCTTTTTTTCTAAAGAAGAAACCAATTATGTTTTTAATTAGTACGAACATAACTAAAAATAATAAAAATAAAGTTATTCCGTATTGGTAATATTTGAGTCTTATGTTTGTTCTACGAAAAAAATTCCTGTAAAATTAATTCTGTCGTTTAATTGGCTTAATGAGATTTTTTAGTAAATTGTCATTTATATTTTGTTTTGTTTTTAGTAAATTCTTTTCCATTATCACAATTACATGTTATTTTTTGTTTAGTTTTGGTAAATTTAACTTTAAAAATTTCAGGCATATTTAATAGTCATTTATAATAAAAAGCTACAATACAATTAATATCATTGAGTTTAATCACGTAACAATAAAGATTATTAGTTTAATTATTTTAATGAATTCGCATTTATTTTGTCAAATCATAATAAATTAAATATTTTGGTCAGTTATCATTGTTTACTTCTTTCGAGATTGAAGATAAATTTGTGAGAATCAACGTAATACTTTTAATTATTTCTTAGTAGGATTATTTTAGTAGTAAAAAAATTTAAAACAATTGAACATTGACAATGAGAACATAATTTATGAAAAGTACTTAAGTTAATAAAAATTAATTTGTGAAATTAAATTAAAAATGAAAAATAAAAGGTTTTTTTTTATATTTAGGCGATATTCATATTTAATTGATTTTTATGAATAAATGAGTAATAATAAAAACATTAAACAATAATACTAATAATTTGTAGACATAATTTTTAAAATTAAAACAAAATAAAATAATACACTAGTATAAGTATCTTTTTTTGTACAAATCTTTCTGATCGGTATTCTTAAAAATAGTAAATGAAACTTAAACCTGACTGTAAGAATAGCTGCCAATAATTGACCTTAATGAATATTTGTAGTTCTTATGCGTTAAACAATATCATTTTAACTAAATAATTAAACTTAAAAATTAATGAAGAATTAGAATAAATTTAAATAAATAAATAATTAATTAATAATTTGAGATTTTTTTGTATTTTTGTCTTTTTGTGTTGAGTAAATTTACAAATCCGTAACTGCATTTTGATTTTGACGAAAATGTAAGAAAATATCTTCCAAAGTAACCTCTGTTATTGCATAATCTTCAATATATTTTTCATTTCTATTATAAAAATCAGTGATCTTTTGAAAAACAATGGACCATGGAATATCAGTTTCAAGTACATTATATGTAAGTGTGCCCTAATTTACAAAAAATATCCAAATTATTATTAAAATTATATCAAAATTAATACAATATCATTAGAAAAAATACTTACAGCATAATCATCTCTTAAGGTACACCTATACATTTCAGTAATTTGTAGTTTAATTTTTTTTAGTTCATCTTCTGGTATTGTTTCTTTTACTTTCACAAATAATGTAAATCCTTTACCGAATAACATTTTCAGTTTTTGTATAAAACCAATGCATTCAAATTGTCCAGCAGCCATTATTCCGAGACGATTACATAATTCTTCACATTCGTCCATACTGAAAAAAAATATTTTTTTTATTATTGAAAGTTTGGATTGTCTAATATTTAATTTATTGAAAAATTCTTACCTATGAGATGTTAAAACAATTGTTTTCATTTCCTTTTGAAATTCTTTAATACATTTCCACATAAAACGTCTCGACATTGGATCAACTCCAGAAGTTGGCTCATCCAAAAATATTAACAACGGACTTGTTATCTTAAATAATTGAAAATTAAATAACACTAAAATACAATAGTTAGAAAGAAACTAACCATCGATATTGCTGTATTCAATTTTCGTTTAGTACCACCAGAATAACTTTGAACTTGCATATTTGTGTATTTTTCTAAATCCAATTTCTTAATCCATTGTTTTACATCGTCATCTAAGCGATTATAAGGTGTACCTTTTAACCAGGCCATATACTTTAAGGTTTCATATGCTGTCATAAAATCCAATAAAGCAGACATTTCCGGGCAATAACCAAATTTAGTTTTATACTAAAGTAGAATGGAAAAAAAAGTAAAAATAAAATTATAAACTTTTAAATAAATTGACTTACATCAGATTTATTCCTTTGTGAATGGTATCCATTCAGAAATATATCACCCGATGTAATTGCTGTATTTAATGTCATCATTTTAAAGGTTGTTGATTTTCCAGCACCATTCATTCCAAGTAAACCAAAACATTCACCCTTTTGTACCGTAAAACTTATTTTATTAACAGCTTTTTTGCTATAATAATTTTTTTCCAATTCAGATACAACCAGAACGTAATTTTCTTGTCGATTTTCTAAAATTATTTATTGAAAATTAATAGAAATTCCTTTTTGTTAAAATGAAATTGATTGATACCTGATATAACTGAAGATACTAAGTTTTTCTCTGTTAAAACATACGAATCAGATACTAGTGGAATATAATTATTAATTGTTGTTTTCTTCTTTTTACAATAAACTAAATTCTTAATTTTTTCAATAATATATACATTTTCCAGTATAAATATTAATAAAATTAAGAAAAATATTGTGTTAAACAATGAAAATAGACAATATCTTAAAACATCATAAGAATTCCTAGAGATTTCATCATAACTAGTCATTGCAGTTGAAAATAATGAAAAAAGTTGTATCATTAAACGAAAATCTGGTAGACAGAATAAAAGAAACCCAGCAATCTCAAATCCTTGCATAACTCTTTCATCCATAAAGAACACAGAAGAAATAGCTGAAAATTCATAGTAAAAAATTTTTAAGCAAGTTTCACACGTTCATAGATTCGTGATAGAACAAGGAAATTAAATAGATTCCATGTAATATAATGGATATTAGTTGGATTAATTATTATCAATAACTTTTACTAATTTAATTTTTTTAAGAATAAAAACATAAACTTACATGAAACCAGTAATGCATAAAATAATAATGAGTAAACAGATGATAATGTTTTAAATAATTTTGGTAGTACGTATAATATAGGAATGTACACAAATCCATATATCAAAATCACAAAGAATATATAAGCTAAAAATAAAGAAAAAGTTATTAAATATTTATAGCAATTTTTTTATGGTGAGTCCCAAATATATAATATTTATACCTTGCAAAGATTCAGACATAATATCATATTTATCACATATTATAATTGTTATGTAGATAATAACACAGACTAGGGAATGAATAATCATATCAAATACATATGTGGTCAACCAAAAAACAATTGGTGAAATATTTTGAAGTATTTTAAATTCTGTTTGTTCCTCTATAAATGGTAATGAAATATAGAATAACATATAAGCGAACATACCTGAAAAAAAAGACAAATTTTATTTTTACACAAACAATACAACTTGATTTATTTCACTTACCAAATGTTAAAAATTCTACAAAACTCATAAACAGAAATATTTGCGATAAATTTATGTATTGATAATCGCCTCTGCAATTATAAAATAATTTAATTATTATAAAAGTGTTTTCAACACACTCAATTTTACTATACCTTTGTAGTGGACTATTAATAACTTCAACATTATGATTTCCTTTATCAATTATTTTCAATACAAAATTTGTTGCTAAATTAACAGCATATGCTGAACTATGTGCCAAATTTCCATTGAATATTGATTTAATTTTATAAGTATTATCATTATTTTTATTTATTTCAAGACCTGCCATAATATTTTCATGATAATAAATTATTTCATTTGATTCAATTTCCATTAAAACTAAAAATAAAAAAAAAATAAAAAATTTATTTGCAGCACAACAACATGAAACAACAAAATAAAAATATCCCGTTTCTTTTTCTGTACTTTGATTATCTTTATATTCTTAATCAATAATTCTGTTCAAATAATTACCATTTTCAATTGATTGATTATAATAAATTTTTGCACTTTTATGTTCTTCTGTTGCCAATTGTTTAAACATATTCACTAATTTATTATCTGTTATATTTGTCACCAATAAAATATTTAAATTTGGTACGTCCAATGCATTTATATATCTTGAAGGATACGTTACTTTTTCGTCTAATGAATCTTTGTATGAGTTTGGTATATAAAGTCCAAGAATAACAGCAATTATTGGAAAGAAAACCTATACAGAAAGATTTATTTTTAAAACAAGACAAATTTATTTCATAGAAATCTTTTTTTACCAAAATCGTAAATTTAATCCATGATCTTTTAAGATAAATTAATTTTTTATAAAAAATTGCAACAAATTCATTTACAATGGTACTTTTTTGTATATTCTCTTCCTCATGTTGATCTAAAAAAAATTATTATAAAATTTTACGAAATCACAAAAAAAAAATCTAATCTAACCTTCAATTCTTATATATTTTGAATCAGTCTGATCCTCACTTGTAATTGGATCTTTTGTATGAGATGCCGAACTTAAAAAAAAATTGAATTAAGAAATTGAATAATAAAATAATTAAATGGTCGGTACTTTAAAAACACTTCTTCCATTGTTGTATTTGTCATACTTAATGATTCAATACCAAGATTTGTCTTGTCATCTTCAATTTTTTTCAGTGTTTCCGTAAATTTATCTTGAAATTCATAAGGCAATGAAACAGAAATTGTTGGAAAAATATGTGCTTTAACAGAGGATGTTGGAACATTTTTTTGTATAATATTTAATGTTTCATCCATTTTAAAATTTTCAGTCATCATAATTTTAAGTGTATAACCAGTTCCATATTTTTTCTTCAGTTGTATTGGTGTACCCTGGCATAAAACATTACCATGATCCATTATTATTATTTTATCACCTAAAACATCAGCTTCTTCCATTGAATGTGTTGTTAAAAGTATTGACCGTTCTTTTCGAAGTGGCTATAAAATTTCATTTGCTGTTAATTTTTTATTGTAAAGAAATAATTGAGTTGAAATACCAATAGAATATCCCATAAATCACGTCTTGATTCAGGGTCTAGTCCTGATGAGGGTTCATCGAGAATAACAACCCTAAAAAAATTTCGTGATTAAAAAAAATAGTTCTTTTAGATAAACATTTCTACAACTAACTTAGTTTTACCAATAACCGCAGCAGCCAAACATAATCTACGTTTCATTCCACTTGATAAAGTAGATGCTGCTTTATTTTTCGATGCTGTTAGCTTAACTTTTTCAAGAATTACTGTTGCTTCTTCCTGAGCTTCACTATTTGATAATCCACGTAACTAAAAGTAAAAAATGAATTTGCATAATAAAATACAATAGTTTTTTATTTTAATTATTGTTTTAAAATAAGAATATTACCCGTCCAAACAGAAGTAAATGTTCTTCACAATTCATATAACGTATAAAAACATCATTTTGTGGACAATAACCAATTGAATTTCTATATACGCTAACATCATCAATTCCATCAACATATATTTTACCACATGTTGGTGGAATAATACCTACAATCATCATCATAGTTGTTGTTTTACCGGCTCCATTATGTCCTAATAATGCAGTTATTTGATTAGTTGGCAAACTAAATGTTGTATCATTAACGGCTTTTTTCTTGGCTAAAAAATATTTTATTTGATTTAAATATACAAAAGAGTAAAGAAAATTAAATTACCTTGACATGGCAACGTTGAAAATTCTTTTGTTAAATTTTCAATTCTAATAATTTCCGTTTCATTTAAATTATTATCAACACTATTTGAAGTTTTAACACAACGTGGTTTATTTCTTGAATAAAATGATGGCTGTAGTAAAGTGAATTAATAATTTTAATTTCATGAGAATAAATTAGTTTACACGAAACAAAAAATATTATTTGGTTCATACTTAATATCTTCGGACTAATGTATAAAATTTACTTACCATACATAGAAAATAAAATGGTTTCGGTGTTCCATATTTACCAGGAAATACATTCGATAGATAATAATAAAGAAATGCATACAGAATACTGGTTAATATTAGTGAAATATAAATTTGAAACATACTATAATCGACTATAGGATAAGAAGTATCAAAAAAGTTTTTAAAACTAAAACATCGTTCTGCGAAAAAAAAAAATATACAATTAATTCCACATTTCTTATTTTTTTATAAATTGTTTGCTTACGAGTATTTAAATATCTATCAAAAATATTCATTCCATGCAAGTACATTGTGTTTGGTGAAAGAAACTGGAAATTCGTAATAAATTTGGAACCAAGATCAAGATCAAATAATAATATTGGTATAAAATAGAACACAAATCCAATTAAAGATGCAAAGTTTACTGTAAAGAAATATTACATTATATTAGTATCCATTTAAAATTATTAAAATACGAATAAGAAAAAAATAAGATTGAAATATCGTATTACCAGTATCAAAGAAAACACTCATAAAACATGTAAAACAAATCATACAACAACAATATAGAATTAATAAAATTGTTGCTACAACTACACTAGTACAATCAAATATATCATAGTAAATTGCTTGGCCCACAAATACAATTATTAATACAATACAAAATAATGTATTTGTAAAAAATAATGCAACTTGATTTAGGAAACTATTTGTGGTGGCAATATTAAGAATTTCCTGAAAATAAATAAGAGTACGAGTTTTTTTAACAAATGTATAAATGATTATCTAGATAATATAATAAATACATACTTTAATGCCATCCTGTTTTTCTTCAACAATCGGTTGTAATGTTATTGTTAAAAAAACAACCATAAAACATAAAATTGTCGTCCAAGAAAATAATACAACTGTTTTCGGGCTTTTAACATGCATTGCAGGATTTTGTTCCAATTCATAAATAAATGTTGTTTTATTATCAATATTTTCTATAAAAGCTGTATTTATTGCATGTTGCAATGCCAAAAATCCACTTGTTTTATATTCTCTTCCTCCTAGAATAGGAAAAAAAAAATAATTTAAGTTGTATTTATTCTTTAGTTTAATATTATTATTAATAAATAAATTAATTAATTATTAATAATAAATTAATTAAATATTGAAATGTTTATCTCTTTGAGGAAAAAAATCGTTCTTAAAAAAACTTTCTTTTTTTTGTTTCAATATATTTTCTATTGATTTTTCTTAAAATAGGTTATATTCTTTAAATGAATGAAAATTGTGCTGATGAGTCACTTATTTTCATTTAAAAATAATTATATAAAGTTAAATGAAAAAAGAACATTGGCACCGAACAAGTTATTATTCTTGTTGGAATTTAGCATAACAATAATAAATGGTTTAATTTATAAACATATTTAAATTAGATCGATTTCAGAATTCGATCTTAGATAATTTTTATTTTTTAATCTTATTAAAACATTTTTAATATTATGTTGATTATTGTTATTGTTAAAGTTTTTGTTTTATAATAGATAAAGATAATGTTATTTATTTAAAGCAACAAAGTAAATAGAAAATAGTTTTTATTTTATTAAAATAAAAAATGACATCAACAAAATATCAAATTAGCATCAGTAAAAATCCCATATTTCATTTTTGTTTTTTGGGCCCTGGTAGTTATTTTATTAATGAGGTCATTCATTATTATAATAAATAATTAATATACCTACCTCTATATGATGAATAAAATGTTGACGAGGCATAAAAGTTTTCTGTATCAAAATTATTATTTTTTGTACGTATTGCATATTGTAAAGATGAATTTTGTGTTTTATTATCATCAAATAATACAGCGAAAACACTGGACTCATTTGTGGAATCATAAAAAGTCATCAATTGGCGTTCTGTTGTGAAACCCATTAATCCTGCAAAAGCAAATTTTTAAAATATGTACATCCAATGCAGATTATAATATTAAATATTGCTTACGTTGTTCATATACATCAAGTTTTTTGCTAACATTTCCCATGAGATTCTTATAATATTCAGTTTCGGGATAGTAGAGAACTTTATCCTCAATTCCAGATGGAAAATGCAAAGATGAATCGGGAAAATTCAATAGTATTGGTTCATGAATCTCATTGGAATAACTTACAGGATGTGATGAATAATACAATAAAATGGAAATTAAGGCGACAGGAAGAATAATACTTAGAGAGACTGACTTCCAATAGTATCTTATTCTTTTAAAGTGTTTCCACATAAAAACATATAATACATTAAACGACATTTTCACTATTTAATGTTACACAATCGATATACTATTTTATCCAAAAGTTCTCATTTCAGAAGTCGGAATTAGGCCATTATTGATCAAAAAACAACGATACACAAAAAATCCTGTACAAGTACTTGTATCTTCTACAACCCTTTGGCTTTTACTGCTTATTGACGTTTAGACACTGAACTCAAAAATCTGATCAATTTTTAATGGATCATATTAAAATCCAGTTTAGTTTTTTTTTGGAGACCAACATTTTGTATTTTGATGGAAATTCTTGTAGATTATTTTGAACTTTTTTAATGTTGATTATGAATAATAACTAGTATTTTGTAATATATAAATAAATAACATTATATTAAACAAAATTGATTACAGAGTATTTAAATTAATTACAGTAATTTACTAAAAGTCTATATGAGATCATTTTTATTGTTGCCAATATTATTAATATTTTTACTATCGGAAATATGTTTTAATATGGCATTTTGCATAGCATTCAAGTACATTGTCAAAGACGAAGTCTTAGAATCTAAATATAATGCGTGTGCTAAAAAGGGAATCTTTCTTAATGTTCTGCCACTTAATCCAACACTTAATTTAGAAATTGTTAGCAAAAGTTTACTATCCCGAGCTATATTAACGTCATCTTCTTGAGCAAGATTGACATAAGCCATGATTATATTAGGATATATAATTTTAGCCATGGTCAATTCCATTATGGCTGTTGAATAAATGTGGTAAATTGCTTCAACTGACGGTTGGCCGATAAACTGTTTGATGTCAGCTCGATCTATAAAAGCTAAATCAATTGTTGAAGTTAAGTTTGAAGTTGTTAGAATTAGAACATTAGGGTGTTTTCGAATACGATCTAATTCGGTAAGTACAGCATTTACCACTCTCAAAGAATCGCTGGGCTCATGATCTGAAATTTTAAGATTTAAAATTAGGTAATTTATTATTATATTATTTTATATTTACTTGAGACCGAATCTCTTGCATATGCGATTGATTCAACTTCATCGATTAAAACACACACCAAAGAGGAACGATGTTCAATTATGTTGTGAATTTTAGTAAAGAGCTTCATTACAAGTTTACCGCTCTAGAGATTTAAAAAAAAAGTTAAATTCGAAAAAATAAAAAATAATTGTAAGTTATGAAATTACCTCAGAAAACCATTTCGAGAAGAGACTATGCGAATTTATCTCGATGAGATGACAAAATCTGTAACTACACAAAGTATTAGAGATTTTTTTTTTTTAATCTTATAAAATGCGTACTTAAATTAATAAATTTTTCTAATGCATATAAACACGTTAATTGTTATAAAAGTTACTTATACTTACTTCGGATTTAACCGAATCGATAGTTTTTGAGCTAAAGCTTTGCAAAGACTGGTTTTTCCTGTTCCTATAATAACAAACTTTGGTTATTTGACATTCTTATAATTTTTATATTTGTAATTAATAATTAATTTAATAAAATCGAAAGATGAAAAGAAATATAAGAATATATAACCTGGCGGACCATGCAAAAGTACTAGACGATTACAGGAAATTATATTAAAGTCAATATTTTTTTCGGAAAATAACATAGTTGTTTCCACAAATTTTAGGAGCTACAAAAGAATAACATTATTTTTAAACTGCAAATACTGTTAGTTACTGCGAAATTACATTGCCTTTAACATCATTCTCAAAGAATAAACTTTCCCAAAGTCCGTGAAATTCTTTCGATGGTAGAATCCAGTGGTTGGATGCTGATACTTCAGTATCTTCACTTTCAGTCTGTTTAATATGATAAAAAAAAATATTTATTTTAAAATTATATAACTTAAGAGCATTATGTTAAATTGAAATGAGTGTAAAAGTTTCCTTTACATCTAAATATTCCATTTCTGGTTTTCGTTCAGAAGCTTCAAACAAATGAAATTCAACATTGTCCCAATCGATAGGTTCTTCCTGTAAGAGAAATCCCTATAAACATACATTTTGAATTTAGTCATATATACTTTTACGCCAATTTCATCACAAATTGTTATTGTTTCCACACAATCCGCTAGATTATTTGGAAGATCTTTAATAATTGTATTAATAGTGACTTCTTTATTCGTGTTAATGTAAGTTTTCACCATTGTTATGATTTCGCCATTGGATAATTTTGATCTAGAAAAACAAATAAGGTAATTATTAATCTATTAGTAGTAAATACCGAGAATACTTACGATTTTCGTTTTAATATTTCGATGTGCTTCATTTTATACTTATTTCTTAATTCGTTACAATATTTCGAATTCAATTTTTTGACATAACAATAATTTTTTGTTACAATGAAAGTGAAGTTTGCAATAATGAGTTTTTCACGTTTTAACTTTCACCACGTATTCACCATAGAATAATCATATTTGAATATCGTATATTTCAGTTGAAAATTTTCTAACTTTTTTAAAATCAATTTTTTTTAATTCACTAATTTTTGTGATAGATTGTAATAAAAACGATTTAATATTGTATTAATTAAAATTAAAGTTACAATTTTATTATAAAAATACAAGAAATTATTTTAAAGGTCAAAAAGTTGAAAAATTAAATTAAATCAGATTTTAAAAAACAAAATAAATTAATAACAATAAATAATTAAATTCTTATCTTACAACTTTTATATTTGGAAACAAAGTAATAAATTAAGTTTGCCTAAACATTTTTTTTTAATCACAACATACATTGTTTGTACATTTTATGTTTTCAATAGATATAGAATATAGCCTAAAAATTCTTTAAACATTTGTTCCGCTACTGGTAAATTTAATAAAACATAATCCGTCATATATAATAGAGAATGATTAGTTCCGATGATAGTGATACGACATCAAAAAACCACAAACCAAAAAAAGTAAAAACACTAATACAAACAAATGGCCAGCAAATAAATAACTCCAACGCGAGAAAGAAAAATGTACAATCACACAAATATAATATAATTCAAGTAATTCGTAAATCAAAACGTTCGTTTTTTGAACAGAATTAATAATTATAATATTGTCTGTTCCACTTTTAGATTAGGATAGTTTTACTGGTGTCGCGTCTTATAATAAAACCATCGCTTCAGACGAACATTTTATAACGTTTACTATCGTCGTGAAGTTCAGCCAAATATTTAAATTTCTCTCCTTTTTGTATTTATATATTTTATTTTTCTGTAATTTTTCTTCTCAGTCAGTCTCATTTTTGTGTGGAGGAGATCCATATTTTCATATTGATATCGGATTCAGTCTTGAACATACCGGAAACACATGATTGTTTTTTTTTTAAATTGAAAGTCATACAACAAAACGTTGAATAAATCTAATTGTTTCAAATTTTATTGAAAAATCTTATAATGAACACTGTGTTTAATCAATTATTTTAATAAATGCTTAAGTAAAAACTAAAGCTAAAAGTGAAATAGTTTAAATTATAAAAAAAGGACGAACAATTTTTTTTTTTTGAGAAAAAGTGGGTTTTAAAGGTGAAATTTCAAAATCTATAAATTTAGAATATTTAAGTGTGTTTGTGTTTTTTTTTTAAATTCGTAATTAAAGAGTAAATATATATACCAAAATAGTAAAAATAAGAAAGAGCAATAACAAAAAAATTTAATATTTTTTTCACGTTTCAATTAACGAAATCTCTATTGTTTGTTGAACAGCGGATATGATACTGTTTCTTTATTATTTTTATTTTTTATTTTAATATTTATTTGGTTATGATTGACAAGCAATCATAATATTTGATTAATTATAAGTAATACAAATATTGTGTTGTTTAATTTACTAAATTAAAATATTTTGAAGCATAAAAAATCATATCTAATCTTTTATATAAAATAATTTAAATCATCTTAACATTAAACTAGGATAGTGGGTTCAAATCCGGTTTTTAGAAATAATATAATTTGAATTGTATATTTAATAACTACAAATAAACTTTTTAAATCCTTCACATAAACTTAAATACAAAATCTTAATTAAAGTTATTTAGAAAAATAATTTTATTTTGTTTGATTCTAGTAACAAATTTTTATAGTTTTAAAATGTAATTCAAAATGCAGGTAAACTCTTTGTCGAATATTGGGCACGATATTTAAATATTTCAACATTTTTTTTTATTTATTTTCCATATTGAATCCCAGTATAAGATTTCTTTTATTCATTCATTTATTTAACTTTGTATATTTTCTTTTTTACGTTTTACAAGCTTTCAGCAAAATCAATAAAATACACAAACAATTAAATTCCTTCATATTCATCGAATATAAATATTTTAGCGGATTGCAACATGTTTTTCATTTTTAATTTTTTTTTTACAATCACAATCTTATAAAGCTACAATCGCAGATATCACATAACTTACGTAATTCCTTCTTAAATAATAATATATAAAGTAATATTTATACCTATCTCTATATACATAGTAAAGTAAAAAAGTAAACAAATATTATATATATCTCTCTACTTATATATTTATTACTATATATCTGTATATACAGACTTTAACATGAAAGAGAGAATTTCTTTGTAATTACATAAAATAAAATAACATAAAAAAATGTGAAAATTACGTGAAGTTTGTTATTTTATATACATATATACACTTTTTTTATTTCTTTCTATAAAAAAAAAAAAAAAATAAAGAGAAGAAAACTAGTTTCTTTTTGTTATTATATTTGTGTTTTTCTTGTTTCTTGTTTCAAATTTGTTCTTATTTTTAAATTCTTTTATTCTAAGCATGCAATCAATTTCAAAATAATGGAGGAAACAAATTCACTTTTCAAATTAATTTAGAAAATTTATCTATGAAATGATATCAAACAATTTGGTATATTTAATTATCATTGAAAACTTTATCCTAACCAAATAACAAATCGAAAGAATATTTTTCAATATAAATTATTTCCGTAAAATTAAAACTGAAGATAGTTTTATAATTAACTAACATAAACTTGTTATTGTTGATTTTATTTAGTCTCAGAGACAATGTACTTTTAACACTGAATTCTTATTATTATACGAATTATTTGGCTTTCTGTAGAATTTAAATTTTTAAAAAATATAAAATTTTCTTTTTAAAGAGCCTTTTTTTTTATTTACATTTAACTTCAGTTAAATCTGGAATTTATTCATAATATCTTATTTTTTATATATTTAAATTGTGAAAATTATGTTTTAAAATTATTTTAATTACTTAAATGGAAATTGTCTAGTTAGGAGAATATTTATTTGGTCAAGATCAGAAAAAATTAGGTACACAACAATATAAATTTCTAATTTTGTTTTATAATCGTGTCAAAGTCAAAATAATGTCCTTTGCAGTATGTATGCAATAATTAAATAAATTAAATTTTTTGTTCACATAATTTTTCAGTTTATTAAAATATAAAAAGCAATACTTAACGACGACTAATAAAAACAAATCAAAACCCTTGACAAATATTTTATTTCTTTCATAAAAGTTTAGTATTCAAATTATAATTAAGTATATTAAATGGAAATAATTAATAACATAATATGTATGTATGTATGTATTAGGTATATAGGTATAGAACTTAGTTATAAGAATTAATTTTGACCTAAATGCTATTTAATTTCGAACAAATTAATTACTTAACTATTAAGCCAACAATATCATTCCCAATTATTAGTTTTATTAAACATTTCTGCACATCTCCGAATAATACATATTTAATTTAATTAATTCAAACAGATTAAGAGCGTGATTCGACTTTTAATTTAACCTTATCAACACGATGCAAAAAAAAAAAATATAATTCATTATTTATCGTGACTAAATTCATCAATTAGTTTTTTAAAATGTAGAATTTTACCCTAAATATTATTACTCAAACAACATAATATATTCTATTTTTTATTAAAGATTTTATGATTTTTCAATTTTTTAAATTATAAAATTTTGTAACAGGAATTTCAGTCTTCATATTGAAATTAGTTCATTATTGAACTGTTTCATTACTAATTTAATCATAAAATTTAATGTACACCATTAGAATTGAAGGAAAAGTTACAGATGAATTTACAAAAATACAATATTGATACAACGTGTTTGCATTACAGTTTATGACACAGCTCCATGTAAATTTTAAAATATTAGTATTTTCTTCCTTCCAAATTAAAGTTAAAGAAAAAATTAGAAATAAATTTGGCAACATTTTATTCGTTTATCTTTATGATTTCTATACAAATATTGGTCTTCTAAATAATTTATAGAAGTATTTACTTATCACACCAACACAATTTAATTAATCAATTCCGTTTTTGTTTAATTTATAAAACACTAATTTCAATTTTTATCATAATTTATGTTCTATATTTATGTTAATTTTGTGAAATTATTTCAAATCTTTAGAATAATTTTTAAAAATAAAAACAAAAATGGATTTTGTTGCACGAAGAAATGAAGAAAATTTGAAGTTAACAAGAGAAAACTGTTGTAATGAAGAAAAATCTGCGATTCAAGAATTCTATAGTGGATCAAAAATATTAATAACAGGCGGAACAGGTATTTTTACTGTCAAAATTTAAAGATCTTTTTGTTATAACATTTAAAAAAATATTTTAGGATTTATGGGTAAAATGTTAATTGAAAAACTTTTACGATCATGTACAGATATTGAAACCATTTATCTTCTAATACGTCCGAAAAGGGGTAAAGATATTCATTCTCGTATTGAAGAAGTCTTTGATGATGCTTTATTTGATCGTCTTCGTGAAGAAGTACCAAAATTTCGTCATAAAATTATTGTTATTCCAGCTGATATTTCATTAGCTGGACTTGGCCTTAGATTACAAGATAGAGAAATGCTTATATCGAATGTTTCTATTGTTTTTCATGCTGCTGCAACAGTTAGATTTGATGAAAATCTTAGATTAGCTATCAATATTAATGTTGGTGGAATAAGAGATCTAATTGAATTATGTACACATATGAAGCAACTAAAGGTAAATAGTATTTGTTTATATATTTTATTTAAAACCTTGACATAAAAACTATAAAAGAAAAAAGTTATTTATTTTGCACAAAAATTTTCTCTTTTCTTTTTGGAATTGAAAAGAATGATTTTTTATTGACAAATTATATTTGTCATAAAATTGTTGAAAAATTAATATTTTATTCCTATTTGATTTTTGATGAATTCCAAAGATTTGTTTAAAAAAAACTTAGAAACTGTAATCTACATTTGTCTCGTAAATTAAATCCTTTATGATATTATTTCATTAAATTTATTCTTAAATTTAGGCAATGATTCATGTATCAACTGTTTATTCAAATTGTCATTTAAAACGAATTGAAGAGAAATTCTATGAATACGCAATAAATTTGGATGATTTGGAAAGATTGATTGAGAAATTGGATGAAAAACAATTAGAGGAAGTAACACCAACGTGAGTAATAACATTAAATTAATAAAATTCTTTGGTTTATTTTTTTCTTTTAACTCTGCAGTATTTCTTGTTATTTTTTTAAAATTGATTTTCTTTAATAAACTAAATATTTATTTTAACGATAATATTTATTATTAAAAATAAGCAACTAAATATATAGAGAGTGGAAAAGAGAATTTTTTTTTTGTGACGTCCTTATAAAATTTTTTACTATATGATTTATGTGTATGTTAGTATTAAATTAGATATTGGCCTACATTTTTGTCTATATTTATTTACTTATTAATTTTTTGTAGTTTTTATTATATATTATTTCCGTCTTTGTATATGAATATGCGCGTGAGGGGTTAAAGTTCTTCTTTCCTTTAAATCTTCTATTTATTATTTTATCCTATACAAATTTTCTTTTATAATAAAACAAAACACAATTTAAAAATGTTTTGTTTTAATTAAACGGAAACACTTTAAATTAAAACCTTTAATTTATATAAATTTTTAATCATAATAAAGAAGAAAAAAACGCATTAGAAAAAATTTGGTTTATAAAAAACAAAAAAAAAACAGTTTAATTCATGAAAGAAATTCGAAAAATCATTAATTACTGACAGTGATATCGTTAAAATATAAATTGCATATATTATTATAGTGATAGAATGTACAATGATGATAATAATTCTTATAACAACAATAATGTATTACGTAAATAATAATAATTTTATTAGTATTACTTTCTGTACAGATATAATATTATTTATACTTCCGTTTCATTTTATATTTTTATACATAGGTATATATTTATATACATCTCTACCGCAATTTTTTATTTTTATTTTTATATATGAACAAATTTTTAATGGTGAAAAGAAAAACTCTCACTTTTATTATTTTGCTGTTGCTTTTTTATTTATTTAATAATAAATGACAACATAACTTTATTGCAGTACAATATCTATTAATTTATATCAAGTATGATAAAATGCCTATAAACGTCTCTAAATTAAATCTTGTTTTTCTTCTTTTAATTTATTTTTTTTTTGTTTAAATAAATTGTGCAAGGGAAGGAAATAAAATTATAGTTTTTGTATTAAAAATAATAACAAATAAAATAAAGATGCAATAGTTATTGTGTATTATTTAAAATAGTTGCCAAGACGGAAAAATCTAGATTTTTTAAATAAATAGTTATTAAAATTAAGTAAGTATTATAAAATACTAAAAATATTAAGAATAATAATAAATAACTTATGCGTTATTTTTTACATTTTATATTTTTGTGTTTTTTTTTCACTATGAATATACCGGCAGCAACAAAATAAAATATTAAAAAAATTTGATCAACTAAAAATTCAAATGGATATAATTTAAAAAAAAATTGTGTGTCGGGTATTATGTATTTGTGTGGGAATGTAAATGTATGAGCACTAATAGACATTAATGTAACAACTTAAACTTAAAAAAAAAAAATTTATAGGGTAATGACCCACTTCAGAGACAAAAATTATATGCATCAATAACTGTTATTAAGCGAAACTATAAGAATACAAAAATATTTTTTATTATGCGATTATACGACGTTAAAATTAAATTGTTAATTTTAATTTAATTAAGAAGTAACCAGAATAAGAACTTTTAAACTTTTAAAGGAATTTATGAGCTTTATAATTTTTTTACATATACAAACAATTAATTAAATGGATTAAAATATTGTCTTCATTAATAAAAGACAATAATAGAAATACACCAAAAAAAAAAGAAAAGTAAAGTAAAAAACGAAAACTGGTTGTAACACAAAAGCGTTTGAAAAAAAAATTAATTTGATTTTTAAATTCCTCAAAAGCCATGCTACCCCAACAACTTGTGTTAATAAATCTTTTGAATTTTCTTTTGATTCATCTTCCAAAAGAACCTGATTCTATTCTCTTCTATTACGTATATAGTTTATTGACCTATTTATATAACCTGTTCAAGTTGTTGTAACGTTGAAACGGTACAACCTTCGGCAACATAGTAGTAGTTGTTGTTTTTTTAAATAGACTTCACCTATAAAAGTTGTGATCCAGAATTCATTTCACCTTTCTCTATAATAAGTAATGTACCTCAAACTTTTGATGTGAACGTAAAGTAATATTTTTAATTGAAAAAAATTCAATGTTACAATTGCGAATATTTTTGTTGTGGTTTTTATCATTTTTTTTAAATGAAAAAAAAGTTAGTTAAATACCTACGTACAATTGAAAATTATTTTCTATGTGAATTTGACATGATTACCTATTTTTTTTTCGTATGTCCATCCATAATAATTCTTTTTCAAAAGAAAAAAAAAATACAAGAACAACATACTTAACAATACAAACGAAAAAAAAAAAAGAATCATAATATTATTGCCGAATGAATAACGATGATATTAATATAAAATTAAAGTAAAGTAAAGAAATACGTTACGGATTTTATTATTGATTGTAATATATGATGTTGTATTTTTTTTTATTTGATGTATATCATTATTTATTTTAGGTATAATTGTCGGTTTTATACTAAGTGCAATTGCGAAAAAAAAAAATTTTCATGGGCAATTACCAGTAGTTAAATGTATATCTTTTGTGAATCTTTTACGTTAAACACAATTGGCTTATAATTTTTTTTTTCAATGAAAAAAAAAATACTGAAGAAATTGTTTTATTAACAAATCAAATAAACTAACATTTTATGTTATTTTTAATATTTAACACCTTCTTTTTGTTGTTGTTTTCTACATGTATTTCGTATTTTTTTTATTTATTTAATAAAAATTCAAAATAATATTATACGTTTATATTTTTTATTAAAAATGTTATTACTTTTTTATTATAAAATTATAGACGAATGATAGGCAATTACAAAATATAGTTGTGAAATATAAAACTATTATAATAAATGAATGTTATCTAATATAAAAAAAAATGTAAAATATATTTTTCGTAGAATTCTTGGACAATGGCCAAATACATACACATTCACAAAAGCATTAGGGGAAGATGTGGTTCGTCGAAATAGGCAATCGTTACCCATTGGAATATTTCGTCCCGCTATTGGTAAATTAGATTTAACTTTCTAGCCATAAATATGAAAAACATAATTAATAAATAAATTTTATCTGTTAATTTTAAAAGTTTGTTCAACCGTAAAAGAACCAATAATTGGATGGGTAGATAATTTATATGGTCCTACTGGAGTTGTCGCTGGTGCTGTCACTGGAGTTTTAAGGACACTACACTGTGATAAAAATATGATCGCAAATATTGTACCAGTTGATATGACTGTTAATGCTTTAATTATTTCTGCATGGGATACAGCGAAAACTTATCAAGAAAAGTATAAATGGAATTAGTATTAATGGAATCTTAATAAAATCTGCTTTAAATATTATTGTTTGTTATAGAATCAGTGAGGAAATACCAATTTACAATTATGTGTCTTCTGTTGAAAAAAAAATTACATGGGGAGAGTTCTGCGATAACAATGTAAAAAATGGATTTAGTCATCCCATATCAAGTGCAATTTGGTAAAAAAAAAACAAAATTTATATATTTAAAATTTAAATTATAATTACTATAATGTAATAAATACAACATATATATAGGTATCTATCATTTCGCATGCATAAATCAGCTCTTATTAATAAAATTCACATTATTTTATTACACCTTTTACCTGCCATAATTGTTGATACAATTTTAGTATGTATTGGACAAAAACCAAGGTAAATTACTAACAAAATTAAAATGATAAAAATATATTAAATTCAATATTTTAGATTATGGAAAGTATACAAAAAAATTCATAAATTCTCACAAGTATTAACATTTTTTTGTACAAACAACTGGGATGTCACTAACGATAATGTTCGAGCGCTTTATAAAAAATTGAATATTAAAGAAAAAGAA
The DNA here is from genome assembly GCA_963082725.1 of Pedicia rivosa. NCBI lineage: Eukaryota > Metazoa > Arthropoda > Insecta > Diptera > Pediciidae > Pedicia > Pedicia rivosa. The sequence goes on along the minus strand of OY720153.1, from coordinate 505,681 downwards.
ATATTCAATTTTAACATGGCAGAAATAGATTGGATTGAATTTTCACATCATTATGTGCATGGCATTAGAAAATATTTATTAAAAGAAAACGATTCAACTGTAGAAGCAGCAAGACAAAAATGGAATCGGTATTAAACTAAGTTTAATACTTTATATTGATTGTATAGTAATGTTTGTTTTATTAATTTCAGATTTTATTGGCTTCATCAACTTCTTAAAGTATTTTTGACGTTATTATTCGTTTTTATTGTTTGGTCATTATTTTCAAAACTTTTTTTAAAGTAGAAATAAGAAAAAATAAAAAAAAATTAAGTTTTTAAGGGAATTGTAATATAAAAAAAAATAAAATTTGTGTAGGTTGTAAATGATTTTTTTTTTATTGAAGTTTTATTATATTTTCAAAAATATACATGGCAGACATATTAATGTTATGTATATAAAAGGCAAAATAAAATTGTCGAAATTAAATAAAGAGTTTCTATACATATATACGTACTTACAACAAAAAAGAAAAAATGCAATAATTTACAATATGACCATAAAAAACTGTTTTGTATTGTTCTATAATCAATATGAATTAACATTTTCTGTAAATTTTAAACTTAATATCATATATATATTGTGGACTAAAGTTAGTTTGAAATTCTATGCTGTTCATGTAAAACAAAATTACAACAATTTTTTTTAAAGCATTTAAACGTGAGTGAAATTAATAAAACTTAACAGCAATTTAAAAAAATTATTTAAAAATTTATCGTTGACAGTGACACCTAGTGTTAAAATTAAAATTCTGAGGATAGATGTCTACAGTGTAGTTCTAATGTAATGTCTGTCAAAATTGTGCAAAAAATTATGTTCAATTTATTGTAATTTTTTAAAACAAAAATTTCTTATTAAAAATGATGTAATTCAATGCATGTGTAATTAATATTGTAACATAAAACGTAATAATTTTCAAGTTGATTAGTTTTAAAACATACATTAATTAATATATTATAATAAATTTATTACTTTTAGGTTAAATTTATACGTCAGTGTTTTTACCTTGACAAAAAAGATAATTTGTTTCTATCTTATAATTATTACAAGCTTAATTTAAATTGAATAGTAATTACGTAAAAAATGTTAAGGCTATTAAGGTTAACAAATTTAACAGAAATAGCTTTCAGAAAGTCACTTTCATGTTCAGCTGTCACTACAAAACATTTCATTATTAAAAATCATTATGATTTTGATCAAAAGGTATTATATGCTTATATTATATGTTTAAATAATAAAATAAAACAATGTGTTATAGGTCGTCAACAGTGATAATCCAGTAATTGTTAATTTTCACGCTGAGTGGTAAAGTTTTTCATTTACATTGAAAAGAAATCCGTGCAATTCGGTTTAGATTGATAATATTTATTTATTATTTTTGTTTGTGTTACAGGTGTGAACCATGTAAAATTTTAACACCAAAAATGGAAGAATTATTAGAACCTTTAGAAGGTGTTGATTTAGCTATTGTTGATGTTGAAACAAATGCTGATCTTGTTCATACGTTTGAAGTAAAAGCTGTGCCTGCCGTATTAGCCTTTCGAAATGGTGTTGTCGTTGATAAATTTATCGGACTTGTTGACGCAAATATGATCGAAAATTTAATAAATAAATTAATAAAAAAAGATAAAGAAAACGTATAACACATTTCTTTAACTTAATTTTAAAAAAAATATTTAATGTTTTTAAATGTAGAAACAACAGACAATATGTAATATAAATATTTTCTGATAGAATTTTAATTATACTACGGTTTTTTGTTATTATAATTTTTACTACGTACGTATTTTTGGACCAATGATCATCCACATTTGGGGTCCAATATCCTTTTAACTATATTTGTTTATTTAAAAGAAAAATGTTATATTTTCATAATATAACCGAAAAATTCGCCAATAACAACAATTTTTCTTTTCATTGCCTAATTTTAATATCTTTTTATAACAAAATTTAAATTCAAAAATTATGATAGCCAAAACAGAAAAGACGATAAGGAAATAGGCGATAATATATATTAATTCCTGTAAATAATATAAAAATGTTAGACAAATAGCTTATTAATTTGATATTTTATACAAAACACAATATAATTTAATTTGTATGTAAATTACATGCAAATAATAAAACAATAAAACTTACCTAATATAATTAAGAAAATATTAAAATATTATTTTCTTTGTAATTTAAAATTTGGTCTTTATATAATAAATTGAAAACTAAAAATATAATGTACATGTGGTTCAATTCTTCTTTCTTTCAGATTTTGAAAGAATATAAATAAGAAGTAAGAAAGATCAATATTATGTTCTACAATCACCTTTCTCTGTGATTGAATTAAATGTACACATGAGTTGTTTTTTTTCGTGCAAAAAAACGGTTTTTGGAATAGATTGGTAAGTCATTATACCTATGAAAGTGTAATTAAAGTGATCTATGATTATTCGTGTATTGAAAACAAAGAAAAAAAAAATTAAATTGTTTTTTAACTAAATTATTATTGTTACTAACTTAAATTTACTTTAATTCAAATTGTGCAATGTTTTTTTCATTTTTTTAACGAATTAATGTTACTGTTTTGTTTGTGTGTTATTATTACTTGATGAAATGCATATATAAAAAAATTAATTCTACAAATCCAATAAATTGCAAGGATTTGCTACAAGTAATTACTCAAACATGGAAAATACTTCCGCTAGTATAAAAAATGTCTGCGTGACGTCTCCATTTGATCAAAACTGCTTTTTTAGATTCCAAAGTGATGCTGATATCAAGTAAAAACATCTGTTATGACACATAACATAATTAATTGTATAGATGACGTGTTGTTGTGACGTGTGTAAATATAAAACAAAACAAGAAGTTTTTTGTACAGATAAAAAAGTTTTCAGAATTTGAAAGATGATTTCAGTGATTAAAAAATATTTATGTAATTTAATTTTTCTCTGAATTTTTTTATTAGATTCTTTTTTTTAATATTTGACATTTTATATATATTATATTATAATTTGCGTTAATATTTTTACAATGATTTTTTAAGATTTTTTTAACATTATTTTAATTATAATACAGAAATTTCAAATTATAATTATTATTAGTTTTATTTTATTTTCTTGTTTAATTATTTTATTAATATTATTTTTATTTTAATATATTTTCTCATACATTGAAGTCGATTTATTAAAAAATCAGTCTAATTTCCATAAGGCAACATGAGAGCTCATAATAAAACTCTATTTTAAATAATGATTATAAAAAAAAGGAAACGAAACATTTTCTTCTTGTTTTTTAAATCTAATTATTTACAAAAAAAATAAATTGAAATTTGATTTGAGGAATTGAGGAAGAAATTTTTTAATTTTACACACTTAAATTAATACTTTTTAAATATTATATTTTTTTTAGGAAAAACAAGATCGTAGAATCGCTTAAATTTTTTTTTTAAATATTAATTTTATTTATAATTTTTCTTGAAAAAAAACGTATCCTTTAATTTAGACTAAACATTCAAAATTATTATTAAACTAATACAAAATTAACTTTACAAATAAATAATTTTTATATAAAAATCATCATCTTAACAAATATTAAAAAAAATATCAATTTGCAATTCTTAAAAGAAATATTTAAGCCATTTAAATATTTTGAAATTTATGTTGCGGTATTTTAATTATTTTTTTTAAAAAAAAAAATAGATTCAAGGATTACAAATAAATCTACAACTATTTACATTCACTTATTATTTAATTTTCTTTTTTTAAGCTTATTTTACTATCACAAAACATTTTTTTTTCTTTATTTTTAATATTTCTGTTTTTTTAAAAATCTTTTAATCGTAATCCGAAAGTTAAATGAAAAAGAATATTTATTAAATATAAAAAAGTTTAAAGTAAATATTTGCATTAGCACTTATTACAGAAAATCCATTAAATTAATTTATATGTAATATTTTGATAACTTTAATATTTTTTGTTAATTAAAATTTAAGACATATGGAACCATCAACTTAAAGAATAACGTTAAATTTTAGTTAAATTGAATTTACGTGAGAATTAATGTAAAAATGTTCCATTTAAAATTGCAATATTTATTTAGATTTATTTATTAAGAAATTACCAAACAAAACTGTATTTTCATGTACTATAAATTCATTCCATAAATAATTCAGATTCTCGTTATTAGAATCAGACCACCATTAATCACTCTTACAAAACAAAATAAAACAGCAAAAGTTCTACCAATTTAAAAAAAAAAACAATAAATGAAAATTTTTAATTTAATTATTTTTTCATTCTTCATTAAAATTACATAAAAATAAAAATAAGATTAAAAAATATTTTTATAAATTAAAAAAAATTAAATCTTCATATGTTGACACCACTAAATACCAGATATATCCAATGTCATTAATATAGGACTATTTCACCTTAATCCTTTCCTTGAGTGTTTCACTAATAATTACTAATAAATTACTCTCAACAAGAGACTGAATCCAGTAATATTTGTAGCTACATTTTACAGGTTGTCTAATGAAATACTTCGACAAAAAAGTGATTACATGATAAGAAAGTTAATGGAGGTTTTAAGAACTAGTTGTGTTGAGAAAAGAAATCAATTTGCTAGGCAAATTGATTACCTGGCACACTGAAGGCAATAGTAAATATATTATATGCCGATACTTAATTTGTAGTGTCACATATAAGATTTATTAAATTGATTAAAATTGTGGTACCATATTAAATTGACGACACATTATTTTCAAACGATATTTTAGGCCCAATTTTTAGTTACCATGTAAATTTATTTTATAATAAAATTATAAAATATTCAAGCAAACGAAGACTTAATTTTTTTTAATATATATAATTAATCAATTGATTTTGGTTTAATTTGTTCTATTTACAATATTTTGAATATTTTTTTTTAATTTCTTAATTTATGTAAAAAAATATATTAATATTCTTTAATGAATTTGAACTTGGAAATAAAGAACGTTTGTAATATTGTTAAAATTGGTATTAAGAAAAGTAACGACTATTTATTTGTTCAGGCGTCAAATTATTTATATTTTTGCCATGTCACAAGTTCTTTATTTTGCATTAATTTTAATTTATTTAAATCGCCTTTAGTTATCTTTTCCAATATTTCACTTTAAATTATTCTGAGTTGTTTATTTTTCGAATACAACATACGCATAATATTCATTACTCCACATCATACTTTCATCACAAACTTTTTTTTCATCAACCTCTTTTCCATCATTTTCATCACAATTGTCATCATCATTATCGTGATCATGATGTTCTTCATTAATATTTGTTTTATCAGTATTGTTACTATTATTATGATTTTCTGTTTCTTCTTCAATATGAACTTCAGGAATATTTGTTGTGGTAAAATTTTCATCAATATCAGAAATAGTAAATTCACGTACACCTTTTTCACCAATTGGTACATATCGATCACCAATTTGAATTAATAATATCGTACGATTAACATTCGAACGAAAATGACAATCGGTATGATTTGGTTGCCAATAATGTACAATGAAGCCTATCATACCTTGCAATGGTGTCCATTCTTTCCATGATGAACGTCCACCAGAAGCACGCATTTGTTCATTTGGCCAAATAACATCAATTCTACGTCCCAAATCAAGACAATCATAAATCTAGAACGAAATACAATATTATTGTTACTATTGTTACAATTTCAAAACAATTTTAGAAAACACGATCATATTGAGATTATTTCCTAAATTTTCATGTTTCGTAATTATATATTACCTCTCCAACGTCATAAATAAAAACTTGTCTATTTAAAACTATATTCGGTGGTGATGGTGCAATGACTAGAGTTTGCTCATCATATTCATCTTTATCTTTATTACTGGGTGTACGTTCAAATGATTTCCTATCAGTTGAACTACCTGAACTTCCACCCGCCAATAATTTTTTATTATTTGTCGAGCACGCATTATTATTATTGCTATTGTTGTTAGCTACATTTAAATTGACTGATGATGAATTATTACTTTTTTGATTCGGACTAGCAGCTGTAGCATTACATGATTCAATACTTTCTTGAAGTTTAAGGCTTGAATTCGTACTGCCCATATTTTCTTTTGATGTTTCACGATTACTACCTGGCAACGTTGCACGTCGTTCTCGTTCACTTCGACTGGCAGTACGTTTCGAAGTGCCGCGATCACGAATACTTTCACGTTCAGGATCACGTTCACGATTTAATAAACCAGCGATTAAAGTTGAACTAGTTGGTTTTGCCATACTTGCAAGACTTCCCCGTAATCCTGCACCCGTAATTGATATATTCTGGCTTCCATAAGATAATGTTCCTGTTGTACCTGATAAAGTATTACTTGGCGTTTGAGCACTGCTATAAACACCTTGAATTTCACCTAAATCACCCTCTAATGCACTACCACTACTACATCCTTCTCTACAACGTTGACGAACACGATTCCAAAATTCAAATATCATTTTTTGCAACATTTCAAGTGTTATAGCACCACCAATGATACTGCATAGCTGCTCATTTGTTTCCGCATAGGAAGTTGTTAAAGGCGATACATAAATTGGATAACCAATTGGTTGATCACACGATGAATTAATTATATTTCTTAAAGCTTGTTTTGCATTTTGTATACTACCACGCTCAGGGTTTCTATTACGTAAATATATGAGTTCTTGCTGTTGTCCAGCCCAAAGCCCACGAACACATTCACGATTCAATTTAATAACACGGAAACTTAAATAACGTTTTGTAAGACGAATAACTCGATATTCATCAGAACCATCTTCCATTACGTGTCTAAATAAAATTTATAATTAGAAAACGATGTACAAAAATATTTTTCCAAGTACCTTAGAGCTAATAAATTTGGTGCTCCTCGTAATACAGCATTCCTCCATAATGGATCTGCTTCATGTGAAATAACTAACTCTTGTGAATGGGAACCAATTGCATCATATAAAGCAACTGGATCCTCATACTCTTCAGGGCAGAGAAAATGATCCTGATGTAATTTTAGAGACATTCGAACAGCAGGTGCAACTACACCATGTAATAATTCCATATCGGCGAATACCCATTCATCACGAGGAGAGGTTATTCGGAAATCACCTTTAAATAATGCATGTAAACCATGTAAAAAAAATTCAACCCCAGTTGATGAACTGTGACTAGCTGTAGCAAGCGTACGCCTTGCCAAAAGTGCAAGTGATAAACAAAGTGATACTAGTGGTGATTCACGTGACTATAAAAGAATAAAAAAATATAATTAAATTATTAAAATTTTAAGTAATATACAGAGTGCAATTACCATATTTATTGATATTGCTGTTGATTGTGTTGACTGCTGTTGTTGCTGTGGTTCTTCAGTTCCAGTGCTATCATTTTTAGTTTTTGTTGGACGCATACGTATCGTTTGATTACCATCTCTAGGAGAAGGTGTTGGATTAGATGATGATCTTTAATGGTAAGAATAAATTAAAACAATTTTGTGAAATTTATTTTGTAAATAAAAGTTTACCTAGGTGATGAAGGGTTTGTGGGCGTTACTGTATTTTGATGTTGCCTTTTTATACAACAAAATTGTATCCAGTCTAAATAAATACTACAAAAACTATTACGTGTTACACCAGATGAACGGAAATCATAATCATCATCTAAATTATGATTAAATATTGGATCTAAATCAACAAATTGTCTATCTAATGTAGGTAAAAGTGCATCTTGTATCGGACGTGATATTAACCATTCATTTAATTTATTTGAACGAATTATATAATAAATTATACTCTGCATAAAAAAAAAATATTAATTCTTATATTTAAAAATAAAATAATATAAAATTTACCTTAACATAATACGTTATTAATACTTTTCTAAATTCAAACACTTGTAATGTTGCTATTGCAGAATTATCAGAAATAGAATAACCTTCTAAAACATATTTAGCAGCAACAACTTGCCAAGCTAGCCAACGCGTTGAAAACATTGCATTTGCACTCAACATTCTAGGTAAATGACCAGGCGAACAACAGCAACATCCTAGAAATCCAAAGAAAAAAAACAATTATTGGTTATACATTCATCATATTTAAATTTCATTTTACCATCATTATCTTCAACTCCTTCTGAAATTGCTTCAACTTCTCTCTGTTGACAATATGTACCACGAAATTCTAATCCCCTTAACTGAAATGTACATAATCCATTACCCAATTCAATTATATGTACAAGACAATTTAAATAATCAGAAGCTAAAACTATTAAAAACAAAAATATTAGAAAATGCTATAAAATAGAAAATATATTGAAACTAACCAAAACAATCGCCTTGACTAACATTTCCCCATCTTCCTAATAATAAATCGCCACATAATGAATGTTGTAATGAGCGTGTTAAATGCTCATAAAATATACTATTTAAATTATTATCATCAGCACCAAGATCACGTTCTAATTGTGAACTTAATCTTGTGTTTGAATGATCAATACGTTTTGTATTATAATCACGTTCCCAAAATTTGATTGGACGTACATATGATGTTAAAAATATGGCACTTCCTAAATATAATTGAAAATAAAATTAATAAGTTTTAATTTATACTAAAATAACTAAACTTACTTAATATATTATGCAGATTATTTTACAAACACAATTAAATTAAAATTAAATATAAATACCTAAAAATGGATTTAATGGTGTTGACAATATTGCACTAATAGCAGCTTGCAAAAATAACATAGCTGAATGTGGTACAGAAAATGGTTGAGCAAATGCATGAAATGCTGATCCCCATGTTATTTGCCATGGAGCAATATAAGTTACAACAAATTGCATCTGTAAAATAAAAAAATTAATAATACCAATTATTTACAAATTACAATTATAAAATAATTTACCTTAAGTAAAAATTCACAAGTTTTCTTAAAAATAATTGCAACGATAAAATAATCTATTAAAAATGTTTCGCTCGCTGATTTAAAATCAAGACGAAAGCACAAAAAAGAAAATGTTAAAATTAAATATTGACTTGATGGATCTGAATAGGAACTTCTGATACCTAAGATAATAAAAAATCCAAATTGATTAACAAATACGATTAATTTTATATAAAATATATCAATTTTAATGAATTTTATGTTATGTAAAACTTACATTTTAGTCCGCATATCGCGACAATAGCAGCACCAAATGGAACACCAAATTTTTGTGCAATAGTCATTGAATCGGCAGTAAGTGCACTTAAAAATATAAGCGGATATAAAACATTTCTTTCAAGAAAGCATAAACAAATATAAGTGCTTTCAAACCACATAACAACTGATGCATCTTTAGCTTCAAATTGTCCATGTTCATTTTGACGTAGTAATGGTCGTGCTAAACATAACCATGGAAGATGTTTTCGCATTTGTGGTATAATATAATGAAGAAGTAAACCAAGAACCATTGCAATTGCATATAGTACTAAATTTAAATCTGGTTGTAATACAGTAAATATGGTACTTGAATGAAGGCTCATTACAATAACACCAAGTACTGAACATATTAAAAGATCATTTTTTAAACGCGTATTTACAGTTGTTTGTAATTTTTTTGGTAACGGATCAATAAGCTCTGATTCAAGATTTTGTTCTTGTATTCCCTCTGGAAATTCTTCAACATTTTTATTCTCATTTATTTCATTTGTTGATGATGCCTCCTTACGTTGATCTGTATCTGATTTTGTTTCTTTACTACGTTCATTATTATCTTCTTCATCTTCATCGTCATCATCAGGATGAAATATTACACTTGATTTTATTAAATTCCAAACACAGGAAAAATCACTAGCACTTCGTGATAAATGATATGAAACTGGTATGAGTAATGAACAAAATATTGAAAATAAAATATGTTGGGTTCCTCGAGGTTCTGATAAGCCTCCAAATGCTGGTCCATATAATACTAAACAAGCAATTATCGAACGAATTATTGAAATAAATGCAGCTAGTAAACTTGATACTGCATTACCACCAAAAATATGCATATCAATTTGTTCAAGAAAGTAAATTAGAAATGTATTTATTTGTGGAAATAAACCAAGACTAAAAAATACCGGAAATAATAATAAAACAATTGATAGTATATATTGTACTGTTTTAAAAAATTGTGATTGAATATAGGATAAACCAAAAATTGTAATTTTAAAATCATTTTCGTTAATATTTTGCCCAAAATGATGTCCGATTAATAATAGTGATGAACATAAACAAAAATATATTGGACGTGAATATGCAACAGTTTTATTAAAACCGTGAATTGGTGATGCTGCATCTGGTTGTACACTTTTAAGTAACGAATATTGACAACCAGCAATAACAAAACAAAATATAAATGCAAATATATCATCATAAAATCCTTTTTGAAGTACAATTGAACCTAATACCGATACGAAGATAGTGAGAATAATAGCCAGTATTACTTGTAACCAACCAGAATCACGATCAAATAATGCTAATAATTGCAAACGATCCATTGAAATTTTTATATCTTTTTTGCCAAAAAAATATATCGGAAAACGATAATAACGTTTTGGCTGCACTGGTTTTTCTGTACTTATATAATGTCTTCCAAAATCTGGAAATGTTGTTTCATTGAACTCAACACGACCAATATTTAATATAGCTGTTTGCACCGATCGTTCTGTTGAAGGTATATCATAACCATATGCTTCTTCCATAAATCGTTCTAATGATAAAGAATTATCGATTGAACGTTTAATAATTTTTTCAAATGATCCTAAACCTGTCATTGGTGGTGTAATTTCATTTTGATCATCTTTTGATGTATTACCACCATCAAATGACGAACTATGTTGATGTTTACTTCTTGTTGATCGTCTTATTTTCGGTTGACGATGTCGATTGTGCTCAACAACAGCATACGCACGTGGACGAAAGCGATAAATACTTTGAAAATGAAATTCTGAGGCAGTTGTAGGTGAAGGGTAAATCGGTATAATAGGATGTTCGGATCTAGCGTTTAAAAATGTTAAAACAGGTGCGGTTGGTGTTTGTGGTAGATGACTACCAACGGCACGTCTTGGTAATGCAATATTACGCGATGGACGACAATGATCTTCTGCACTAAAACGTCTGGAAGAATGAGAACGTGTTCGTGACTTTGGAATTGCACCAAGGCTACGAATTGGTACATCTAATGGAACATTACTGTCCTCTTTGAAAATAGAAAATGGGGTAACATTTTCTTCTTTAAATATATTTAAATCAAGAGTGATATATTGTGGAATTTCTTTATCAGTTAAAAGCATATCTTTTGAACCAGCACTTGCTTGTTCACAATCACTTGATATTCCACCCTCTGATTCTTCACTTTTTTTATCACAATTTTCAGTTTTACTCTTTTCTGAGTCTATAGTTTTAGTTTTTTTATCACTTAAAATCACTGGTTTATCACTAATAAATCCACCAGAAGCCCGATTTCGTATTTCTAATAACGGCGAACGTGAACCATTATTTTCCGTATCAGAATCAGTTGATTGGGTTTGTGGTCGATCTATATCTGATTCACTTTCTGTAATTGATTGACGTTGATTTGTTGCAGAATGACTATCCTCATCCTCATCACTTTCAGAATCTTGATTTAATTTAAATTCTTCATTAAGACTACGACCCGAAGCACCCTCATCTGCTAGTTCCTCAATTGGATAAACTGGATCTATCTTATTCAATGCTCCACTAGATTTAGGAAATAAATTCAAATGTGGATTACGAGATAAACATTTGCTGGGCAAAGGTAGAACAGTGTGCTGTGGATTTCGTAGCGCCTGTCCACTAATTACTTCAATACTATTCGGATGTGGAGTCAAATTGGAAACCGATTGTTGAGGACAACATGTCTCAAGTGCAGCACTTTTTATCCGCCGTACAGATGTACTGCCAGACATTCCTTTACCTCCAGTGTTTGAATGTCGTCTTATTCTGGAAGAAGATGATGAACTAGCAGTAGGTAATTGCAATGCAGACATTGTTGAGTTAGAATCACGTCGCATTGGTGTTGATTTTTGCATTAGATAATTTTTCGATGTATCACTAGGAATATTTTCAATAGCAAGTTCTGATTTAGTTGTGTAATTTTCTAAACTTTGTAAACGACTATGATTGTGTATTTGATGATGATGATGAGGTATAGTTAAAGATACATTCGATTTATTTTTCTGGCGTTCTTCGTTACAGTCAGAACTTCGATGACGTTGAAGCTTGGAAGACGATTCTGTGATTGCCATTTGTTCGGAATCAAGGGAAATCTAAAATTATAACAATTTATAATAAAAAAAACTTATAATGAAAGCTACGATTTAATTAAAAGTATCAGTAAAGTAATTTCATTCAAGTATCAGTAAAATTATGGTTAAAAAAATTTAAAGAAATTATTTATAAACCTGTCGTTGTAATTTTCCATGTTGACTCCGTTTTTTATCTTCTTTTTCGAGTGATTCATGTCGATTTTGTCGTGACATATTTGGTTTTCTAAAAGATCCAGCGAGCTCGCTCTTTAAATCATTTTCTATGTGAAGATTCCCAGACCCAAGTTCTTTAGGATCAGCACCTCCCTCTATTTCAGATATTTCAGGTTTAATTTGACGACGATGACTTGATGTAGGACAAACTTCTGCACAGTGAGTTACAATTGATGTTTGTAATGCGGTTTTTGGATAAATACCAACTGAATCACTAGATTCAGAACTGTTTTTTCTATGAACATCAACTTTAAAATCTGCAAACAAGATAATTACAGCAAAATTATAAAAATAATTTAAAATATTTACCAATAGTACTTGATGGTTCTAGATAATCAATTGAGATTGCACTATTACCACAACTAACTTCATCGCTTTGTCTTTCTACAGACATTCTGGATGGCATATCAGACGATCCAAGAACTTGCATTTCAATACCAGCATCCTCGTCACTACAATTTATAAACCCAATATGGTAAAATGTACATAATTAAATATATTTAAAGAACAAATGTTACCCCGATGTTTCTCTTAATCCTCTTGATGATTTCTTTAAATTTACATCGGACATTGCTTGTGCTTTGTCGTACATGGAATGAAGTCCAAGGTTGATTATCTTTAAAACTGCCATTAGAATGGCTACAGTTATACAGTAAATACCCCATGTTATATATGTTGTTGTGAAGTACTGTAAAGAATATTATAAACTTAAGAATATTATGCCTAATAACGGGAAAATTATTCTTTGTCACGTCACCATGACATAACCCTACTTTCAACATTATTTATTTTAATTCAATAATATATAATCGATTAAATATTTACCAGATATGATATAAAGGGCATACAAAGCAAAAAGAGCCAAACATACAAATGCACAGCATTACAAAATACAGTTTGATGTGGATCGAAAAACCAAACAGTAAAAGATGCTAAACAATTTCTTAATATTTCCAAGGTTTGCGAACCCATATCATTTTTGTATTAAATTACATATCATTTCAAGATATTATTACTTTGAGTTGTACTAAGAAACACTATAATCTATATTTATTTTATTAGTATTCCTGTTGTGAAATTTTAGAAACAAAATTCACACAAATTTATTTTAATAACCAGCTGATTTCTTTTATTTTCTTATTAAGACATTTTTTTAGAATGTAAAATGATTGCGTTCACTAAATTTTGCAGTAACAAAAAACCCAACAAAAAAAGTTAATTTTATTACCACAATAGATGGCACTATCACTTCAAAAAGGCGCGATATAAATTAACGAAGTCGGTTAAATATTTAAAAATTAATTCTGCTTTTATTTATGTACATATAAGTATTTTTAATAACAGATAAAACAAAAATTATACAAGAGGTTTGTATAAAACAATCAATATATTATAACAATTGAAATGCTTACCTAGTTACTGAGTTTTGATGATCAGTATTACAGTTCAAATATTGATAATTATTTAAATTGTGGAATACGGAAGTTTATTATTTTTTGATTTCAATTTTTTTTGTAATAATTCGACCCAGCTTTCTTGTGCAACATATAAAAGTTTTATTACAAACCAAAAATTGTGTAAAACGAGAAAGTGTCAAATAACACAATTTTGGTATTATATTGAAGCATATCTAATGATTTATTAACTTCAAATATTTGCTACGGGTTTTCTTTTTTTTACATTTTCATGAAGTTCTATTTTATAAAAAATAATAAGAAAAGGGAACTAAAAAAAGTATCTGGAATAATTTTAATTCGTTTAATTTTAGAATTGTAGTGACTTTGAACCCTAAAATTTCTTTCGACAAAAAAAAAGGAAATTTTATTTATTTTTTCAATTACTTTATTAATACTTGAAGCAAAATTATATCAGTTTATATTTCAAATTAAGTTAAAACTTTAATTTTTAAACTTGATAACTGATATAATATACATAATTTAAAAAATGTGCATAAAATCTTTATATTATAAGCTTAAATTTTATTTTCGGTTAAATAGTCAAAACTGCAAAATTTTTAATAAGTAAACTATATACATATATTGTTAATTAAATTTTTATAATTAAACAAAAATAATAAAATTATATCACTAATTATAGTTTATATATTTTTTTTCTTTTTAAACATATAAACTTAAATTCCAAAAAAAATTTGAATTTTCTGTCAATTTTTGTTATATAATTCTGACAAAAAATATTATTATTACCTAAATATAAATAATTATATTATAATTCTATCACATTATGCCTAAATATTTTTAAAATTCGTGATCTAATCAGACATAAATTATTTATATATATTTCTGGAACATTTTGCTTATCAATAAAGAAAATAAAGAAAAGAATGGTTTGATAAAATTAAAACTGCCAACTTTATTATCATCCGTATATTTTATTTGGACTCTTTTTTTTAAAAAAAAATCTAGGAAATGTTTTTATTCAAATTAATTCAATTTTGTCAATTAATTAAATTAAACTACCTATTTCCAATGTTGTCTTCCATGATAATTGTTTAGGTACGAAGACCGTTGAGGGCGCCTACCGTCGTTGTGATAAGTGAATAAATCAAATCCAGAACCGTGCATCTTGACTCGACTGTGAGAGGCAGGCATTGTGTCAAAGTAGGAGGAACTCGATTGTTGGTCGTAACGGGGTTGGTAGTTACTTTGCTTCTCATACGATTGGAACTTCGGGCCATCGCCTTGATACGTTTGGAATCTGTCGTTACTATCTTGCTCACTGGAGTCGCTGTAAAAACTCCCGCTACGTAACAAAGCGGGAGGTGTAGTGACCCAAAAGTTATTGTAAATTTGATCATATTTTGTGTTGGACTGACGTTCTGAAGATGGATCTCCTTTATCCGATGATTCGTCGCTGTCTGGATTTTCTGATGAATCATTATCGCTTGATTCTTCTTCTAATGTAGTTGATGGAGATGGCGCAGGTTCAGTTGCAGGAGGTGAAGGAGGAGGAGGCACAGCAGATGTACCCATATCTGCTGGGGCAGCTTCTGGTGCTGAAGGAGCTGGAGGAGCTTGTGGGGCTGGAGGAGCTGGCGGAGCTGGAGGAGCTTCTGGTGCTGGTGGAGCTGGTGGAGCTGGTGGAGCTGGTGGAGCTTGTGGAGCTGGTGGAGCTTGTGGAGCTGGTGGTGGCGCTCCTTTTCTTGGAGCTGATACAGGATTTGGAATTGGTGTTGGTAATGTTACCGACAAGTTAATTCCAAAGAAATTATTGGTTAAAGGTTTAGGAGCGGGTCGTGCCTTACGCACTGGAGGAGCTGGTGGCGCTGGTGGAGCTGGTGGGGCTGGTGGAGCCGGTGGTGCTGCTGGTGACTGAGGAGCTGATTTAGCTGGTGGAGCTGGTGGGGCTGGTGGAGCTGGTGGAGCTGGTGGAGCTGGTGGAGCTGGTGGAGCTGGTGGAGCTGGTGGAGCTGGTGGCGCTGGAGGAGCCGGGGGTGCTGGAGGAGCCGGAAGTGCTGGAGGAGCTGTTCTGGCACGTGAAGGGGCTGCCGCTTGACCGACAGCAACATTAAATCCAAAGAAATTATTTGGAGCGTTGGGATTTATAACTATCCGTGCTGGAGGAGGTGGTGGAGGATTCAATGCATTTAAAAATGAAGTCAAGAACAAATGAATTGTCCTTTTCTTTCGTACACTATTATCCTGTTGAGGTGCTGAAGAAACTAAACTTCCTATTGTAAGCACTATTAAAAACACTTCCAACTTCATTTTATATTTTAAGTTAAATTGATGCACAAAATTTTTTTAGAGTAAAATCCTAGTTTTACTAAAAAAAACTAATTAACGGCAAAAATTCGAAAACCACAATTTAAGACAGTTAGTTTTTATCCACATACGAGTTCTGAAACGATCAACACAAGACTGACTGACCAAAATATTATTTCTTTTTACAAAAGGTTTCTTACAGTTAGTCACACTTAAATAAGTAAAACAAAAAAAATTAAAAAGGTAAAATAAAAGCAATACACCGAGAGTAATATTCTTAATATTTTTCTTTTGCAAATATTTTAAATTTTAAATCGTGTGATCAAATTCAATTGGTAATTAAGAGGGGTAAAATTAAAAAAAAATTATTTGAAAAAAATAAAATTGTGTCAGTATAGATTTAAATTCAAAATTCATTACAAAGAAATATCGAGGATTAGGTAATAATTTTCTAAGGTACTATTTTTTTTGCAGTTGTTATTTTATAAATAAATAAATAAATTTATATTTGAAAGATGATATACATTTATGATCTTCTGAGTTGTACAAGAAATTACACGAATCCGGATCTACATAGAATAATTGTGACAAAAAAATTGTTACAATTTTTTTTAACACCACAGTCAGACACAATGAATTTTTTTTCTCAACTCTAATTATGATTCACTGTAAAAGAAAAAAAAGGGTTACATAACCTTCTTAAACTCGTTACCGCGTTAAATCATTAAATAATATTGTGTTATTTAAAATAAATTCGAATGTTATTCAATAATTTAGATTGGCAATTTAATAATAAATGTAAGAAAAATGTGTATATGTATGTAAATATAGTATACATAATCAAATAATTTAATTTCTTATCTGGTTTGATTTAATAGAATATATATGAATACAAAAAAATATTCTGTTCTCTGTGCCCTCCATTCCATTCATGAATATTGTGCAATTCTATAATTTTATTTTATATTTATTAAAAGAATTTTGAAGTTTGAATACAGATCGTGCACAAATAATATAAGTACAACAGTTTAATATTAAAGTTAAAAGTGATTGGCTATTTTTAAGCTGCAGGCATAGTTTAAATAATTAATTATATTACGTCAGGTCAGGTCAAGGTGAATTTCATTATTTAATATTTTATAATTTCTTTTAATATCATTTCAATTGGTATTATTAACTTTCTTTTCAGTTATGTTAAATATAGTAAGAAAAAATTATCAAATCATCGTGAATTAATTAATTTTATTAAATGTTAAGATCTATAAAATAAAAGTATATAAAAAATTGAAAGGTAATAAATAAATATACTTAATTTAATTTTAAACACTTGATACATTTCGTTATTAATACAAGTTTTCTTTCAAATTATCAAATATTTTTTCATTTTACTCGGATTTAAATGTAAAGTATCAAATATGCATCACAAATATTAAAACAACCTTGAATTTAAATTAAATATTTGGCGGGTTGCAAGAAAAATCTATTTTTGAAAAATGACTGGAAAAAATGGATCGATTTTCTCCTTTTTTTTATTGCTAAATCATTATTATATGTGACATTCTATTATCCTTGAAAACAGCTATAACAACGAATAAATTGGAAAAAAACCGATTTATATGACGTCATTTTTATATAAATTTCTTTACATTTTTATGCTTTTGCGGTAATTTAAAAAAAAAACCAAATTGGACTCTCTGTTTTTTTTTTTTACTGCTCTGATTGGAAATCTGGTCACAGATTTATTGAGTAGGTATATATATTTTTTTATCATTAACATTTTTAAGGCAATTAAATATTTCATAATAAACAAGTCTTTTGGTCATTATTCATTATTCAAACATTTATTATATATATTAGTTCATGTCGTATGAAAAATTAATACTTGGTCAAATTATTTTAATTAAATTTGATACAGGGTAAAAAATAGTTTGTATATTTCAAAGAAAATATATAGGTCTTCTATCATATTTTAACAGAAATCCTGAACAAATAAATACAACCATATTTTTCTTCATGTTTCCTCAATTTAATATTTCAAATCTCAGTTTTTATGCAATGAAATACTTTCAAGATAATTAAATAACCATTAAAATGAACTAAATGTTACAAATTGGTATAAATTCAATTTTCAATTATTACTTATAAAAATTTCAATTCCAATATCAAAATTTATTATTTTCACTTCCAAATTAAAATACATTTTTATCGTATGTAAATTTATTTATAAATATTGTCATTTTATTTCCAACCATATTTTTTATGAATATTTTAGATATTTATTTTTCACACAATTATATGATTGATTGATCAACAATTTTTTAAAACATTTCACCATAACAACTTAATAGATCATTTGTTATGTATTAAATTTTTATTATAATTATGTAGGAAAATGTAGGAAGCAAATGATTCTTAGCACATATAGGTAAATTTCCAATTAAATTATAAATTTTGATGATTTAACATCTTATAATTTTCATTATTATGCTTAATTATCAACGTTTTTTTTTCTAACTGCAGAATAAATATTAAAAATATTGCGTCAAAATCCAGGATTACCAAAAAAAAAAAAAAAAATAATTCATTGCCAAGGACAATATAAGTGAATTTTGGAAACCCTAAATTTAATTTATTTTTAAAAATTGTATCAAATAGAAAATAGTTTTAGTGAAAAGAAATAATACGTACAACCAAATTTGAAATATAACAATACAGTAAATTTAATAAAATAATCTGATCACGAAAATTAAACTAGTGAAAGCATCCACAAGAATATTCATATGGAATATTAATTATAATATTGTGTTCATCCGCGTGTGTTATAAATATAAGTTCGTTCATTGTCATTGATTCATTGACAATTTAGTTGAGAAATAGAAAAGTTATATATTATATAGACATTTTTTAATAATTATTATTGAAGTTCTTCTTTTTTCTGGATACTTTACATAAAAGTGTGTTATTAGTTATAAAGTTAAAATGAAAACGGTGTACTTTGTGAGTTTATTGTTGTTCTTATTAGTGAATTGTGTTTGTGGAAACTTAGAAAATGAAAATACACTAAGAAATAAGACACATAAAAAACGAGGAATATACCATCATAATTTTGCTGGATTACAGCATGGACTTACTTACAGTATTCCACCATCTTATGCAGCTGGATATCATGCAAAACATTTTGCTCCAAATCCATATAATCAACAGTTTATTCCAACTGCTCCATCAGCGGATTTACATCCACATCATCAGTTTACTCCGGCACTGGCAGCTTTACACCCACAACACGCTGGTTTTCCATATGGTTTAATACATGGAGATGCCACAGTAACGTCTTATTCTGCAAATTTCCCTCGTTTCCCATATTATGGACAAAAATCTGTAGTTCCGTTTGCAACTTTTTCACCATTTGTTGCACCTAATCTACTGCCTGTTCATCATCAGAACATTTTACCATATCCCGTCGCTCCGCTTCCATCTCCCTTGCCACTATTACGACCAGCACAAACCGTTTTTCCTATTCAACCATCTTTTATTGTACCACAAAAACCGATAATACCAGTTGCAGTTCCAGCTACTAAATATCCAAATGTTTTCTTTACAAAACCCAATCCTATTTTTATTCAACCATCAACACCAGCTATTGCTAATCCTACCTACACAGTTGCTTCAATACAACCCCAACTTGTTCCAATACCATTTCCCTCTCAATCAACTTCTTCACAGACACCAACATCATCACATACTCCAACCTCATCCCAAACTCCTACTTCACTTCCAATACCACTACCCGGAACTAACTTTGTTACAAGTACTAATCCAGATCAACAATCTTGGCGACCAGTATTCATTGGACAGACAACTCCTTTTTTACCTACACCGACATCTCCATCAACAACAACAACTACAACAACAACGGCAACCGTGTCAAGACCACCAATTAGTCTTTTACCGCCTTATCTCAGTCCAAATTTTGGGTCAAACTCTCAATCTTCTTTAGGGCAGAATAATAATGGTCATCAACATCATAATAATAATTTCAATGGTCATGAATTTAGTCAAGGTAAATTTTAATGGTTCGATGCGCCATGAAAAATTCATCATAAAAAAAAGCAATTTAAAATTAAAAAAAATGATGAGAAAAACTTTCTATTTCGTTTTTCAATTTTTCTCTTCATATATATATAGGAAGGCAGCAAGATCAAGGACCATTTAATGGCCAAGGGTATGACGTTGCTTCTAATACCGGTCGATACACAGGACCATCCAGTTATGAAGTACGATTAGGAACAAGAAGAGAATATTAAAGTTTTATAAATTTTTATTATTATTTTTTAAATAACGCCATATTTTCTTATTTTTATACTGTTATTATTTGTTTTAGGTTTAATATTTTTTTATTTTGTACCAAATTACTTTAAATAAGTTTTTTTTAATATAACAACTTTCCAAACCAAAATATATATATATATATATATATATGATTGCGTAAATTATAGCCTTAAGCTTTAATTTTATAATAGTCATTTTATTATTTACTCTTAAAAAAGGGATGTGTCGTAATTTTTAATTTTATTTGGTTTGTTTCAAAAATTTACAGTTAACTTCTTACTTTATAAAAAGTGAATAAAACAGCGACTGGATTAACAATAATTTAATAAATCTCTTTATTCAAAGGGAAAAATAAAATATAAATAAATAATATCAAAAAAAATTTGTGAAAAAAAATCAGCAAACTTATTTTACTTCACTTTTGTTTTGAGTACTTTTAATACAAATTATGTCACATTTTTTAAATTTATAAAAAAAAAATATGGTCTTTTTGGTTTTCTTTTTTTTTGCATGGCAAATTTTAAATGAAAGTTGTAAAAAATAATTATAAATTTTGTAAATATAATACAAGTTTGTATTGGTAAAAGAGGAAGAAAAAAGTAAATTTAAATAATATTTCTTTTGTAAACCTTAAAACTTTGCATTTTTGTTGCAAAAAAAAAAACAAGAGAGAAAGAATCACAAAAGAATCGAAAGAAAAAAAAGTTATGTAATATTATTTTCTGTCTTATTATTGAAATTATACCTATATTAATTTATGAAATATAAAAAAAAAACCAAAAAGTATTGTTGATTGATAAATGGATATGAACTGTTTTATTTTGTATAAATATAAAATATACATATTACCTATAGTAGTATAATTTTTTTTTTGTTTTGTTAAAGTTTCATTGAAATTCGAGTGGAAATTGTTTGTAAGTATAGTGAATATTCGTAATAAGAAAATTTATAAAACAGAAAAAAAAATTAGACCTTACATGAGGTTAAATTTCGCCTTTCTCTTAAATCAAATATATAAAGTCATGCCTATATTAGTTTTCTTCTTTCAAGGACTTTTACATTTTTTTTTTTAGTTAAAGAAATAAAACTCCTTTCAATTTAACCCTGTTTCTTAATCAATTCCTTCTAAAAACAAAACGTGGTGAGATAGATTATATTTGAATTATTCGTTTATGGAATTTTAAATGCGTATATGTAACTTAGCAAATAATAATAACAATAATTTAAACCACTTTCCAATATTAAATTTATACTTTTCTTTAATGTAACAGTTACAATATGAATGCAAGCAAGTCTTTGCACGTACTTAAATTATTAGTATGACATGCAGCCATTTAAAAAAAAAGTTATCAATAGTATAATGAATTTGTTTCAGTTTAGTTTAAATAAGTTTATAGGCAATTAAAATTCCATAACGTAATAATTTTATTTTTACAATTAAATTATCAACTCTTTACATTTAAAAAAAATTACTCTTAGCGCCATCTCTTCGATTAGTCTTTTCTTTGGAAAAGTTTTCTGTATTTTTGCAATGATCATTTAGGAGCAGAATTAAACAGAATTATATTAAATATTTATGTATATATATAAAAAATTGAAAAACACATAATTAGAATAGATATGAAATATGTAAATCATTTTTCAGTTGACTGAAAAGTTGATTGGAAGAAATTATTTTTTTATGATACCATACTATTATTAGTAATTATAAATATTTTAAAAACTGATTAAATAAATAATAAAAAGACAGTAATTTCAAAATAATTTGTTTTAGTTATATTTTTACTTTTCAAGAAATGTTTTTACAGCTAAATAATGGAAATGGATATGAACAACTTAGATGCTTATCCGTGACCTTTTTTTAAAAAATTTCCTAAATTTAAAAAAAAACATTAATTTTCTTCAAAAAAAGGGAAATTAAAATTAGGTTAGTTTTTGTTAGGTTTATTAAATTCCTATTTACGAAGTTTTTTTTTATTTATAATTATAACTAACTAGTTATTATTTTTAGTGTTTTATATTTTTAAAATTTTTTTTTATGATCAAATTAGATATTTTCATTATTTTTATATTAATTAAAATATCTGGACATAATTTTTTTATTAAATAACATTGTCAACAAATTGTGTTATCAATTATTATTTTAAAATATTTTATCATTATGTAAATTCAAGAAAAGAAAACAAACGAACCAACAACAATTTCAATAAATTATTTTAATATAATTTTAAAGGCATTATTAAATATTAATTATAAGTTTAATACATAGCTTACTATCAAATCGTGCATTCGGTTTTTCTACAGTACACTTTTGTTATCCTATAAATTATTATCAAAATTTAACTTCTTTATCTTATCTGAAATTTACAGTAGATTTTGTTTTAAGGTTAAAGTTTATTCTTCCATTCAATAATTTTTCAATAAAGAAAATCGAATTTTAATTAATTAAAATAATTTGGGTGTTAATATTTAGTTAATTATTTATTTTAAAAAAAATGGTGACGACATAATTTCTCTAACCTTTTTCTTTCAATTAATTTTATTTAATTATATTTTTTTAGAATGAAAAAGCAAGTTGGTGGAAAGCATTATGTTGTTTTGCACCTGTTACTTTATTTCTCAAAACATATTCTTTCGCAATTATGTGTTTTGATTGCAGCTACTTTTTGTTTTTTACATGCTGGGCAATCTTCCAGTCAATTCTGGGTTTAATAAAAAAACCTGAATTAAAATCAGTTTCGGCAGAAATTTGTGTTGTAAGTATAAAGAAATGTAGTCTATTAACTAAATATCTCATATTAAGTTTATTAATTTATAAATAGATCGTTGGATCAAGCCGCGGAGTGGGAAAAGAAATTTCTTTTCAATTATCAGAATTAGGAGCAACCGTCGTTTGTGTTGATATAAATAAAACAGGAAATGACGAAACGGTTAAACAAATAAAATCACAATATGGGTCTGCCGTATATGGATTTACATGTGATGTAACAATTAAATCGGAAGTATCCCGAATTGTTGATTTAATTGAAGAAGAAATTGGAAAAATATCAATGCTTTTCCATTGCTGTGGCGTTCCTAGTCCAAGAAGTTTGGTGACTGAAGCATTACCCATTCAAAAAACTTTAGAAGTTAGTGTAATTTCACATTTTTGGGTAAAATTTACAATTATGATTTTTAATTAATTTATAACTAATACTGTGCATTTTCAGCTACTGGATAAAATTTTGCCAAAATTTAAAAAAGAATGTCGTGGGCACATAATTTTTTTAACATCTGTTGCGGGTTTAAGCAAAGTGAATCAATTACCACTTAGTGTAGCCCAATTTGCTACTCAAGGGCTGTTTGAATCGTTAGCTGAAGAATTACGTCTAGATAGATATCATAATGTTATACATCTTACAATTGCACACATATATCCATTTATTATTAGTAAAGACTTGGTTCATGATATAAGATTAAGGATACCTAGTTACTTTGGAACAATTTCTTCAACGTCGGCAGCAACACAAATAATTAATGGTGTTAGGAGAAACTATATGGAGATCAGTGTACCAGGATATCTCTTATATTGCGGTCATATACTTAAATTGTTGCCACGGCGTGCTATTTTTTTGATGCGAGAACTATTAGACACAGGTGTTGATTTTGGTTAAAATTGTCATATTTTTTCCTTTTTAATACAAACTATCAAAATATTTTAATAAACTTTTACAATTTTATATTTTTGATATCATCATAACCAAAAAATCCAATTTTAATTCCAGCTATTTTATTACCGAATTTAACTGCCTCTTCTAAACACTTATTTTTTGTTAAAAAGAAGATAACAGAAGAACAAAAAGTATCGCCAGCACCCAGAGTATCCAAAATTTTATCACAAGAATATGCAGGGCAAGTAAAGTATTTGTTGTCAGAATCTAGAAAACAAGTTCCAGCATCTCCCCATGTACAAAAAATTGTATTTCTAAAAAATTGAAATTAAGTAATTTTATCAAATTTCTAATTTTTTAATACTTACTGTTTTCGGATCTTATTTCGTAATGAATATACTGCCGTCTTCATATCATTCCAGTTCATAAAAGTGGAAAAGTCTTTCCCTAAGAAAACAAAGTCTGCCATTTCAGCTAAAAACATATTATCTTCTTTACGTTTTTCTAAATCAACTGAAATCGTTATAATATCACTTTTGTTTTCGTTAAATTTCACAACCATTTCCATCATATATTTCGTCTCTCTCGCCACACGTCCCTTTATGAAAAATAATAATAATTATTATTCAATTAAATGAATAAGTTTTTATTTATTCCTAACAACCTCAAAATGAATCCATTTATATTTAGATAAATCTAATTTCTGAAAATCATTAAACGTTAAATCTTTTAAATCCGGATTTGAATGAACGATTGTTCTGGAATGGGAAGTTTCACTAAGTAACACTGATGACAGTGGACTTTGACAATTAGAATGATATATACAATGATCAACTTTAATTCCACGTTGAATCATATCATCAATGACAAATTTAAACATAGGTTCATTGCTAAAAGTTCCTAAAAATTCGCATTTTTCTCCAAGTAAATTTAAAACTGTGCAATTATTTGAAGCGTTGCCTCCCCGTTGCCATCTTCCTCTTTTGGAACTTAAAGGAAAAATATGGTCTTATGATTTTATCGAAACATATTTTGATGACGCAAGTAACTTCACTAATAAAATTTTGAATCTTATTTATAATTTAAATATTTATTTTCTAAAAGATTGAAAAAAAAATGTTTTACCGAATATCAGCATCTTCTTTTGGATAATTTTCTACCACAAATATTAAATCCAAAACACAAACACCCACACATAAAATAAGCTTTTCATTATTTTCCATTTTGAAAACACTTGTTGGAAAACAGCTGATAATGATAAACCAAAACCATAAACGTCAGAATTATATTTTATTTTATCTCTATTCTTGGTGCGTGTGAAAGCGTGAGAATTAGTAAACAAAAAATATAAATAAAAACAATCAAAAATATTGTCTATGGTTTATTCTATAGTTAGCTGATTCTAGCCACACTTTTGACAGCAGCCAACCACACTTTTAACAGCAAGGGGAAATTGTATGGCGGATTGGGGGGAATGATTTTTTTATGTTTCCATAATATATTAATTAAAATATTTTAAAAACTAATAAAATAAATAATAAAAAGACAGTAATTTCAAAATAATTTCTTTTATTTCTATTTTATTCAGAAATGTTTTTTTACAACAAATACAACATTAAGTAATGACAACGGATATGAACCAATTTTTTTGCTTATCTGTGGACCTTTTTTTTTTAATTTGTTTATAACGGTAGAAACCGTATACAAACATTTCAATATATCTTAAATTTATAGATGGACAATGGGAAGAAAAACTTAAAGAAACGAAATCTTTTAAAACTTCTACCTCAGGGGCCGCTGGGTTTTATATCTAGGGTGATTATCTTCTTAAAGTATCGTAGAACAAACAAACAAATAAACAAACAAAATTTTA
Source organism: Pedicia rivosa (assembly GCA_963082725.1). Classification (NCBI taxonomy): domain Eukaryota; kingdom Metazoa; phylum Arthropoda; class Insecta; order Diptera; family Pediciidae; genus Pedicia; species Pedicia rivosa. The sequence goes on along the minus strand of OY720153.1, from coordinate 479,520 downwards.
TTTTAAATGCAACAACACAACAAAAATATTTTAAATTAACACAATTGTTTCATAAATATATGTAAAAATAAATAATAATACTGGGTTTTTAAAGAAAGTTTTTTAGGATATAAAAAGAAAGAATCACTTTAAATTGTTTTGCAAATAAGTATTAGATGGTCATAAATATACTAATTTAGTTAAAAACCTATAATTTATATCCATCAGGACAATTCTGAAATTTTAAATTAACAAATAATTCCATATTTCAATTATTCAAATTATTTATTAATTAACCAAAAATAACTTATGGCTGTAATTCTAAAGCAAAAAGTAATAAATTAAAATAAATAGGATTAACTGCGTTCAAATATTTCTAGTTTTCATATGACACAAAACAATTAATAACAATATAGACAAATTTTTAAAAATCAACTAAGTCATTAGTTTTATTGTTTGAATAGTATGAGAAAGATTGAACTATTCATATTCGTATTCAGTTTATTTTATTTTTTTGTAACTTTCTTAATTTATGTTATGAAGTAAACAAGAATATTTGATAAAACAAAAGTGAACTTTTAATTTGTATAGTAATTTAAAATAATTCAAAATAAGATGAACGAGTTTTTTTAATTATATCCTTAATTTAGAAATTTTACCAAAATCAAAAAAAAATATCAAATTTTTCTTAAAAAACAAATAAATTCATTTTTGCACATGAAAAATTGAATAATTAATTATTATATGTAAAGTTAATAATTTGAAATAAATAATATTTATTAATGAAAACAAAGAATTAGTTTAAATAAATTAAAATAAGCGAAAAGGCGTTATACGCCTATAAACGATTAAAAAGATTTTTTTTTCGTAAACTAAATTTTTGTAAATTAAATCATTACATTGAGAGTATGTATTTCAATTGAAAATTTCGGATTGCTCCTTTAAGTTTTTTAATTTGATACATTTTTTTAATATAATTTTTAAGTTAGTTTTTTTTACAATCCAAACAATTTTAAAAATATTCTGATTCTTTTTTGAGGTGTAACAGTTGCCAGTTATTATTTATGATTTTTTGAAGAATTTAAGAAACATTATTCGATTTCATTTCTTGTTTTAAACAATGTTTAAATGCATCCCAACCTTCCGACTTTGCTGTCGACTGAAATTAAAAAACATGTTTCGAAATTTCAACAATCTAAGAATATTTTGATTATGCAAATTTCCTTCAACATAATTATTGGTACTAACTTTAAAGCCACGATGGAGACGATCTTTCATTATTGCAATAAATTCTTTGTAAGATAAGAGACTGTCGCCATCTTCATCAAAAATTGCAAAAACTGTTTCAACTAAATGTTTTGAAAGTGTTAAACCTGTACAAATTTTAACAGCTCGTTGAAATTCATCTGTAAACACAATAAATAAGTAGAAATTTATAAAATTTTACAACCTGTTATTGAAACAAAAATAATGCCTTTTGATATTGGATGATCTGCTAATGTATACATTCTCATTGCAATTGTAAAGTCTTCTAAATTATTTAAAAATTGGCAAAAGTCACGAAATTCTTTGAATGTTATACCAGTTTCTTCTCTAACACGATCCAATAAACGATCTAAATACATATCATACTCATCGGTATCCTAAAAAATAAAAAGAATATATAATGAAATTGTTTTGATTTAATCTTAGTTTATAATGTAATAATTAATTTTATCATTTTTGTAGTAAAAACAAAGATGTACTTTTTCAAAAATAATTTTTTTACTTTATTAATTTTTCTAGCAAAAGATTTCTAATTACCAAATAAGTATAACGTAATAAGATTTTAGCGAAATCAACTTCTGAAATATTAGGATGACCTTTAGAAAATTCGTGAAATTCCAATTCTAAAACTTCTGTTTGTAAGTTATCCATAAACTGATAAAATCCTTCAAAATATAAATCTTTATTTCCTTTTTTACCAAATAAATGTATTTGAAGTGTTGTATCAACTTTATGTTTTCTTTGAAGACCATCTTCATCATCAACATATTCATCCTGAAAAAGTTATTTTAAAAGAGAGTGAATGGATGAGAGATGTTTGAGAATTATATTTGAAAAGAAAAGACAAATACTTACTGTATCATCATCGGGATTTGGTTCAATTCCGCGTTTGCCTTTCCATGCAAAACTAAAGATTTTTTCCATCTTAAATAATGAGAAGGAATGGACAAAAAACAGAATATTATTAATTATTTAAACAAAAACACCATTTTATAATTATTTTTATTTTATCTGAAAATAACACAATACAAAACATAAAAGAAAAACTAAAACAAAAACTCAAAAATAATGTGTAAAACAACTCATAAAACTAAAAACATTAAAAAAGATGGAAGCAAAATGTCATATATGGTAGTTCTAAGATATCCTTATGAAGAATAGCAATAACAAATAATACATCTAAAAAATGAGAAAGACAATACAAATTATGAATACACCCCAACAAAAAAAAACAATGATTTAAACTTCGCAACGTGTTTTGCTATTTGTTGAATGAATAGTATTTACATCTGAAATCCGTACAAATAAATTTAGAGATAACCTAAAATAATGATAATTAGTTGAGAATACATTAAAGTACAAACTTACAAGCTGTTCTAAGTGTTAAAAATTTTTACACTTACACTTTTAAAATATAAATCACACTTTACGTAACAATAAATAAAAAATTCAATTCTTATTTTCATTATCTAAATGTATTGTTAAAACGAATAAGAATAACATAATTCAGATCTGAAACTACCCAAAACAACAAATTGTTGAAAAGTTGTTAATATTTATTGTTTGAGTTTCAGCAGAATTTGATTATGAAAAATATTAGTTTCAATTAATTAATTTATGCATACATTAAAAATAAAAAATCTTTAAATAATAATGAAATTAACTGACTTAAATCTTGTTGTCACTAAATGCAAAATCATTTCATTGAAAATTGTCTCAAAAAAGCTGTGTTCTTTAACAAGAGTAAAAATAATATTTTAACACAGAAGAACTTCAATCAACAACAATATTAAATAAGACGTCACAAATTCACACAAACACACACACGCAATAAGAGTTTAGCTTTATAATATAATTTAGTTTTATATTATCGAAAGAAGCTTGCGGTGCCGATCCAAAAAAGCGGATCAATTATAATTGATACAAAAAACTTACAAGACTTCGATTTTTAACAGGAATTAGTTCCGGTGGTGGTGACGGTGTTTTCTTTACAGCATCTTTTGGTTTTGAATCACGACGTAATAAATGTTTAGCCTGTTCTGTTGTTGAGACCAAACTAAGTAGCTATGGCGATTTCATTGGTTTATTTGGTTTTAGTTTAATTTTTTTATTTTGATTTTGAAATTCAAATAAGCATATGAAAAAAGAAAAATCATATGGATTTTGTTTGTAAAAAAAGAAAATCAACTCATAAAAATATAAGAAAAAATGATAGCAAAACAATTAATATATTGAGTTTTTATTTAAAAAAAAAAAACAAATAAATCAGCGTTTATTATTACTTTTCCAATTATGAAATTTCTGTTTTTCAATTTTATATTTCAGAGATTAATTTAATTTAATGAAATTTTATTTACCGTTTAATTGGAAATTTAACTTAATTTTGTATGAATTACAATTGTTTGACTAAAGAAGTAAACCAACAATCGAATTATTATATGAATTAGTCTACCAATGAAAATTCTTAATAGTTATTTCGAAATACATAATTCTTAGAACTGAATTATTTGGAATAAAACTTACTTATAATAATGTTTAAATAATCGAATTGACCAAATTAAAATGCAAGGGATTTTAATAAAAAACATTTATTTTTAAAACAATTAAAATAAAATTTTGTTATTGTATTAAGCCGTTAAAAAATCGTTTATGCCAATTTAAGAAAGGATTTAAATTAGTCTATTCACAAAATAAAATCAATTTCGAAATGGAATTTATAATAGATTAACTTTTTAATTAGAAAAAAAGCAACAATCAATTTATTCACAAAAAGTCTCAACATACAACACACAACACAAATAACAATATTATTCTAATTTATATTAATTAATGATTATCATAAATTTTTTATTAGTTCAAAATATATTAAAGCGTCGAAAATTAAAACCTAAAAATGTAATAGATTTATTTATTTATAAAACAAATATTCACATAAATGTAAATAAAAAAAATTCTTTTTCAATAATAGACAAAAAAAACTTCTTATCAGAGTTTATATTTTATAAATAATTAAATGTATTGCTCACGACAACACAGTTAATCAGATGCTCATTAGAATCCGCTTATATTACAGCATAGTCGTAACTGGCATTAAACCACTCTATTAGGTTACGTTTCTTTGAAAGTTAGTTAAAATAATTAGAATTAAATTTTCATTCTAAACGTAACAACACATAAATTAAACTTTATAGATTGTTTTACACTATTTCAAAAAAACGTATTCTAATTTATATTTTATATACATATGAACACAGAGCATGAAAAAAATAAATTTTACACCATCAAAGTTAACAGCTAAAAAAGGAAGAATTTCCACCATATAAAAAAGAAATTAATCACAGATATTAGACATTAAACACACAAAAAAAATGGAAACGAAATTAATTATTTTGTTTGTATTATAAATAAAAAAATGGATTGAAAAAAAAATTATTTCTTTGTCCCAACAAAAGAAAAAGTAATCTCACAGCTTTTCTGGTTGCATCATCCAGTTCTCGTTCTTTCAAGGAACCACCCAGTAGATCACGTATCTAAATAAGGAAAACATGAATATACCGTATAAGCAAAAATAAATTAAAGAAAGAATTGTGCAAATTTTGCACAAAAAAGTTGATTTATTTCCACATTTCCACGCGCAATAATAGAAAGAAAAATAGAAAAATTATAAATAATGAAATAGATTAAAATAAAATTCTACCCTAAAATCTAATAACACCAATTAAATTTCTTTATTAGTAATTAAAATTATAATAATATAGTTTACTTTTTCTAGTTAAAGTAGTAAATTACTTTTATAGTTAATAATAGTTAAAAATATTTATTTTATGAATATTTGTGTTTAAATTTGATTTAGTAGGTTATGTAAACTTACGACTAGAAATTCATTTTTATCAACTCTTTGGTTTCCATCTGTGTCAAACATATTAAAGGCAATTCTGAATCCTGATTGTGGTTCTGCAATAAAAACATTTATTTATAGTAAATCAATTTGTTTATTAATTTTATTTTCGATTTGAAAACATACAAAAAAAATACTTACTCGTCAAAATAGAAAGCAAAAACAAGTACTCAGTGTAAGATATTATTCCTAGAAAAACAATAATATTTGTAATAATTCATATCTTTAAATATTCAAATTACTTCTTACTTCAGTTTTACTAAAATAAGGAGAGGTTTTTATTTATAAGGAAGTTGTTTTTTTATTTAAGTGATTTTATAAGTGTGGCAAATAATAATTTAACCTAAGAATTGATAACTGATTAACTGAACAGCGTTATTAAAAACTATATTTTCTTATGCTAAATAAAGGAAGAAGTTTTCTACGTAAAATCTAATCCAAAACAAAAGCATTGGACCTTTATAAAAATTTCACAATACGATCAAATATTTTTTTTACTTAATTCATTTAAAAAAAATTGTAAAATTAAGTGCTTAACAACAAAAACAATCTACGAATTATTTTATTTCTTTTTCAACATAAGAGAAAAAACGTCAATAAATAATATTTATTATTTTTTTTAATCCCAATTTTTTTTTCTTTGGTATTTTAAGACAACTATTAAATAATGTAATTTGTATTTCGAAACTCGGGTTAAGTTTTTTTGGCCAAAGAATAATTTAGAACAAAAATTGATTCAATTATCAAATCGATTTAAATATACGTATAACTAACCTTCATTTGTAAATTGTATAATTCAATTAATTTAAAACATTATTATCAATTAAATCAATAAGTAAAATAAGTATGATTTGTCGAAATTTAGTATCAATTAGTAGATATATAATATAATAATAATTAAAAAATAATATTTGATGATAAACAAAATAATAAGAACCAAAATTTAAAAACGTTAAAGAACTGTTCAATTAAATACAACACATATATTACCTACAATTATATAAGAAAATTGAAATTTGTTCGATTTCAATTATAAATAAGAAAAACGTTAATTGTTATCCTAGAATTGTTAAATTAAAATCTACAAATGGTGAGCGTAAACATGATTGCAATGTTTAAGATGGTTAGGAAACGTGTTGTTCTTATTTTTTTTTTTTGAATTTATTGAGTTAATTTTCTCAATTTGTTCCAATAAAAGCCGTGAGGCATGAATTTTGTCGTCACAGTTTACATTTTATGAAAAAATACTTTAAAAATAATGAAAGTTTGAATAGAATACTATGAAAGGAAATAAATGTAATTAATACTATTACCTTTACTGCTAAGGGTTCTGAACAATGTTGGTGATCCTTTTTTAAGTGATGGCGTTATATCTTTAATATTATGGATATCACCAGTCTGAAGCTTACGACGTTTTAGTCGTGCTAGAAATTAAAAATTATAAATTACACATCAAATGTGATGTTAAATAATAAAAGTACGTCTGGGTTCCTGTTCAACTACAGAGTCAAGAAAATCCTGTGGTGTCATATATAATTGCCCATCAAATTCAGCTGAGGCGAATTTAATAAAACGCCTTTCACGGGCTGTAAGTTTAACAGCTCGTTCTGGATCATCCTGAAATCAACAGAAAGTAACAGTATAAGCTATAATTATTTCAAATAGTAATATAGAATTTTTTAATTTTCTTAAAAATCTTAGAAGTATACATATTTTTTATCAATCCAAATTTTTTGATATATTTGTATAACTTTTTTTCAAGTAGAAACAATTATTATTGAATTATGTTCAAAAAATAAATAAAAATTAAAATTAAACAATCATTTTGATTTCAATGAGTACATTTTATTTCTTATTATTCAAATGTAAATTGTAACTCCTTTGAAATACAAAATATTTAACAGCAAGATGAACTGGTTAAAGAATATAAAATACTTGCAAATATAAAATATGTATAGGTACATATATATTTTTCATTTCACAAAATTCCATTCTAATGATTTTTTTTTGGTTTCTAGAACCTTTACGACCCTAATGTTTTTTTACAAAATTAAAAAAAAGGAAAAGAAGAAGAAACAAACGAAGAAATAAAAGATTTAAAATTCTAAACATCAATCAACAGCATCAATTAATTAGTAATTATAATTAGTATTCTAATCTTAGATACTTTTGGTATTTTTAAGAAGTAAAATAAAATGAATGAAAAAAACTTGTATCAAGAGTTAAGAAAATAAACATGAAGGAACAAAAAAGTACATAAGAAAAGAAAGAAGAAAGAGGATGAAAATAACCAACCCGATAAAAAACTATAAAATCGAAAATTTTCAAACAATAAATCAGCAGCACGACAAAAGAGAGAAGATTTCATCTTTTTTTAATGTGCATTTTGTCATTAAAAGAATTTTGATTTTTATCATTTCACGCAACAAGGCTTAAATTTGTTTTTGTGTTTTTAACGAAATCAAAGGTAAGCTGAAAAATAATATAATTGGATGAAATCTAACAAATAGATAAATTTTAAAATGACCCTAATGAATTAGAAGGTATAGAACTTTTACTCTGTCTATATTTATAACAATGTGATAATATAATAATGTTGGGGGTGAATGGTGTTTTTATTATTATTATCATAAACATCGTGAATGAATAGGGTAAATTTCGGTAGCTTTAAAATTTAATCTTATACTTTGTTTCTTTTATAATTTTGTTTCTTATAATTTTTATCTCTCTGTTTTTAATTAAGAAATAGAGAATTTTGAATTATTTGAGGAAATCTTTAGAAAATATGTGCTTGATGTCAATGACTTTAAACCAAGTTTTTTTTACCTGGAATATTTAAATTTCCATAATTTTCAGATAACGACATTATTTATGTTTAACTCCTTTATTTTTATTTCTATAATTATAAAAATTATTCATTACCTTATTGATTCATCATTATTCAAATTATATAAATTTGGTTTTTACTAAAACTATAAGTAATGATTTAAGTGCCAATTGAAAATTTTGATTGGAATAATACAAATCTTCACTTTTAATAAAATGACGATATTTCAAATACAATTTCAAACTATTGTTGGATTAAGAAAAAACAAAAAGCAATAAAGGAAACTTCCTCATTGAAATGTTTAATAATATTTTGATAAATATTTGTGTGAAGTTGAACAATTTGGTTTAAAAAGTTGGTCAAACAATATTTACATATGATTTGTTATTGGAATCAAAAATTTTAAATAATCTGAAAATGATAAATTAATATTATTTTTAGTTTTGTTGTATTGAATATTGTTATGAAATATGGTGTTATCTTAACTTAATAGAATATATTGTAAATCATAAATCAATATTACACATACGTGACAACCAAATGATCATCAGCAATTAATTAAAAATATTTATATTTTATGAATACAATTTTTTTTAAATATATCTACTGAAATGGTTTTATCAAGCTTGTGAAAATATTAAGCATTCTTTTGATTTAAACCTTTGTTGCATTCAGACATAGTATTAACACAGTAAATTATGCTTTTGCTAAACTGAATAAAATTCTGATTAAAACATTTAATTAGTTTAAAAATATAAATAAAATGTAAAATCAATTGAACATTTAAATAAACAAAAAAATACATAATTTAAATTAAACCACTAAAAGTGTATGCGAAAAAGTAAACACAATTTATGCCAACAAACATGATTTTAAAACATATGCCTACACAGAAATGTTAATTAAGTACAAACCTATATATTATTCTCTCATAGTAACAATAATGAAGCCATCAATTTGAAAGAACCAGGCATCGATTTAATTATAAGCTTGCATCAGTGAATTTTATAAAATTATTCATTTTACTTATTTAATGTGGATACTATGTATATTATATTGAAGATATCAAGAAGACAGCGACGAGACCAAATAAAAACAGAAACAAAAAAAAATATTAAAAGCAGAAAATTTATGTGTGGAAGATTTAACACAATTTCATAAATCAATGTGCCAAAGTCAAGAGTATATGACAAGGACAGAACATCAATTAATAAAAGCAAAAATAAATATACATAAATTCAGTTCTAAGAAAATGTTATAAGTAACATTTTTTAGTTATGATGGTTATGTATGTCACTTTTGTTTATACAAGAGAACGCATTCTCTTTTTTAATATTGTATTAAACTAAACATTGTAAAAAAAAGAACCAAAAAAGCCGCTGCGTTTGATGCATGCTGTGGTTATTAGTCGCATGATGTGCATGAAGAACACCTGCAGTGTGTGTGTGTAAATAAATAATCAAAATCATAAAAAAATCAAGCCTAAAGTGTTACCAGAAATTTTAGATGATTAAACACCATGAGTATGAGGATAGTATTTTAATTTTTTTTTGTTACTTGTTGTTATAAATGTTTAAAGACAGTCATGATTAGAGAAAATATATTATGCGAAAAATTTAAAATACTTCAATCCTCATTTGGTTTGATTATGAATTCTTTTAGAAATGGATCAAACAAGTTATAATAAAAATTCAATGAAAATTTCTTAATTAAAACAAGAAAAATACTGAAACAAAAGTGTGTCTAAAGGGCGATGATTTACTTTAAACTGTGCAATTATTAAATTTTCAAATTAGTTTTGCCAATGAACATGTTGTGGTGCTTGTTTTGTTATCATTTTTTACAAACATTTTCAACACTGAATTAATTTTAAAAAACTTATGCTTATCTGTGTTAAATAGTTTATAAGAAATAAATACATTTATTATATATAAAGAAAATCAACAACGAAAATTAAATGTTTACTCAAGTTAAGAAAATAGACGGTTAACGCAATTTTAATTATAAAATCATTGGAAATACATAGAATGGAGTTCGTTTTGCCTTTAATTTGTCTTAGTAATTTAATAATTTTATAACCTTTGGAGGTGTAGATTCCAATAATAAAATTTATATAAATATAAAGAATGTTAGATATTTTGGTTTTTATTTGCTAAAACAAAAACTGTATTTCTTGAAAAAATCTATACGTGTTATTGAATACAATAAAAGTTATAAAGCATCAAATAAAATATTCTTCTTATTAACTTTATTATTCACACATTTATCATATTTCTAAATTTAAACGACTATTGAGAATATTGAATTTTCAACACAATACCTTTTATTAGAAATTTGTAAATTATTTGTATAAAAAATTTAATTTTTATCTTTGAGTCTTACATAAATATTTTAAATATTCCAAATTCAAAAACAAAATTTGGAACTTTATATTATGATTTTTAAAGTGTAAAATTTTAATTCCAATATGATTCTATATTTCAGAATGTAAGTGAAATAATTATAGCGGTCTGAGCTTACACTCAATCTAAAAGAATAAATTAAACTTATAAATTAAGATAGAGTCAAATAAATTTAAATCCTATATTTGCTACCGCCTTGTTATTTTGCGGTAAAAAATATTTGATGATTAGACGCAATCAGTCGATAAAATAGCAAGGCTATTTGGAGAAAAAACTTTAATCATATAGAAGAACATATGCAATAACTATTAGATTTGGTTATTTGATTGAATGAATTTATTATATGATGATACGTTTATCATGCTATATAGACGCCCATAGAACCTTTTTTTTATTTTAAAATCCAAATTTCGGGCTTTATTGTTATTCAGCAGGGAACAAAAAAACATAAAATATATTAAAAAATCCACAAACTAAAAAAAATCAAATGTGTTAGATCATGGCGAGATGTCTCAATGGTTTTTTAATAATAATAATAATAATTTATTTTGTAAAACATACTTAAGTATAATTATAAATTCCGTTAGATTTTTTACAAAACTTATAGTTCTAGTTAACACATAATGCAACCCCTTCATTTTTTTCTAACATTACGATATAAATCTCGGAAGGTAAAAAATGCTATAGGAATCGGCTTTTACAATCAAGTTTCAGTAAATACCAATATTTGAATTGTAGAATATAGTTACAAAAATTTAATTTTTGCACATTCATTTATAAAACATTCGTTAAACGAATTCTCTGCAGTAATGGAAATATTCTTTAAAATTATTTTTAAGTTTTTTGTTAAATGAAATATGACTTTTATACGTATATAGAAGTAACAGAAACCGTCACACATTTCAGTAAACAATTATCATTCTTGAAATATAAAAAAGATAAAAGTATTTTATAAAAAATAAAACAAAATTAAGAAAGTGTAGAACAATCATAACAGAACCGTCAACCCAATGTCGTCTTCAAGACTCAACTATTTTTAAAGTTAGTCACAAGAAAAAAACTGCAAAATTGTAATTTATTAGCCAATTTTTTTATGCGTTTCAATAGTTATTAAAGAACAAAAAATAAACAAGTATAATGAAACATTAATTTGGTTGTTCTCTTTTAAGAATACCTTGATGGAAGTCGATTGGTATAAAAAGGGTGTTTAACTGTGATTTATGGCCAATATTTAATAACTTAATTTTCTGATGGAAAAGATATTAGTGAAGATTAAGAGCATTTATTTTAAAATTTAGCATGTGTTATATAAGAATAATATTCATTCTAAAGAGAACTTAAGAGAATCAAATCAGAAAAGAGTCTTACACAGCGTTGAAAAATATTTTCATATATGATTAAAGATACTTGCTTTGACAATGCCTTACTATTTTAAAAGTTGTTAAATTGAACTCAATTCCACTAACACCAAAAAAAATTGTTTTTCATCTGTATTGTTTCAAACCACTATTTTTCTTAAATTTAGATTTTTATATTTTATAATTTTCTGGATTAACAAAACAAATAAGTTATTAAAGATCACGATGTTGTGAAAGAGTAAATTTTGTTCATTTTACAAATTTTTATTATTATTTGTATTTTTCTTTTATTATTAAATATTTAACTTTTTTATTATAGGTTCTATATTCGCACACGGAACCGCACCCTGTATCATATATATTTTATAAAGTTTTCGTCTAACCAATATTATAGGCAAGTTTTCTTCACTTAAATCATTTTTTATCATGTTTAAAAAGGCAAAGAATGTGCACAAATACATTTTTTTTAAAACAAAAGAACACGGTAAATTTTATTCTGTTAATAAAAAAATTAATTTTCCTTTTTACCATAAAACAAGTGCATCAGATTAAGAACATTAAAAAAGACAAAACCAGTTTTTTTAAAAAAAATATATCTTTTTTTCTCAATATCCTTGGTGTTACAACTTGATTATTATTGTAACATTCGATTCTTTCACGTATACCGGTAAAAGTATTTTCGTATTTAGTGAAGATTTATTTAAGTTTGAATTTTATATAAAAGGAATATGTTGTAAGTATAAACACATTATAAAACACCGCATGTTCAATATTTTTATTATGATTTTTTTACGAATTTTTCCAGCACAACAAAAATGGAAACATGATAGTCAATTTACATTAAAATTAAAGGTGTAACTTCAATGAATCTTTAAAGTAAATAAAATAAAATAATATTCTGCAGTCAAAGAGTCCTATTCAAAACTTTGATTGAATAATTGTTTGATCAAAAATGGCTTGAATTTATGCTTTAATGTGTATTTATTGCCTTAAAATTAGAAAAATATATATTTTATAAATGAATTCTATGCATAAGTATAAGCTCTTTAACCAGAATTAAGAGTTTTTAAATTTCACATCAAATTTATAAAATAATGTGAAGTGACTGCAGAAGCCGCTAAACTTTTTCAGTTTTACAGATAAAATATTTGAATGAGAACAAATCCACAGGGAAAAATACGTAGTTTAAAAAGAGTTATCTAATTACGTTCTTTCGCATACATAGCAAAAAAAGGTAGAATCAAATTAAAGTCAACTTCAATTTGAGATCCCATTAAGAATATATAAAATATAATATCTCAAATTCATTTGATGTCCTTTTTAAAGTTTTATTTTTTTCTGTTAGAGGACCACCAAAAGTGTAAGACTAAACAGACAAGAAGATTAAAATAATAATGTATACTTAGTTTGACAGATTGTAAATTCATCAAAATAAATGTATAATTTACTGTTGATTTTTTATGATCGGTTCAATACAAAAGTGTTTTAAAAAAATTTGTTAAAAGACTTATACAATATTTTGAAAAAAAAAAACAAGAAGAATTATTTTTTATTTCGGGGAAATTGGATCCGTGATTTATTTAAAATTATTATATAGAAGATCACAAACCGAAAAACATATACATGTAGTTTTGAATAAAAATGGAAGAAAAAAAATTAATCGATTTTTTGAAATTGATATTTAAGGTCAAAAAAATTTATTTAGAGGATACTAGTTAAAAGTTCATTGAACGCGCATTGTAACAACTTTTAGGGCTTGCTTATTAAAATATAAAAGAAACGATAAATAAATTTTTTTTTTAAAAAATCTTAATCTTTAGAAAACAATTGCAAAATAATCATGCTTATTTAAATTGTTAAATACAAATTTATTACGATCGGTTTTTTATTATTTAAATTTTGAAATAAACAATTACATATTTTCATTTTCAGGTATAAAGTGTATTCGCTGAATTTTTAAAAAAATTAATGAATGGTGATAAGATAAGGATTTTGTGGTTAAACTGTGATTAACCTATTGTTTTTTGAGACTTTAAATGTTAAGAAGTTAAATTGTGTAATAAAATAGGGAATTTAAAAGGAAATTATAAATAAAAGGAATTTTATGTTTGATATTCTTTAATCATACCTAAGAGATTTTTCATCCTGCTAAATTCAGGAGCCTGATTTTTGTCTATTAAATTGGAATAGTTTGAATTTTAAAATTTGAAAAGTTCATTACCTTGCAATTAAATTATTCTAATTAAAAATATCATAAAACTTTCAGTAATTTAAAAATTAATAATTTTTTATAATGAAGGTATGTTTTTTACATATTTTAATAAAATTAGCTTAAATAAGTGATTTTATAATTTTTACACATTAACTTTACATTGGCTTAAATCGGTGATTAAATCAACCTTGGCTAAAATATTTTACTTTAAAGTCTAACGAATTAAACTGTTTTAACATTTGATATAACGTTAGATACTGTTCTGAGTTCTACAGAACTATTTGAACTAAAATAGATTTCTATATTCTCCGAAAATACAAAATATAAAACTTGATTACAACTGTGAAGATCCCGATTAATCAATATTTTAAACATAAACAAATATAAAAATTAAATTGAATTGATTGTAAAGCAAAAATTAATATTACATGAAAATATTTCCCATCATACATACTTTTACTATAAAAAAGCTGAGGCCAAAGGTTACAATTTTTCAGTTTTCTTTTAATAAATGGCAGTATATTCAGTATTCAAAATAATGAAGGAAACACTATTTCTTTACTTATATTTGTTTTAAAATAAAATTGACTACATTGAAAATTAAAGAATATCTGGCTAAAAATTTCAAAATATTGACAAAAGTTGTATGAGACTAGATTGATCGAAATTGTAGTAAAGTTTTTAGAAAATAGTAATTGATTTAATTTAATTACCAGATTTTATTGATTAATTGAAAAATTCTCTCTCAGAAAGAAAACCAAAATAAGACAATCTTGTTTTATAGTTAAATTATTATTTATAGTAATTTCAATAGTTATGTCGATACATTTGAAATAATATTTCATTACACATTATCATCTTAAGAATTCAATTTAATATAAATTACGCAACAAGACTTTAATAAGAATTTCAATAAGATTATCTTTTAATTTCAAAATGAATAAAATTACATTTTATTCATTAGTTTTTTTTTTTATTATGGAACAATTGCTCAAAATTTAATTAAAAAGTAATTTGGAAGAAAGTATGTTAAAAATATCTTACTTTTGTCGTAATATGTTTTTGAAATTTCGTTTTCTCATTTCATTAAAGCTTGAAAATAAAGAAAATTTCTCTAAATAACTTTCATTGTTACAAATGAGAGTGTGAACAGATTATTGACCTTTGACCTTATTCTCATTACATTTTCCTGTTGTAATCATTTATTTTGTTGTTTTTGTGTGTGTATTTATTTTGTGTTTGCTTAAAGGGTGAAAATATTTATTATATAATTTTAGTAAATTCCCACTCATTTCAAATGAAATTTTTGAAGTTTTATAAGTATTAGGTATATTTTTATTATTCTTGTGTTTTTGTACTAAACACGCATCCTTTTACTTAAATAAAAATAAAATAAAAGTTTCCTATTAATATATCAAAATTTGGTTACCTTGTTTTAAGTTTCTTAACCTTATCTTGTTCAAATTATATTTTATGAGCAAAATAAAGTTTTTTTCAAATATTTTCGTAATTTCTTTTTTATGAGTATTTTATTACATTTGTTTACGTTTTCATAAAACCATTAGAATACCAAATATAGGAAGAATTATTTGCGTTAATAAGCAGAATTTGTAAGTAAAAAAGGTATTCTTTATCTATTTCTATATGAATTGTTGATATAAAACATCCTTTATACTAATTATCGTTTGGGTTGTATTAAATATGTTTTTACATTTATTTTTGACAACCTATTTTATAGACTTTATGAAATATAAAATAGATATTCCGGATATTCATTGTACACATTTAATAATTTATACAACCAATAAAATCTTAATAATATAGTTAGTCTACTAATAAATTAATTCTTTCATCACCGATAATTTTTATTTTAACACGTTTCTGCATAGTTTCTAAAAACTAAAGGAAAATGTATAAATTGTTTTAATTAAATAATTTTATAATTTTAACAACAAGTAAAAAAAAATGTATAGAAAATATTTTATTATTATTATTTAATGTTAATCATAACAAAACCATGTTTTCATCATATAAGCTATTTCTCTGCTTAATCGAAGGAAAAAAATAATAATAATTTTGCACATTTTACATACCTTGGCGTCAATTTATTTTAATGTAAGGGCAATCGCGTCGCAAATCAATTTTCACTCCAATTTAAAGTATTTAATTTTTAAAAGCGGCGCCTTTAGGTATATTGTTTGTAACCATTATTATTACTATACTGTTTACGTGATTCTTTATTTTACTTAAGACTCGTTATTATTTATACATTTAAAAAAAATGTATTAAGTTTTCGCACTTATATTGTGTAGTTTTAAATTATAAAATTAGAAATTATTATACACAAGTAAAAGTTAAGTATAGTTAATCTAGTACTCTGCGATTCATATGATCTACTTATTTTTTGCAGTTTAATTAAACAAATCTGTTACACGTTTATGATTCTTAATTGGAAGTTATATAGACATTGGATATCATCTTATTAAAATAGAACTTAGCTATTTATAATATTAAAATTAAATTTTTTTTAAATATTTTTTAAATAAATAAATACTTTATTTTCTAAATAAATTATAATGTTGAATAACTACTGTCCACAAATGATGGTGGAAGAAATAATTTTCTTTGTAAGTTTTGTTTTAAAATTAATTTTTTTTTTATGATTTATTTAGAGAAAAACTAATTGATCTCGTCTGGCAATTTATGACGAAAAATTTGTGTAGTCCATCGTCTAAATGTTTATATTTTTGTATCCTTCAAAATTAATTACAAAATCATCATGCTCAGATATTATTTTTACATAAAAAAACCATTTTATTTAATAAAAGAGCTCAAGAATTTTTTTTGTGTTCAGAGTAGAGTTCACTATATAATTTAATTTAGGATGTGTGTATCGTTTCTTTTATTCATATTTAAAAAATATAAAATTGAAATTTTTTTAAATAAATTTTTGATAATAGTCTTGAAATTCAATGTAAACACGCAATCTTCACCAACGTGCAAAAGTGTGAAAAGAAAGAATGATCAGAAGATATATTTCAACAACCTTTAAGTCCCATTTTCAACGCACAAAAATGGTTAACTGGAAAAAAAATCATCTCTTTTTATTTTTTTCCTACTTCTTTTACTGTTTTTCCCCTTCTTCTCAATTTCTTGGTGGTGTAGTTTTATTAACATTAACATATGATTTTCATGCCATTTATGTAATTTTATAAGAAAGAAAAGAAAAAGCCTTATTAATTATAGTACTTGTCGACTTTCAATGAGCGAGGTTCGAATAAAAAAAATCGCGCAAATTGAATATCTTCTGTAAGACGAAAAATTTTAACATGCGGCTTAGTGCTTCGGGGTTAATGCTTTTATTATTTCCTGTCGTTTTTTTTATTGATTTATATTAAAATATTTGTCATTTGATGAACTGGAATAAACTAATAAGTAATAACGAAATGTCACGCTTTTTTCTCTCATCTGAAGTTCAGTTAAGAACACAAGAGTAAATAAAATACAACACAATAATGCATGAATAAAAAATTATAAGAGCAACTTTATAGTTTTGTCAAATCCGATATAAGCCTATGCGAGATATGCTCTTTTTTTTCAAAGAAATTTTTGAAATTCATCCTTAAACTTCTTTCTTATTCATTGTAATATTTAGTTGCACTTATTATTTTAATTTATGGCATATTATTTTAATAAATAAATTAATTTGGTATGAGTAATTAAATCTTATATCAAATATATCTATAAAAACAAATAAAAATATTAATTTTTAATGAATACATAAATAATGTTGAATAGAATATTTTTTCTAATTTTAAAATTTTCAAAACTCAAGGAGGCAAAAATCGATGACATTCATAAAAGAAAACCGGGATTGTCTTTCCAAACTCATAAAGACGAATTTTATGTTCATTCTATTTAGAATACATTTAAATTATAAATCTTATAAATATAAACCAATACAAACGCAATAAAAACGTAATGATTTTACATTTAAAAAGATTGAATTAAGCTTGTTGGGATTAAAAGTAGATAAAGAGCTTCAACCCCTGATTTTCATTTAAACTGACTAACTTATTCAAGATTAAAATTTTGGGTGGTTGGATTTGTTACCAATTAATATGTACAAATCATGATAAAGAAAAAAGTTTACAAAAAATAATCAACCAACATTAATTACACTTATACTACAGAAATAACGTAATTTATATCAATTAAATCTATTTTTTATGCCATTTTTCAATAGAAATAAATATTATTTAACAAGCAAGATAATAAGTAAAATAGAAACAAATATAATATATTATATTGGAAAATGCTTTTAGGCGCCGTTTTTCTAAGGATCCTACTATTGCATTATTAGTTCGATACAATAAATTTCTGTTTAGTAAATTATTATAATTCATTCAACTGAATTTTAACTCCAATTAAATATCGCCTTTAAAGTAATATAAATATTGACATACAATATATAAGAGCATTGGAAAAAAAATAATAATAAAAATGAAAAAAATAAAAGTAGAAAGAAAGAACCAACATTTTATAAATTAGGAGGAATATAAATTTTCTTATTATAAAATCTAATCTATAATATAAATAATATAAATTTATTATGTGATCACACACATAATTATAAATTTGTACAAGTACTAGATATTTTATGATCAGGATCAATATAATTTTTTTTTTTCTAAAAAATATAAGGAAAGGGGTGTTAAATTTTATAATGATATAAATTATTCGTTTAATCTTTTCTTTATCTAAAAATATTGACTGGTTTTGTTTTATTTTTAGCAAAGAATTTTTCTCATAAAATATATATAAAAGAAACATAAAAAGAAATTTTTGCTTGATCTTCTTATAAAAAAATATATCTCCCACGAAATATTTTCTCTTGTGACATTTGGATTTGACAAATCAATTTTTAAAACCCTTGAAACGCCTTTTCTAAACAAGATCAAGTAAAAAAATAAAATCGGTGGTCTAATTTTAATATGTAATGTGACAACTGTTATGCGGATAAGAAGAATTTCAAAGTTGACATAAAGACAATATTATTAATGTGACCATCTGGAATCGGGTATTAGACATTAAATATTTTATTAATAATAGTTTCATATTTTTTTTGGGAAATAATTTTTAAATTTTTGTGTATAATTGATTGCATTTTTTTTAAAGCATTTAGAATTCTTAAATTAAAAAAAAATACTAAATGGTTTACTTAGTAAGAAACTTATTTAGAATTTAAGTGAGACCTTAGTATAGATTAAAGCTGATTTTATATATATATATACATATATATATACATACATATATATATACATACATATATATATACATGCATATATATATACATATATAAAATAATAATCTGGTTTTCATAAAACAATAATGGTCGCAAAATATTTAGCAATTAAAAATAAATGAAGAATGAGTTGTGTACGTGATGAACAACATCTCGTTAATTTTAATTTTTTCAATTTACTTTTACATATTGAATATTGCAAAGTTAAATTATATAAATAAATCATTCATTATTGATTATTTACAATTGAAGTTATTAAAATATGCAATCGATAAGAGGCAACCGAAATAAAACTTCTTAACGCAGCTATAAGGAAAGTGTCGCAATACATATTTGTATAAATCAGTAGATATTAGAGTCTATATAATAATTTTGGATCATTAATATTCGAATTTCGTTAATAATAATTACAAACCAGGTAATTTAAAAAAAAAACATTGAACGATAAAGTTTGGCGTGTCTGAGTTTTATAGAATAATTAGGTATTTTACTGTACATGTATTTATTTTGTTATAGATTCTGATAAATGTGGGTGGATCTACAGCTTCGTTTTCTTGAAAGCGCCACACAAGTTTCAAAGGTTGAACTTACCATATTTTTATTTTAATAATGATATAGGACTTTCAAATTCAACAAATTTACGTCTCCAATTTGAATTGGTTTATTTTCTTTATTTTGCATATCTCTCTTTCTTTCACTTTTTATTTTTATTTTTTATTCATTCTTGTGTACATGTAGCATGTTATAAAATATTCATATAAATTAAGTGTTTTTTTTTAAATCGGTATATGTATTTTCTTTCATTAAAGTGAAAGACTTTGACATAAATAAATTTATTGATATTATGACCAATGAACTGACTAAAGCCAAAACTTATTTATTAAGTTTAAATAAAAAAGTAAAAACACAAAAAAAAAGCAACAACAACAATAATCACAACAAAAAAAAAAGGTTGAAAATCTGATGAGAAAAATAAAAACATGAAATCAATATTCTATCTCTTTACAAATCTATAGGAAATATTAACAGTCCTCTGAAATTATATACGCATCATCACCCACTAATATAGTTTGTATATTGATAAATGAAAATTTTAAAGTGTTAATTTAGATATTTTTAGTGATCACAGAGAAATGAAATGAAATTACAAGTGAATTAAAGTTGTTTATATTCAATAAAAATTGAAATTTAATCTAAAAATGAAGACGTTTTTAAATTATTCAACACAAACTGTTAAAAAAGTCAAATTTCGGTGCGAAAATACAGTTCATTGATTTTTTATACAGAAAAACATATTTGTTAAATAAGTAATACAATTTTTTTTTTATTTTAAAACTTCTCACTACCCAGAAAGATCTATTTTAAAGATATTATGTATTTGGAACAATTTAAAAATAAATAATATTAGGCCAAAAAAAAATTTGTATGAAAAAATAACAGTTTAGAGGAATGTTTTATTTTATTTTTTCTTTCTTTTTAAAGTCGAAAAATATTTCTATTTTTATTTTTAACAGATTTGTAAAATCATTTTAAAAAAACTTTGTTCAAAATTATAATAATTTAAGCCGTATATATTGGTCAAAATCAGTTACAAATATTGATGTTTTTATTACAGAATTACTGAAAAATAGTAAGTATGCAAATTGGAAAAAGTTAGAGATTCTGTTATAACAGAAATAACATGGATGAAAAACATTAAGTCAAGAAATTAAATTAACCTTAACTAAAATCAAAAAATTAATAAATAAGAAAATCAAAATTTTTCACTAAAAGCGCATCTAACTCGCTAGATGCGCTTTTAACATTATCGTGAAATTGGCCATTGAACTGTTAAGTATTGGTATACTATACTGTATATTCTTACACTAACCATTTTTTTAAATTTAATACATATTTTATAACACATATATAAAAAAATTAAACAAAAATTAATATTAACTACGTAACTTTAAAAAAAAAACTAAAAGGCCAAAACATATGTATCGTGACAAAAAGTACACGAAAAACACCAGAATAAAATAGAATGTTAGAAGTCATGCTCTTAATTTTAAAATTTTCAACTTCCTCCCCAAAAATAAAATAAATAAACAAGCATACAACCAAGTGGTTACATTTATAGGGATATTAAAATGCCTTATTTGCAGTTAAATTTAATGCCGATTTTTATATAATAATATACTTTTAAACATGAATTCTAATTCTGATTTTTTATGTTAAACAAAAATTTGAAAGGATATCGCAATCACAAGTAATTGATTTAAGCAGACCATTGTTTCCAAATTGTGCAAAGCGCATAGAATAGTTAATTGCTAGAGTATGTTACAAAAATTAAACATATTTTTACTAGGATCACAATTCACAAATCTTATTCTTCATGGCACAATAAGTTTTCACCATTTTCATTCACCCTAAATATTATATAATTTCAGATAACAACTATACTGATAACCATAATAATAATTACTTATAGTAATATAGTTTGAAGGAATGTTATTTATCGGTTCATTTTAAAGGAATTCATGAAAACTTCTAAGCAAAATGAATAAAATGACACATATTTAATGAATTTGTACTAGCTTAAAATTGTATTTTTTGTATCGAATTTTTATTTTAAGTTTAAATTCGTAAACAAATAAAAGTAACTTTATACTAAAACATTTTATAAAAATATATTTTTTCCTGAGTAAGAATATTTTTAGTTTTTTCATG
The DNA here is from genome assembly GCA_963082725.1 of Pedicia rivosa. Lineage (NCBI taxonomy): Eukaryota > Metazoa > Arthropoda > Insecta > Diptera > Pediciidae > Pedicia > Pedicia rivosa. The sequence continues at coordinate 457,564 of OY720153.1, read as the reverse complement.
TCATAAATAATTGTTTATTTATTGAGTGCCAAAAAGAAGAAAAAATAAACAAAAAAAAATAAAGAAGAGAAAGTCAGTGACCGATAAGCAAAGTAAATCTTAATAACTGGGAATATAATTAGGTAGATATATAACTTTTTAATGATTAATAAATTTTTATTATAATATATATGAAAAAGAAAAACGCATTTAAATGTTTCAAAATTGGGTAGACCGAAAGGTAAAGAAGTTCTATTTGCATTTAAATTAGGATTGATAGAAGAGATAAAAATCGGTTTATTCTATGAGATAAACTGAATTCGCATTAGTTGTCTATGTAAATATTCTAAAATAAGACATTATGTGCTTTACAAGTTTTGTAAATATTATAAAGTGATAAGAAATAATTTAAGATGTTTTTGTTTTGAAGAATTTTAACGCTAATATTTTGTTAGCGAGAAACATCTAAAATTATTGAAATCAGGGGATCGAAACTGGTATTTTTACTCATAATTATTATTCAAAATCATTTACATTATCACAAATTCACATTAAGTATCTGTTCATTAAAGAAAAAACTCATAATGAAAAAGGTCAAGGTCGCATTAAATTTTTTCTTAGAAATGGGAGATAACTGAAAAAATGTCACGAAGAAAACGACCCAAATATTCCTCAGAATCAAATAATTCATTCTCACAAAAAAAAAGAAAGAATTTTAATATTTTTTAATGGCAAAAGATATAAATAAATTATTTTAAAATAAAATTTTGATAATTCTATACTAATAAAAATGACTCAGAAGAAATTTGCAAATATGTTTAGTAATAATAATTTATCTTTTTAAATTAAATAGAAATAATGCCTACCTACCTATAAAAAATAAATTACTAATTTCTGACTAATTAAAAAAACAAATAAAAAACTATAAAATATTGCCCATATGTGAGGTTATGTAATATTGGGCATAATGGTCTATTTCATTTACTCTACACCAAATCCACTATCTAACTGTCTATGACTTACTTTGTCTTTACGTAAATTCAATGCGAAAACTTTTTCAGTTTGCATTTTCCATTTTACAATAGATAATGTCAATAAACCACCACTAATTATGCACAAACTTTTTGTTTTATCATTCAAATTGAATTTTTGATTACGATAATTAATATAGCTTCGGAATATTTTATTAAAATTATTTATTTTTGTATGAAAAAAACGCAAACGAAACATTGCACAGTCCGTCGTTTTGACAATTGTATGGTTCACGTGACTAAATTCACCAATTAGAATTAGTCTTTCATTGCGCATGCATATAAACAGTGTTGCCGCTTACTATTTTTAAATTGTTATATATTTTTTATTCAAATAATTTAAATCAAATAATTTTTTTTGGCGGAAAACTGAATATATTAAGTTAAGAATTATATTTTGCGAGTAATATTTAAACTAGACTGCAAAGAAATCAATATGATATGAAAACTTATTAATTTATAAAGAGATCCGATTATTGCTAGAATAATGATCATTACTTATGATCAATTTAAAATTTTATGTGCTGTTTTTTATATATATCTAGTAGGTATATAGAATAAAAGCACAATAAAACATTTTTTTTCAATATTAAAATAATTATATTTTTTTAAAAAATATATAAATGCATTAGTATCAAAATCAATGCTTGTTGCTATACTTTTATGAATATGCCATTTTTTTATGAATACTTTTTCTCTTGTTGTAATCTAAATTATATTTATCTTTATAGATAATAATGATAATAATAATAAACAAAAAATAAGTAAATTAAAAAAATCTCAATATATTTCTAAATTCTAAATAAACGTCTTAACAGTTTGTTTTTATATAAATTACTGGTTTTTCTTATGAATACCTTATTAACTCTTGTTGATTTGTATTTTTAAATTTTTGATTTTTTTAGAATTAAATTAAATTTATATAGCTTTAAAAGAAATTTTATTAGTGAATTAATAAGAAATACCTGTTTTCGAAATTCGTCAAATTAATTTTCTCTTTTATACAAACTAAATTTTAGAGCCACATGTTTCAGTGATTTATAAATTTCTTTCATCTTCTTATAAATTGTAATTATTCTGATAAAATCTAATAAGATAAATTTAACTTATTTTTAAATTTTGCAGTAAAATTTTCATAAATTTAACTTGATGGTTTTATTCAAATTAAGTTTATTATTTTCATTCTGAAACAAAATTTTTAAAAAATCATGAATTATAGATTTATTTAAATTATAAAATAAAGGGAGTCTATTCAACTCAATTTACACTAATATTATAATTGCTAAATATTTGGCATTATAATAAATTGTGCAAATGTTATCATTTGTGTTTATTTTTTATTGTATTATATCTGTGTATAGGTACCTATAAACTGATTAAAATTAAAAGAATATAATTAAAAATCCATTCTGAAGAAATAAAACGTTATTCGTTCTTAAAAAAATCTAAAATTTGGATTATTCATTATTATGTCATTTCATTCAACAAGAATATACCGTTTAGTTTATTTTATTAATTTAATTCGTGGACTAAAGTTTAGTCATCATAGTCATCTTATCTTAAATCAATCAAAAGAAATTCTATAATTTGGCTCGATATTAAAAATAATGTTTATCTATGTCCAGTTTATCTCATTCGCATAATTATTTATACACTGCTTTTTCGGAATTTTTTTTTTTTAAATACAACAAAAATTTGTATATTCTTATTACAGATTTATTAAGTTAAAAATTGTGTACTCTCTTTATATATATGCTTAATTTATAAAATTAAATTATATTTTTGTTCAACTATAGTTGTAATTTTTCGAATGATTAACTCTTGTTTTTAATATAAAATATGAACTTATATACGAAACTGAAATAAAAACCAATAATTTTTCATAATAATTTATTATTTAATTTTAATATTTAAGAAAAAGTAGGATAAAAATAGAGTTGAGATAAGTTTGTTGCAAATATACCTACGTACCTAACCTACCTATATTTTTGAAATGTTTAAATCTTTAAATGCTGGAATTTAAATGCTGAATATAACCTTTTTCTATTACCGTTATCATTTTAGAACTTTTGAATTTTTATGCTTACATCTACGATGATGAGGGGTCAATGTCATTTTGTATTTTATGAGAACTATATGATGGTTGAAATATTGCCAATCTGTTCACTTATCCTAGAACTAAATTAATAATAACGATCTATAATAATACATATTTTATTATGATTGTATTATATATATTTTTTTTTTGCATTTTGCATTTAAACAAAACAAAATGGTTTTAGAATTTGTGTTTGCATCTTATAAAATAAAAAATTAAATTTGAGAGCAGAGTTTTTTATATATGCAAATTGTTTACCTAAATCACTTTATATTTAACGTATGTATTTGTATATGCTTTGTAAAGTATTTACCTACATACTAAAAATTTTCAAATGGAATAAAGTCAGTCAAAAATTATTTTAGATTGAACATATCACTGTATTTATTATATTATCATTTCAGTCTAGTTATGTATAAAAAAGAAACAAAAAGTTTAATACGTACGACTTTTGCAATAATGTCGATAAAATAAATTATGTTTTATACCAATCATCTACATACCAATGACCGAAAAAAATGAACCAAAAAAGATATGAATTTATGGAATTAAACTAAATAAAAAATAAATGAGTTTATTAAAAAGATTGTGTGAAAAATAAACTACATTAAAAATTGTTTAATTCAATGTTGGTGGTGTCATAATAATATTAGCAATATAATAAATAAAACACAAATACTATCATATTTTTCACAAACATCAAAATGTTTTGTATGGATTGAATGCTTACGTGATTCGCGACATGTTAATAATGGTGGCTATACCTTCTGTACTATTTCTATACTTTTTCTTTTGCAAATATTTTAAACAAAAACAATGTATTTATATTTTATAATTAGATCTAACATAATTTATATCAAGTCTTATGACTAAGCACAAACGCATAGGTATAGATGCCGCATGTGATCACAAGAATTGCGAATTCAAAAATATTGACATTGATGTTGTCTGTATATAAAACGACGCCGAATTATAATAAAAAATTAAATAAAAATCATGAAATAATTTATAGCATTATGAAAACTAAGATATTGTTTATTTTAATGAAAAAGGTAAGTTACATCAATCGTATACATATAGACCTGAATCTATATAGAATTAGATTGAGAACAATTTTTGCCAAAGTCAAAATATTATGCTTTAATGATTTAACTGTTACATTTTTCATATTAATTGTTTTTCTATAAACAATAAATGAGAATTCGGAGTGTTAATTTTTTAAGTTAAATTAATTATAATAAATTATAATAATTACATACATGATCTTATTTTTTGTTTCAAATTTAAAATTCTCAATTTTCTTTTCAGTTATTAATTTTGAACCGACAGAAAAATTAAGTAACAAAAAACTATGTAAAAAATAAGTACCAATATGTTAATAGCTTAATTGCTAAAACAAATAAAAAAGAGTCCGTTGACATCTACAAATCTAAATAAATAAAAAGTGCGTGTTAAATTTTTAATACAAATTTAGTATAAATGTTCTATTCTATATAATAAATTTTGACAATGATTCATGACAATTTAGAACTACTTATATAGACAAAATTACAAAAAAGTGCCCCTCTTTATTAAGGCCAAAAATTATGTTTGTGTTGTCAACATTTTTCAGATCTTGACAAAAATTTCTTTAGGAGAAAAAAATTTATTTAAATGATATTCTAAATAATATTTAATTAATGCCTATAAATAATAATTCGTTAATTTAAATTTACATTGAATTACGTTATCATATTATATAATATGTTAAAAAAACAAAATTAGGACCAGGTTTAATGAAATCGTAGTTGTCTTTTATAAATAATAGAAATCATGGAATCTAAACTTACGATTAGATCGAAAGCTGATTTCCACTTACCTTACTTCGTTGATAATCACAAGTCAATTTATTATTCCTATAAAAGGATAACAGTTTATATTAAAATAAAACAAATAAAATATTTAAATTTTTCATCTTTTATTATTTGGTTTTATTTACTTAATCTGTTGTATTATGGCAAATCGGAGGGTTTTTCAGCTAAATCTACAGTAAAATATTTATTTAGGAAAAAAAGGAAACAATTGAATGTAAATTAATTTATTTTTTTTCCTACATATCAAATTTTTATAAGTGAAATTCATCTCAACATAACTGCTTTGAAAAAGCAGACAAATTTTGGATTTTACGAAGTTTTATAACTCTCTATCTTAGTTTATTGATTTCTGAATATGTATTTAAAGTCATTCTTAATCAAAATTCAAACTTTGTGTAAAATTCCAAATAAATTATGCAAATTTTGATATCAGCTTATTTAAATTGAAAATAAGCCGTAGTTAAAGTTTTAAGGTGAGTGCATACAACAAAGTTTAATACATTTTAAGTTAATTAAAAATGTTTAGCAATAATTTGTCGAATGCACGCTTATTTAGCTTACATATTCTTTGAAGTCCAATATGAACCATTGTATTATTATTTATTTTGTATAGTTAAAAGTGTGTATATATGTTTTAGATGAACGAATGAAAATTCAATTGTTTAATTTTTTTTTTCTTTTAATAAAAATTTATCGTACTTATTTTAAAAGAAAAAAAAATCAAAGTAGAATATAATAAATACCAGGGATCCAATCCATAACGAATCCAATTACTTAAAATAAAACTTTTCAGATTAATACAGTAAATAATAAAATGAACATCATTTCTAAAATATGCGACCACATTTTCTATTTTCTTTTTTCTTTTGTATTTTTTACACAAATTAAATGTAGTTATTCTTCATTTATACCTTAAAATAAATTTGACTTAGATTTGTCTTGTTTATAATTTTTTTTGTTTAATTTTTCATTTATTGCTACTTCTTTTTGTTTTTCAAAAAAAAAACATAAATTACAGTAAATATTATCGAGATTTTATTAGTGATTGATTTCTATTTAATTTTCTTTCTTCAAATATTTTTAGAGTATTTTTGTGTTATGTTTTATAATTTTTATTTTCTTCCTTTTCTATTTATCAAGTTTCTCAATTTCACTTTTTAGTGCAATATATGAATATACAAATACAAAAAACATTAATTAGTAAATATTCTACAACAAAAAAAACATTTCTTTTCTTTGCTAAATTTACTTTACATTCTTTACTTAAAAACATTACTTTTTAATATAAGGGTTTTTTATTAGTTCATCATTAATTTTATGCTTAATAAATATTTTTCTTAAAGGTTTTTTAATTGTTTTTAATATTTTATAAAATGAAAATAAATAATATAATTCCACGAGTTTTTTCTTTTCGTTTATGCTTTTTCCTTCCTTAAAAATTAAACTTAAATCAACAACAAATAATAATCATAATAATAATTATCATATTAAATTAAATTATTAATAAGGATAACATATCCTTAAATTATTTTCTTCTATGAAAATTTTAATAAAATGGTTAACTAATAAACAAAAAAGAACATATGTTCTCTTTTTGAAATTGAAAATATTTTTTCAATTTGTCATTTATCAATTGGGTCAACATCACGAAGTAAGATTAAGCCAATAATTTTTTTCGAAGAGAAAAATAAAGTTAACACTTTGAGCCGCTATTACTTACTCTATTTTTTCTATTTGACCATTTTACATTATTTAACAACAAAAGGAAGGAATATATGTATTCAGATTTGATTTCATCTTTCTCTCTATATTCTTTCCTCTTTGATTTGATGAATCTCAAAATGTTTGTCTTAAACTAAACTAAATATTGTTTTTTTTTAATACAAAATCAAATTCTTACTTTTATACTGAGTTTGAATCACTTTTAATTTTTTTTATCTATTTTTATTTTATTAAAAAATCAAATTTTTTTCTTCAGAAAAATCATTTTATAATCTACTTTTTCCCCAAGAAATTACAAAAAAAATCAAAATAATTTTTCAAAAATTAGTTCATTCTAGATTGTGAAGAATTTTCTTCCTTTTAATACATTCAATTTTCCTACAAATTATTCTCTATTCAGTCTTTCTTAATCCATATTATAGTTAAAAGAAAAAAATGATAAAATTTTAGTTTAATTTGTGAGCTTTTATATTAATTTTATTATTTTTTTATAGAAGAAAAACAGCTTTCTTTTTACATTATATTTTTTTGTATTTTTTCGGTTTATGTTTCTGAGTAACTTTAGCGAGGCATAAATTATTATTATTATAAACTACAAAAATTAACTTTTATCTCTTATTTTTAATTATTATTTATTTTCTTTCTTCATTTACTTTTTTCAAATTTTTTATTATTTATCTTCATCTTTCTTATAAGAAATAAAAAAAACTCACAAACTTATAAAAAGATAAATAAAATTGAGGAAAAACCAACAAAAACTCAGAATTTTCAAAATTAAATGACGTCATGAAAGTTTTAAATGGGAATCTGTGTGAAAATATAACAAGGACATAGAAAAATAATAATTTGAAATAGAAATAAAGAATAAATGGAAAAATTGTATGGAAGTGAGTAGATTGGAAAACAAGGGTCGGTAAATATTTTTTTCTTAACCTGAGATTTAATTTTCCATTTTTAATTTTTTGATCAAATATTTCGAGTACATATTTAGATTTTTCAAAAAACATAAAAAAATCATTAATAGTAAGAATATTGGCTTGTCAATTACTCTAGAATACAGTCATTTTTTGGCATCAAATTCATCATCATCATCATCATCATCTATTAATTGTGTCATTCGACGCCCAGGTGCTGGTACACTTGAGTCTTCCCAATCATCATCATCATTTACTTCCGTTGATGATGTTAAAATAATATCATCAGTGTATGCATCATCATCATCTGGAATTATTGAAGATTGTGATGATGTAAACGGTTCTGTTGTTGTTGTTAATCTGGTTGCTTTTGTTGATGTTTTATTTTTTGTTTTTCCTTGGTTTGATTTTCTTGTTTTCTTAAGATTACTATTGCTGCTATTGTTATTATTAAGATTATTATTATTGTTGTTATTAGAAGTACCAATCTGTTTTCCGGGTTTCTTTGTATTTCTTTTTTTACATTCATCTTCAACACATTTTGTTTGATTTGTCTTTGTTATTCCAGTATTCTTGCGTTTTAAACCACCCCCACCACCACCACCACCAGATTGTGTTGTAGTTCCAGTTGTATTAATATTTCCTTTCGAACATAGATCACTTTCATGTTCATCGTCACGACATTTTCGCTTTTTTTTCTTTTTTTTTGTTAATTTCTTGAGGTTACATTTTGGTTTTAGTTTAATCGTCTTTAATGTTAATTCACTTAAACTTTTACCAGATTCACATAATTGTTTGAGTCCATGCCTTATATAACTAGCACCAAATAGTCTAGTTATTAACTTTTCTGTTCTATCATGGTCAACAGTTTGTGTTAATGATTTTGTGTATGTTGATAGTTTACCAAGTGGTCTTGTTGCTGGTATTAATATTTTTCTTGGTTGTCCATGTCGATTTAATGCCAAATATAGTGTTCTGCGGGCATTTGAATGATGTGTTGAAGAATATGTATTATAGTGATGCTGTTCCATTGACTCATTAAATATACAGTCATCACTGAAATCTTTCTGTAACAATTTAAAATTAAAGATAAAAATAAAAATTAAACGTCGTCCTAATACAAAATAAGAAAAATCATCAATATTTAAAAAAAAAGTTCATATTACTCAGAATTTCAATAATTATAATTTAAAGCATTTAATTTTTTTTCTACCAATTTTTTTCTATTTATTTTCTTTTATAAGTAAAAAATAAACGATATATGAGTTTATTTTTTACTTTTAGTTAAATTACATGTGTCAAAACATAAATATTGCTTATGCAAACTAATACTAAGTTTACTTGATTAATAAGATAAAAATTTAATTTTCAACGTCTTTTAGAACTTTATCAAAAAATAATGAAGTACATTTTTTAAATTATTTATTTCCGTTTTTTTTTATTATTTTAAACAACAGCATCAGACTTCTCAATTTTCAATTATGTATTGCTGTATTATTGATTCGATAATTTTTTATATTGATTTATTGTTTCGTTTATTAAACGAACATCCATCTGATAAATTTTATTGAAATGTCAGATTTTTTGTTTTGTATAATAAAGATAATTTCATGCCAAGACATTTTAAGAATCAAAAATATATATAGGGTCAGAATTATTTACTATGAAGAACAGTAACTAATGAGTTTTTTTAAACCAATATATAGAGAATATTAGTTCTCATCATTACCATGATTAATTGATAGAAATTTTAAAGATTTTAAGATTATAATTAAAAAAATCAAAATAAATGAATATATTTTTGCAAAATAAACAAAACGGAAATTGTAAACGATCACCTGGATTATACTATATACAAAAAAAATAATCACGAATCCATTCTTATTTTTGTTTGCTTTTTTATCGAAAGTTTTGGTTTCTTCAGACTGTTTTTTATTTATTTACATTCAATCATTTACTCAAAAATAATTAGTTTTAAATGAAAATGAAACAAAAATAAAATTATAGGTTCGTCGTTTTCTAGCCAGTGCTTTTTGTACTATAAACGAAAGGTATGTAAATGTCATTTGAGAATGGATATAAAAAAAATGACGGAAATTTTAAACACATATTTCATATTAAAAGTTTTTCATAAGAATTTATAGAGAAGCAGCCTTTTTTCTGCCTGAATGCCAATTTTTTATATTTTTTTTTTTTTATTTATTTATTTATTTTTGACTTGTGACAAATACCAGTTTAACTGGCTATTTATATATCAACATTCTATCGTGAGTCTAACGCTAATGATAGACAAGAAAAATATTATTATATCTATCAACATACAAAATAATTAAATTAGGAAAAATTTATATCGTGGGGATCGAGTTTTTATTATTTAAGAAGACAAACAAAAATTACATGAAAAAAAAAGTGTGAGAGGTTTTATTTGCTCAATCACAACTGTTTGTTTTTTTATAATTGTTTTTTATGAGTTCTAAAATTTAATTGCATGTTGAGTTATACAAGAAGGGGAGACCAGAATTCTCACGATTTAAATCAATTGAAATTGACTATAAGACAATGGTAATCGTGTCTAGAAGTGTTGACAGTCAAATAAAACAATAAAAAACAATATCTGAACATATAATAGTGAATATCGCTGTCGTCGTATATAGAAATTAAGTAGATTTGACAATTAACATATTCTTATAATAGATTTGTCAATATAATAAAAAAGATCCACTAAGAACAAAAAACACAAAAATAAAGGAAAAGGAAGAAAAAGGGAATTTTCTTATGAACATTAATGTCAGAGAAAGACGACATTCTCTAAAAACTTTTCCTCTTTGCTTTAAAATTTTGCAGTTGGTCGTCTATTCTGATTGATGTTAAAAAGAAAAAATAAACGTGTGCGTATATTTTTTAGTATATGTTAAAATTCTTATTTATAGACATTAAAAAAAAACCACTAATATTTTCAACTGAATTTTCTTATGTCACATCACAAAAAAACCAAAATCGATCAAAAATTATGAAACTACTAAAAAAATTGGGTATTTTACTCTTTATACACGATTATTCTATTATATTTGGACTCAGGTATATTCTATTCTATATAGTTAAAAAACATTATACGGGTTTCCCAATTCTACTCACAATTTCATTAAAAAAAAACAAAAAAGTTACTTTCGTATTTTTTCATCTTATATTTTTAACATTTTATAAAGCAAAAGAACGAGGTTTTTTTTTGATGACATACACATTTGACCACACATAATACATTAATGATAAGATACAGTATATGGTTATTTTTTGTATATTCAGTAGACCCGCGTTAGCTTGAACATCGTTTAACAATGGACTAAACTGAAAAACTAAACTGTAGCTGAGTATTCTTCTAAATTTGTTGTTGTTTGAATTATTTCTAATGTACTGTATAATGAACACACTTTAAAATCATTTTCTTATCTTTTCTATACAATTATTTGATTATTATGGGGACGTCTTATGTGGTTACAAGAAAAAAAGGATAATATTTGATAGTGTTTTTTTATTGATTTTAAATTTTTGATATATTATTTTAATTAAGTTTTATCCAATAACTAATTATTTCTATCTGTAGCTATTATAACTTTTGCTTAAATACTTGTGTTCTTATTTCAGATTTTTTTTTATAATTATATATATGTATACATAACTATAAAAGACGGCAATGCTCGACTAATTTTAAGATCAATTAACGCTCTTCGAACTAATTTTGGCACAAAAGATTATGCATTGCAAGAAACAAGAAGAACAGAAATATAATCTAAAATAGAATTCATTCAACTTATAGAGGTACATATATTTTACAAAAAAATTTAAACTATAGAAGACAAAAAAAAAATCATTATGTTGGACAGATATACCTACTCAAAACTTTTGAGTGTCAAGACAAGGCTTGACAGTGAACATCTCTTACAAATATCATACAAATTTGTTTTATCACATTTTTCTTTAGAATTGTGCAATTTATTAATCATTTTAGCCTGGCAAAAGGAATTTTAATAATTTTTCGTGTGCCAATCGAATATTATTATTCTTATAGAATGTTTAATCTATCTATATTTATTTGTATATAATGTTTTGTTAATATATATAATAATATAGTTCCTAAATAATAATGTCTGAATGCTGATTTCTAATAATAGGTTTTTGTGTCTATTTAACACATATGCAAAATAAAGAATTATGAATATAACTCTTTAATTCTTAAAATAGATTAAAATAAAGTACTTTTCTCTTCTTTAACATCTTCTATAGACATAGGTATTTTTTGCTTTAATGAATTAATAGGAAAACAGGTTCATCACAGGCCATAGAATCATAATAGAATAGAGAACATTTGTCTCGGGAAATACATAAATTTATGTTCATAAACTGTAACATTTATGTTATAAAAGAAAACATATTGTCACATATTGTTGAGAATGGATGGTTGCTCGTTTAAATATACATATTAATTTTTGCTGCGGGTTATGTTAGAATAATAATGAAAAAGTAATGCAATTGATAAAAATACAATTGAAATTTAAATGATATCACATAAAATTTTATGAGAAATAGTTTCTCTTTCAAAATATATACCTACAAATGGAAAAAAATTGAATAAAAAGAAACTTCTTCAGCCTTCTTAATAATTTTTTTTTATTATTTTATTTCGATAGGAATATATATTTGTAAAAGGGATATATTTTTAGGTAAAAATATATACATATACGTGTGAAATATGAGGATCAACAATATATTATTAATATCAAATTTTATCAGGTCGTCTAATAAACAATCAATTTTATTGTATTTTGTTATTGTCTTTTTTCTAAACCCAAACCAGAAGGACAAACAATATAATATAATTTATCCCTTTTTTTAGAATTTAAAAATTCTGAGAATGGTGTCATTTTCAACGTATATCTGTATGGGTAAATAATGATTTTTAAATAAGATAAAAAAATATAAATGCAAGATTTTTATGTTTTTCTTTCTTAACGAGTCAATTTATTCCGTTGTGTTGGGTGTTGGATCGACTATTTCAAATGTATTTTTTAAAGTATATTTTTAAATATTATTGGGTTAGAAAGCGCTTGAATGCGTGTATCAATGTTGCGTGTGATTTTGTTTCATGAAAAGTGTGCCGAAGCCGATAGTTTTAAAATAGGGAGGATCGTTAAATCGTAAAAGTGTTAAATACTAATATAAGTGTTAAGGCAATAAAATGAAAAAAAAACCTTGATTTTTTTTCCAACTAATTGTATTTAAATTATGACCCTTAATTTTCAACTGTAGGTTTCTTTCGTCGATTCAATCCACATAATTATTAAATAATATTGAAGAAAAATCCGCTTTCAGCCTACTAATATCAATACAACAACAATAATATACTGTAATCCTTTTGAAAATCATCATTAAATTAAAAAAAGGACAAACCCTTCCTTTACACAATACAATAAATAAATTACAAGAAAAGGAAATAGATGGTTCAAAAGACTTTAATACCGGCGCCAGTCAGGACAACAAATGCCTTGAATTTTTTACATATTTATATTTTATTTCTTTTAATTGAAGAGCATTGAATTTACAATAGAGGTTCTAATATAAATTGAGATTGGAATATGTTTCTTGGCTAAAAAGGATCAATTCTGGTGTTATTGTATTTGGTTTCATCGAAAAAAAAAAAGAATGAGTGACGCTTTAGAATCTTATATGTGTATTGTTCTATTTCAAAATCCATACAAATGATATTTATCTTATAAAAACTTTAGCAAAACAAATAAACAACTCTATCGATTATTTTGATTGATTCTACTGAAAAAGACGCTCCTATAATTTGATTTGGGTTTTACATGTTAAACAAACATATACGTAATGTTTGATTGTGTATAGCTTGATTTATCTGTTTACATTATTGAATTGAATTATTACAATTCTTCTTCTTTAGATAGAAGAAAAATCATACAATAAAAACATACAAAATAAGCATAACACAAGACACATACTTAAATGTATTTTTAAGATTTTTGATTGTTAAAAAACTAAATTTAAAATATTTTAATAATTTGTTTCAGGACCATTAAAATATAAAATAACATATTATGAAATCAACTATATAACAAATTGTAAACTTTTCAAAAAAATTTCAATTTTATTTCTGAGTATGATAACGCTTTAAAGCTCTAAATGACTAAATTTTTAAATAACAACAACAATAAAACAAAAAATCTGTTAAAATATAATTAGATAATTACGCAAAATTTTAATATTTATTCTTTCCAATTTTTTAATATACAAACAAAATTTTAAGATGCTTTGTTCGCTTGTCATCATAATTTTTTAAGTCAAGCAATATAAATATTTATTTAAATTAAAATTTATAAAAAAACAAGTTATTTTTTTTAATTCTTCAATAGTTAGACAGGTGCGATGTCATGCCAAAATAAATAAATATAGAAGAAAGTTCGTAGAGAAATTCACGCGCTATTATTATTATTGTTTCTGTTTTTTTTGCCAGAAATTTTAAGTAATCACAGCAAATCATTTTGGATTATATATTTTTTCGTGCTTGAACAAACAGATAGTACCTACATATTGTAAAAATAAATTATGCGTCGAATATAAATATTATTCTTGTCTTTCTTCGACATTTACTCGGCATCAGAATATTTAAACATTTAATTAACAGCTATTAGCCAATATTTTAACTATCAAAATGGTTTTAATAATAATTTTTTATAAATAAATTTATAAATTTTTCTTTGAGAGAAGTGAGATTCATTTTATAAAAATTATATATTGTATATTTTATATTCTAATTAAAGAATATGCACAGAGAATGGAAAACTTTGAAATTAAGAAATAGAAAATACTAAAATATTTTGTATCTAATAAAAATGGATATTCTATATGAGAAAATCATCCCTTCAACAAATTTATAAAAATGTGTTTAATGAAAATCACATTGTATTTACAATAAATCAAAATTAAACCAGATTAATTCTTAATAATTCTTACACAAAAAAAAAGACATTGTGGATAAAATAGAATTGTTTTTCATGATTAATGGATTACAAACACAAAATGTGTATAAATGAATCTACATTAATATACTATTTATTACATAGTTTTATTGGACGTTTGACTTTATGAGATTTAATGAAGTCTGTAAACTTTATTATATTTGAAAACATGTCGCATGTATTGAAATATTCTTACATTAAAAATAAGAATTCAATTGAGTTTAGGAACATTTTCTGAAAAATATTTGAATCTGTGTGTCCAATGTCTAATGCATTTAATCTCTTTCTCTGGTTTATAAAAACTTTAACTTGTAACACCAACGCACAATTATATCTGTTTGATCTGAGAAAATAAAAAAATATAGACTTAAGAATCTAGAGTCTAGATCATTTATATTATAATCATGAAAATAACGAAATTAAAGATATATATTTTAAAAAAGAAAATAAAGTAAATTTTTTGTTTGCCTTCCTTCAATACGACAGTCCAAATTTTGATTAATTATTTCGCTGAACTTGTTGACAGCCATGGATAAAAGTTTTAACAACATTAAGTTACATCAATTCAATTTAATAATTATGAAGTATAAAAAATTAAATGGAATATAAAATAATTTGGTAAAGGCGAATATAACATCTGCATTTTAGTTGTGTTTGAATGTTGACATAATGTGATTATGATTAATGAATGCAAGTGATAAATGAAAAAAAAAAATACTAGATAAATTAATTTTTATGGTATAACAAGATTAGAAAAGAATTTTTTTAAATAATATTTATCACGAACGAATACTTTTCATAAAAAATGTTGTAAATAAACCAAAAATTAAACATAAAAAAAGCAAGTCATTCTTAATCAATGAAACATTTAGTAACACACAAAAAAATAATAAAACCAATCAATTAATATCAATAAAATATAATTTATCGAAATTTTTTATTTTCTTATATTTTTATATCGAATTATTCCTTAAAAAAAGATCTTTATATCTACTACCTTCGCGGTTATGTCTATTTATGAAGAAGAATAATAATGAAAGAAAAAATAGAAACAATAAATAAAATAAAAGAAATAGAAATAGAAAAAGAAAAAGAAAAAGAAAGAGACGAAAAAGAATGCATATTAATTATTTTCTTCATCTTTTATTGAAATTTAAGTATTGATTCTAGATAATAACCTGATACGTTTTTTTCTATGTTGGTTTATTATGCATTATATATATTTCCGTACCTAAACATAATTATTTTTGATCATTTTTATTTTCTGTTTATGATTTAATGTCGGTGTGATCTTATACAGATTGAGTAAAACTAATTATTTATATTAATAATAAAGAAAAAAAATATTCAAAACGTTATTTAGATTTTTTTTCATATAGGTTTTTATAACGATGTTATAATATATGATTTGGTGATGAAAATGTTATTCAAAAATTATTTTTTTCTTAGAGAATGAATTATTTTCATATTTAATCTAATCTTTAAGTTAGATTAAGTTTTAATCTAAGTCAATACATCAAGTCTATTACAATATCTACAGGATTGTTAGAGTCATAAATTAATCAAAATAAACATCCTAGCACGTGATCGTATTAATACACACATACTCGAATTGTTTCCAAAATCAAATAAATAAAGTGAAATGCAGTTAAAACAAATAATTTATAATGTATTAAGGAGAAAGCCTTCCATTTTTGTTATGTTTGATGATGTTATTGTTTTAGAGTATGGGCAACTAATATTCATTTTATAGGAACGATTTCAACCCCTTTTTAACTCTGTGACCTTTGAAAAAAAGGGTTGTTTTTGTATTTTTGCTTTTATTTTTGAGGTCGATAGCCTTTCAAAATTTTTCCTATTTTGTTTATTATTGTGTTTTTGTTGAAAATGAAACAAAGATTCTTTTTTTGAAAAATACAAAATCAATATAATAAAATTGAGTAGTCAAAATATTGTTTAATATTATCCTCATAAATTTAGAGTTATGTTTTTGGTAAAGAAATGAAAATGGGCAAACCACAGGCGTTTCTAAGAAGAACATAGATTGATTATGAAATTTTTGTTATATTTCACCGGAATTTTGATTCATGTTTTTTTTGGATTCAATATATAAAAAAAAATAACGAATTTAAAGGAAATATCTAAGAAAAAAATCCTTTATACAAAATTCTCAACATTTCCAAATTAATAACTTGATTTTATGATATAAATTAACATAAAATTATCTTCTTAATAAAAGAAATCTTACCGATCCATAAACCGATCCACAAGTATCCATGCATAAAAAAAGGCATGTTGCAACACCTTGTATCCTAATTTGACCAATATCCACGGTGGTTCTCTGGAGAATTGCTGAGAAATAAACAAAAAAAAAGTTAAATAATTTTTTTTAATTTTATTAGAAATTAATAAATAAAAGAAAAAATAAAATATAAAAATGCGGAAATCAAAACATTATCGGAGTTTGAATTGATTTTCTTCTTTTACAAAGAAGTAATGAAAGAATTTCTTTTTCCAATTTTATAATAATAGATCAAAAAAATCTTAACGAGCTAATACACTAATATCTCGTGTATAAATTCGAACAAATCTAAGAACAGATTTTAACAAACTAATTGGACTTTTCGTTATATATTAAAATCCGAGCATATAAAACACGGTATACTAGTTATTGTACAAAAAGTTATACTGTTACTGAATTGTCATCATTAGTGAAATGAAGAGACAATTTAGAATAGCAGTTACATTGGTGGTCTTCTCTCCAGTGAGATTTCATCATAATAGAAAAAACAAACGAAGAAACGAGCAAACAAGATTTCTCTATATATAAGGAAACAAGAATTAGCAAATAAAAACCGAAGGGCAAAAGCAATGGTGTTTCATTATATTTATATACATATTTATGGTAATTCAATTTTCTCTTCTTGCAATCTAGTTCAAAATTATTCTTCATATTTTTACGGTTTACAATTTGCATTATTTACAATAAACTTAAGTTCGTTTCCCTTTTATGAAAAATAAATTATTTTTTGTTTGTCTTATTCAGTGATATATAGACGACGAAAAAATTATTACCTCTGATTTAAGTTATAAAAGTTATATTTTGATACATAATTTCATAAGATAGTTTGACGTGGTTAAGTATTAATTAAGATATTAACAAGTAGAAATACAAATACAAATACAAAAATATTCAATAAAGAAAAAAAACTTGGTTTATCTATGAATTGAAATGTTTGTTTTAAATCATATGCGTGATCACATCTTTCGAAAATATAAGAAGAGTTGTTAAAAGATAAATATATAGTTGGTAATTGTACTCGAGTATAAAATTTATAATTAAAATTACTTTTTGGTAAATTTAATCTATAAAAAAAAAAACAAAAAGAAAATAGATCAATTTATTGAGATCAAATTTTTTAATTATATCTTATATAAAAAACGAAGGGCAAAAGCAATGGTGTTTCATTATATTTATATACATATTTATGGTAATTCAATTTTCTCTTCTTGCAATCTATATATATATATATATATATGATCATATTTTATAATGAGTTCTTCTTAATTATTGAAATGAAATTGTTTTTTAATTAGATTATTATTAAAATTTCTTAATTAATTATTTCATTAACTATATGATATCAACAAAGTAAGAAATACATTAAATGAATAATGTAACTACGAAATTTCAATTTTGGAAATAATCTCTCAGCTTCGGAAATAATCTCGCATAGTTTCTGATAAATGTAAGTTTAAACGTTCTCAGAATTGTCGAAAAGTAACATCTTGTGTATTTTATCTGTAGTTTATATAAATCGACACCCACATATTAGAATTACCAAAATTTCAGCTCATGATATATTTACCTTAACAAATTTTTTCAGAATTTTTTAGTGTATTTTTAATAATTAAAATTTCTTTTTACATAGCATATGCACTATTTATATTTTTGTTATAATAATAAGTTAAAGACAATTTGAAATGCAAGCAAACGGTATTAGTCGATTAGAAACACAAGCCGAGCCACAATTTAAGATACACAATTTTAATTGTACCATAGTAAGAATAAACATCATAAACAACGAAATAAAACTAAAAAATAAAAGAAAAACTGGTATGCGGAACCCTTTATAAACCTATTTGAGATCTTAATTGAGTCATTTTTAAAGGATTATAAAAAAAATATATATTTCTCTCCCACCTGTGGTTAATTATTAAATAGAGAGATTTATATAATAGTTAGTTCTGGAATAGGACATAACATAAAAAAAAAACAATGAAAAAAAAATTCAAAAGTATTGATCATAATTCTAACAGAAGAAAAACATTATTAGCGTGTTCCCCGTCAAAAGTTCACTATATTCTCTCACGTATCACGTATATTTTCTACTTGCGTCTCACAAATTTTTACTGTGAGATCCAAATCTATGTTTATTTCTTCCTTAGTAACAAAAGAATAAGTAAATTTATTATTATTATTTTTCCATTATTTTATTCAAAATAAATCTTTTTAATATTCATAAAAACAGTAAAAATCCATGATAGTGGAATATTTATGATAATAATTTCAGAAGGTGCCGAAATTAGAGGCTATTGAACTTCCATTTTTTTAACACAAAAAAAAATCTTCTTTTGAATAATTTAATGTGATGGCATAATTGGTTCCGAATATTTTAAATTATATTAAATATTTTAATGTTTATATTTAACATGTTCAATGTAAGTGACGTCGCCAAAACATATATTCATTTTTATACCTACTAACATGTAATTATTAACAATTGCAATTAACTCCAGGAACAATTTACAAAAACAAAACAGAAAAGGCGGTAATATCTTATTTTTCATCATGTATACACACTTTCATGTTCATAATTAATTGTGATTTAAAAGATAAGATTTAATAAGCATTACGTGAAATTATAAATTACGTTTATTACAATATTTTTTTGTAACCCATAATCTAAAACATAACAAGAACTTGTGCTTTCGTTAAATTCAATATTTGGCCGTGTTCAGATTATATAATTAAATGAAAAAAAAATTATAGAAATTTGAGATATTTTGAGATATTTTTGTTCCAATGTTTTTATATTTAGGCTCAGAAAAATATATTAAAAAAAATAGTTGATATTAAGTTAACCGCAACGAAAACGATATTATTTCGTTTTTTATACGATCAAAAAAAATGTAAAATAATTATTTATTTAAATTAAAATTGGGTCCAGCAGCGGTCAATAAACTTTTTTCTATTTTGCGATTGTAATATTATTTTATATTTATTTATTTTTTTTTTTGCTTCTTTATATTATTGTTACTATTTAGCTTGAAAATGCTAAGAGGACTAGCTAAATTTAAACTCAAAGTGCGTATGACTTTCATAAATAAAACAAAAAGGCACATTTGTGTGCGAGTGGGTGTGACTGTATATGTTAAAAATGATAAAGGTGAAGGTGAAGTCTTTTACAATTTAATATTAAAAAAATAACTAACTATTTTAATACATATAAATTTAACCATTTCTCGTTTCAGTTTCATTTTATTATTTTATCATTAAATTCGATAAATTTTTAACGGTTTCCTTGTGAAGTTATTAAATTATATATTTAGTGGATCCTTCAATAGGTTTTATAATAATTATTCTTCTTAAGACGCAACATTATGAAATGCTGAAACAGAACGACCTCATTATTTCAAAATATTTCTCATTTCGTTGCCAGCACACACAGTGAGATAAATACGTGATAAGTTTTTTTTATAATATTTTTGTTGAATTAGAATTCTATATAAAATAAAAGACACAGTTAAGATAAAAAAAAAGATTTAGATTTAAACAACATTATGACAGAAGAAAAGTAACAATAAAAATGGTAGCTGGTGAAAGTATACGAATTGGGGATACGTCACAATAAAAATGCTTAAGCCAGATGACTCTTGTTTTAATTCCACAAAAAATACACGTTGAGACACAAAAAAAATTATTAAAAAAGCAAAAAAACCAGACAAATTAAACCCTTGTGGTGCGATAAATGTCTTCATATATAAAATTCAATTTCTTATAACTTTCAATTTTTTATGAGGTTTTAATTCAAAAAAAATTTATTTATTGGTAATGCTCTTGCTACATAAACAATAAATTATTGTATATAACAAAAATGTTCTTGAATACCTTTTTTCGTTGTTTATTTGAAATTGAATAAACCACAGAAATGAAAAAAGAATTCTTTATTATATAGTCATTATTTCAGTTCAAATATTCATTTAAAATAAAATTAAACTGGAAAAATTACCACTGTAAAAATATTTGTCTTTACGAATGGAATCTTTTTAGATTTTAATTAATTGTGTTGTAATAATTTGTTAGTTGATTACTAACAGAGCCCAATCGCAATTTTATAGTTTAGAATAATGAATCGGAATTTGTTACACTATCTTAGAAGAATTTTTTTCAATAGATCTGAGATTTTTTAAGAAAATCTAGTTTAAGATATTTATTTTTGATAATTCTTTTAAATACTTCTGTAACTTAACTTTTAGAGTTTTATTTTTTTTTCCACCAGAAACACATATTATGTTCTTTTCATTTACATAAGATAATGAATCTTTCCTAAGACAAAAAACCACTCTTCATATAAAAATAAAACTATATAAACTTGTTCCAAAAATTAACAGCAGTAACAAAAACAGAAACAGAAAAAAAAATCTTTCTTTTTACGTTTTTTTTTGTTAAATATTTTTTTAACTACAATAAAATATTACGTGCAGTCGTACAATCTCAGTTTTTTGCGTCATTTAACAGACATATAAAATTTATTGCTTTAAATTGCAAGATGATTATAATAATATTATATTGATTACCATACAAAAATTCATTTCCCTTGTCCTTAAGCATTTCAACATTAACATTTCATCGTAAAAATAGAACTGAAATCATAAATTTATTATTAAGTGTAAGTATTAAGAACGAAAAATGTATATGTTCTTCACAATTTTAGCTAAAATTATTCATAAAAGAACAGAAAAAGTGAAATACCATGTTGATTATTTTAAGGCAAACACAATAAATTAATGTTTTGTCTTCATTCTGCTCACCTTTATAATAGTCATAATTTTTTCACTATTTTAATTTTTTTATTTCTTTATGTTCTTAAAGATTAAATGGAAATCAACGAGCGTTGCGTACCTACTGAAAGGTCGAAGACACTTTTATCGATAAAAAAAAATTATAAAAAAAACACAACCATGATACGCGATATAAAAAACTTTTTGACAGAAGTTCTGACTCTTTCATTTTAATTTGATATCAGAGAGAAACAGAAACATAAATTAAATATAGTTTGTTGATTTTCGATTAAAAGAAATACAAATAATTTATTCGTTTAATCTTAATTTTAACAATCTCCTTTATTCTTTGGGGGGATATGGAATTTTTGTTATTTAGAAAAAAAAATTAAGTTATAATTTGAATTTTTTTTTAATTAAAAAAACGTCTCCTTTAAATTTATAAAAATGTTTAATTTTGTCACGTGTAGAACAATATGGATAAATATAGGAAGGAAGTTAAAAGTTTTAAATTTTAAAAGTAGTTTAATAACTTTGTTTATTTCAATTCAATTCAATTCAATTTAAGAAACGGCTCTGCATTGGCATACATTTTTCAAAACAAAAAAAAATTGAGAAAATGATAACAAACTTCCTGGTGGCCAAACACAAAAACAAACGAATTTTCAAAAAGCAACAAGCGGATGTGACATTGTGCAAAAAATAGATATACCTAATAATCTTGTTTAAAAACCAAGAGTCAGCTGTAATCTATCAAAGAAAAAGAGAGAGAGGGACTTTTGTGGGATTTCCTTTTAATAAAATAACATTTAAAATTCATTCGAAATTTTGTTCATTTAAAGTTAGTGCAAAAGTTAAAGAATAAAATACAATGTGAGTAAATTGTTAAAAAATATATTTTCACTTATTTTTTGTTTTGAGAATGTCCATTTCCTTATTCTTAAATTGTTATTGTATCAACATGAAACAAAATGTAGAATCTTAATAGAAACAGCACATCATTTGAACTCCACTTTTTTTTTTGTTTATTTAAATATTTTTCTTTTTCAAATCGTCTATCTTATTATTCATCACCTATATGTTTCTTTCAATGTTTTTAATATTACGTCAGAAAATATTTCTCATTTCTTTTCTTTTCATTTCATATTCCATAAATTATAATTGAAATTTGTTTGGACTATATATATATAAGAAAGAGAAAAAAATCTGTTTGTAATTTTCACAGTTTAATTAAGACGATGATTACAACAATTTTTCTTTTCAATTAGAAAAAAAGCTAAATACGTTTTTTTTATATTTCTGATATTGATTTAAATTTCATTTTTCTTTATAAACAATTAGTTGGAATTTTCATCATGAAATATTTTATAAGTGCAATACCCTGATAAAAATAATGTTTGAATAAGATGATGATATTGCTCAGATTATGATATAACATATGTGTACGACCCAAAAACAAGTAAAAACAAAATAAGGGGGTTCTTTAATTTTAATACAAAAATAAATAATTATCAAAAAAAAAATTTTTTTTTTGTTTTGTTTGTTTTCATTTTGACATTCATGATTTTGTTTTACTATTTTTTAGCTTTCTGTTGTTTGTTAGTTTTATCTTAATTTTTTGTAGTTTTTTATTCTCAATTTTAAGAAAAAATATTTCCTCTATATAAATAAGGTCTTCCTTTTGAATTTAGATTATAATAAACATTAGGGAAATTTTATTCTCATTCTTGTTTGCTCTTGTTAGGATGGGAATAACAAAAAATGAAGATGAAACATTAACAAGTATTTTATGAATGAATTCAATAAAAAGAAAGTGTTTTAATATTAGTTTCGTATTGTTATTAAATTTATATATGTATGACGTTATTCCTATATCTTTATGCAGCAGATATTTGAAAATACTTCTAATATTCCGTTTGATTATATTTTCTTCACGTTTTTCAATGCACATTTTTTTCTAAATTAAATCAGAACAAAGAGGAATATATAGTCTTATCTGAATTGATGATAGAAATTCTGACTTCTTAATTATGAAAAAACGAAGTTTTTAATTATTATTGCTCAGTTTCATTCACGAGTAATGAAACTAGTTTTTTACAAATAAAATTACATGTAGTTACTAAAGAGAAATTTTTTTATTGAGTATAATATAATATATCTGAAATATTAATCTAAGATCTAATCCTATATCAAATACCTCATCGCATCACAAGAAGTATAGATTGACGTAAATCTTATCTGTGCAAATCAACTTTAAAATTGATGATATGAATAATTTGGCGTAGACAGAATTAGGCCACTTTACCTTATCTTAAGATTTAAGTATATAGAAAAAAGAAGAAAATCCATTTTTTTTAGTTAGTTGAGACCAATTATTTTTGAGGTGGATTCTGAATCACCTAGGATCTGCACATGCAATTTTTAATTCAATTCGGCGCATTGCCAGCTCTTAGGAAAACATGCAGATTTCCTAAGAAGAATCGTTCGGTTAAAACCTTGTCCTGCACATCGGCCAGAGGGACATAGATGTATTTTAAACATTGCCAACGACTTATGTGTGTTTAGTACATAATTAGCCGAATGAAAAATTCCATCCCGCCTCGGAGTCGAGATTCGAGCTCGGTACCTCCCGCTCCAAACGCCAGCATGTTGCCATGCTCGCACTTTGGTCGGTCTCTTCTTTTTTATAAACTGTCTGTAAATTTCGTTATACCTTGGCCACAATTCAACAAAAAATCCATTGTAAATTTATCAGTTTTTTCTGGTTATTTTTTAAACTTTCGTTTCTATGTGCACACTTTTGATAGGCAAATATAATTTGAGTGAATCAGTTAAAATAATTTGATAAAATATATATATTTGAAAATGAAATTAAGATTAGTTCTTTCTATATAATTCCAGGTCAAAACTACATTTCATTTTGATTTCAGACAATGAATCAAGTTATAATAAATAAATAATCTTGTGGTAAGTACTACTATTGAAAAAAATAATAATCAACTGAAGAAACTAAAATTATTTTTGTTTATAATTTAGGGAATTTGTTAAACTCTCCCAGTATTGTCACAAAATTTCATAGCTATTATGTATATATTTTGTATTTTATTTGTGTTATTTATTTTAGATTCCAAACAATATTCTTATTTATTATTACATTTCATAGTATTAACAGAAAACAGAATACTTCAAATAACTATCTCATCAATCAATTTCATTTGTCCTTTTTGGTTAAATTACAAAGATAGTCAATATTTATAAATTTTAAAGTTATATAATAGATAATATTTTGATGTGGAATGTTAAACAAAAATGAAGATTTAACTAAATGATAATATATAACACAATTGTATTTTTTCCTTGTTTTTTTTTTGACCAAAAGTTTTAAAACTTGATGGCATTCAGATGTCAAAACAAAAATAATTGAATAGGTATATATTTAGTTTATTATGAATTTTTTTTAAGTGATCTTATAAAATTCTCTATTTATGCTTTTATTTTACTTAAATATTTTTAAACAAATGAATGATGTCGCTATAGAATTTTATATGTTTTCTTTTTTCGTTTCTATCGTTCATATTTTTAACATGAAAATCAAAGCTGATGTCGCCTTCTATTATAACAAATGTTTTCTTTGATCTAACAGATAAATATTTATAATGGTCAAACTGGACAATAAATTTTATTCAAATCTGGGTCGTTATATAAAATATTATAATACCTAAAATACATAATCTAACCTATGTAGTTATATACAAATTTACATTATAGACACATATTCAATATTACATTTATCAGACATAAAAATTTTGCCCTTAAATTTTAAGAATAATTTAAAATGGAGACTTAACTTTTACATCATTATAGAATAATGAGATTTTATGTATTGAAAAAAAATTTATTTATTTTTCTGTTTTCATTTAAATTACAATTATTGTGAATGGTACTTTAATTAATATATTTTTCATTTTGTACTTACAACATAAAATTATGTTATATAAATATTCATTTGCCCCTAACTAATGAAATTTTATTTTCAATATTACCGAAAATGTTAATTAAATAAAAAAAAATGTCATTAAAATTAATCTCATTTTAGTAAACACAAAAACCCCCGGAAAATAAATATATGTAATATGTGTAACTATAAACAATTAATGTGACATAAAATAAATGATAAAAAAGAGAAAAGTGTTAATAATAATAATTGAATCATAATTCACATATGTATATTCAAAACTATTAAATTTCTAAAACATTAAATTAAATTTGTATGAATTAAGAAAAAAATTTTTTTCTTTTACTCCACGTAAAACTATTCTTGTACATATTATATTAATCCTAAATTTACAAACACGACGGCGTGTATTTTTATTCGAAAAAGATCAGAATGTTCAAATTCTAATAAATAATATATATAGAATTTTGCAAATAAATAAACAAAATCACCTGCAATTATCATTTGAAGACCTGCGATATTTTCTACCAAATTATGAATTAAAATCAACTCCAAGAGTCAACATTTTTATATTTAATTCTTATAACTTTAAATTTTTTCTAAAATAAAATGCATTTAAGTCTTTTAATTAATTTAAAATATAATAAACATTAATGAAATCAAAGATAATTCGCATTTCTTCAATTGTAATACATATATACAGAAATAAGATAAGAATCAAAGAACAAAACAAAACAAATAAATATAGGAAGGCATTATTATATTTTCTCTCGTTTTATTTCTTCATTCATAAATATATATGGACAAATTCTTTAACATACAAATATTTTTTTTTGTTAATAAATAACATTTTGACAAATAATTTATTTAAGAACATCTCAGCAAAAACAATTGGACCCCAAGGAAGAACGCAAACAACAGCATCATGGAGGAAACGCATGATTTGGTTTATTATTGTGAAAGAAAAAAAAACTTTTGAAGTGGAAATTTGATGAACTTTATTAATTCTTTATTAAAAGCAGTTCCGCGATTGTATAAAGGGGTCAATAAATCAAATATGTGACATCGTTTATTATATAAGACTTTAGTATAAAAAAATTTATGATGAAGACCGTTTATGGGTATACCAGGAAGTCAATTTATGTTTATTTGATTTTCTTCCTTTTTTTGATATAAAAAAATAAACATATGTCTAAGACTTGGAGATGTATAAAAAAGAAGCATTGATCTGCCATATCCAAGTTTCTTTACTAGTTTTTACTCCATTTGTTTGATTTATTGCATAATTTAGCTAATTATAGAAATTATATAATAATAATTTTATTTTAAGAAATTTAAAAATAACAAAAAAAAGCAAAATTTGTAAAAAATATAGGAGTTGTTAGTTTGGATGTCATTGAACAACAGGTTTTAAAAAAAAGTATTCATAATTTTATAAATATACATGCAAAGTTTAATTTTTTTCTAAAAACAATTAGTGAAAAAAGTGCACTGAAAATATGTATAAAAAATTGTTTTTAAAAGTTAAAATGAAATAAAACTTTTAAAAATTTTTTAGATAAAGAATAATTAACTTATTGAGATTTTTGTTTTTTTTTTCTCACACACACATAACAATTTATTTTGATATACAGAAGTGGTATCTCAAACGTATAATACATTTAATCACGCCAAATGTTTCTACAAGAAAATGAATAAGAAGAAATACTCAGCGGGAAATACAACAAAAGTTTACGTTCTTCAATTTTATTATTATAAATCGAAAAACTTTCGAAACGATCGTTTATTTTTTATTCAATGTTTGGATTTATAATTTATTCACATGAAAAAATATAAAATAAGAAAAAAAAGTAGTTTTTTTTATCAAATATATTGTCAAAATAATAATAATATTATTGTTTAATAAAATAATATTATTATTTTGTCAAAATTTCTAGTAAAACCACAAACTGAAATAAAATGCCGCTCACATAAACAATAAGTAAAATTGAAAACAAAAAGAATGCCACAATCTAAGTTCAATTAAAAATCTGGTGAAAAAAAACAAAAATAGCCGCAGGGCTAATATTTTTTGTGGAATATAACTTGAATAAATAGTCTCGAATAGTGTTAGTTTATGGAGAAAAGTGAGAAGGCATATAAAAGGTCTTCTCTTCATTTTAATCTATTTTTGAAATAAAAGTTTATGAAAGGCATGCAAAAATATTTTCGTTGTATTTTTATTATTTTTCAAGTTTCTTAGATTTTTTTTTTGTTTAAAATTTTAAATGCTGATGAAAATAATTTATGCAAATGAAATAATCAGCATTGAAATAGCTTAGATTTGTCTAAATCTTGGGCCATAATCAACTGTTTTTATAAAAAATTATATAATTTTTTAACGCAGGTTTTATTAATTTCAATTTTTTATTTCCTATAAATGGCGTTGTTTTGTTAGAAGGTGTGATTCCATTTATGTTGTGGAGTAGTAAGAAACGCGTTCATATTTACAAATGCATAAAAAATCAATAAATAAAAATAGATTACCCATTTTTCCTATAGTTTCTTCGGTTCAACTTTGAGTTCTAGAAATATTGAATGCAAAAACATATAGACTACAATAAAAAAAAATGTTGTGAGAATTGTAAGAGAATACATAATTGTGAATTAATATTTTTAACAACTGCCAACATCCTTCACTAGATAACTACTTACATCCTTGATTTAAGTAGGTACATACATATATACTTAATATAAATATTTTTTTCTTTAATAAGAAGAGATTACAATCTTTTAATATGTATACAAATGTGAAAGTTTTGATTAAATAATAATGATAAATAATGTATCAAGACACAGACTGTACGAGAAAATTGATTATTAGATATATGAGATGAGAGGAGATAAACATCTGTCTACAAATCCGAATACTGAAAATTTTATCTGATTTTATTATTGGGCTGTTTCTTCTTATTTCAATTCAATCGTACAAACAAAGTTATCAAATTACAAAAAACGACAATTATAAAATTTGAACGTTGAAATACATTTTAGGGGTGAAACCCGATCAATTAATTTTTTATAAAGATATATTTCTATAAAGTACTAATAAAGTACTAATATATATATATTGTCAATAATTTTTTAATAGATGATTATTTAATAATTTATTTTACTTCCTATATTCTTTTTTATTATTATAAGATTATAATTATTTTTAATCACACCGTTATAAACTCATTAAGAAAAACAAACCATTCAGTCCATGAATACAATATAAAATTATCTACTTTAGTCTATATTTATATAGAAAATTAATAAATGCATTTAATTCATTACCATAAAAAAGTAAAGAAAAAATATATACCCAAAAATACTGATGACGCGACCAGTTCAGAAGACGCTGTAACTTTATTATTTATCTTTAAAGAAGAATATCTTTTGAATATATTCTCATTTCGTTTAAAAAAAATAAGCGATTCAATCTAAAGACGCACAAAATTTAAAGAAAAGTAGAAAGAATACAAATGTTTCTTTCATACACACGTCCAATTATAAGGCTCATATTGAAGATCTTCTAAAAGAAATGCGTGATTTTTTAATTACGTACCAAAATGCTAATCAGTTTCATTTTAATTTTTATATACTAGGTATATTTTTCAATTTATTTATTTATATTTTTCTTCTATTTCACACATTTTCATAATTTTTAGCTGACTGGGATGGAATGTGAGAAATTTTATGTATTTTATTTGTATCTGTCTTTAGTTATATGTGTATAAATTGATTGTTTTTTTAATAAAATGAGTGACTTGTAAATAATTTTACATGTCGCTCATTTTATAAAAAAACTAAATGTGAATAGAGAAATATATCTAAATTATATATACATAGGCAAAAATAATTTAATATACATAATACCATATATTAAATTGACAAAGAACCTGTTCTCAGTGTTCTTAGGAGTATTATTGTAAGAATTCCTGGATTAAATACAATCGGATTCAAATATTAAAAATAAATGCATTAGCAAAGTATTGATTCGTGACTAAAATTATAAAAATATTTACTAACAAAACAATTTTAAATTAAATGTAACAAACCTGTTAAAGAATAATATTGAAAGTTAAATTGGAAATGAAAAATTAGTTGTTTAAAATTTTGACAAAAGTAAAACAGAATTTTGTTTTTATATTGGGAATTCAGAAACTAACTTGAATATTTAATAATAACAAAAGTGTCAGCACATCAAATAATAAAAAAAAAATTAAATAGAAAAAGTAAGCATTATTATACACATAAAATAAAGTTATTATAAACTCAAAGAATAACTTTTTAGTTTTTTAAACTTTTAAAAAAAAATAATTTAATTAAACATTTTTTGAATCATTGTTTAATTTTAATTATGTTTCTTGGTTTTCATTTTTATGAAAATTTTGTTTTAATATTTTTCCACTAGTTTTCCTTACAAAACTCAATAGCCATGTAGTTTTTTCTCTTATCATATTTTTTCTTGGAAAATAACCGTTTGAGTTGAATTAACACAATAAAAATCGGAAAAGCATTTGTCACAACAAACGATAACACATTAACTTAGGAAATTTTGAATTTAAAATTGTAGTAATTTACAATACAGAAATAAAAACGAAAACTCAGGAAATAAAATTGATGCGTTTGTTCAAATTTTGAATTCGACACCAAAAAAAACTGTATATTCAAATTTAAATAAAATTGTAATCGGAATACATTATTTGAACATGAAATACAAAACCTGAAAAATTTTATGTTAGTGACAAAAAATAAAATTAAACCGAAAAAAGTATACGAAATTTGTATCGATCATTTCCTTTTTCTTTTTTTAAATATTCTAAATCGTTCCTTAATTTTTAATTTAAGAACATATTTTAAGATAAATAAATATTTGTTGTTGTTTTTAAATTAATGTCATGTCAATATTATTTGTTTGTGTTTACGTTAGGAGTCATAATGGCTCACACAATAGAAATATAAATTATTACGTATAATTTTTTATTTTTTATTATGAAAAACAAAACATGTCATTTTTTCTAAATGTATATATGAAATGTTCTCCCGAATTTAAAGAAAAACACGCACTTTTGGTTTATTTAGATTTGTTTTATTTCGTTCTCACATATCAAAATAATAAATTACGGTAAAAAAGGAAAGAAAATAAATAAAGAAAAATGTGGAAATGTATCAGAAATATTTTTTTTACATTTATTCTTTATTGTTTTGAGATTCCTTAACATAACTGATACACAAATTTTTTTTTCTTTTGTATAAAAAGTTTTATATATATATATATATGTATTATGTATATATATCTGAAACACATTTGTTTTAATAAAATGACTGCTTCAACAATGTGACGAAGAAATTTTAAGTAAGATTCATATTTGTGTTTGTGTTAGAAAATTCTATACAAACTACTTATATACAATTTCAAATTCAGATATTGTGTAATTAGTATGTAATTTAGATTAATGAATAATTCCAGAATTTCATATTTTATTTTTCGAGTGAATGTAATATTCAAACTATAGTCATATACTAAACATTTTGCTAATAAATTAAAGTGAAAGTAAATTTTATTTGAATTTATACAAAACAAATTATTCTTTTCTATCTAATAAGTAAAAACTATTAATAATATGTATACGCATTTTTTTCTTTTGTAATTTTTAATGCCTTTTCTTATTTTGTTTCACAAATAAATATTCATCTTTCATCAACTTTTTACTAAATACTTCTCAAAGTTCTTTTCTTAAATATATTGTAAAGTACTTCGTATGTCGTATATTCAAGTTTTTTATGTTTTTTTTAACATTTTCAAACATATTATGTATACATACATGTATATATATAATATATGTATTATATGCATATAAAAAAATTACATTTGTATGTTTTACATTTTTGGTTTAAATTTTACTGCTTGTTTTTTGTTGTATCTTTTTGGTAGACATTCGATTGTTGAAATTAGTTGAAATGAAACTTGATATGATAACACGAATTCTTGTACAATAATGAATTATAATAAAATTATATTTATTTACAAGACACAACCATATATATTAGGGATTTGTTGGGGGATTCAAATTATTTTGTGTGTTTTAATTTATATATCTACGTGTAGACCAAAAATATTAAATTTAATTTTTTGGTTTAGATCTGAGATGATATGTGGAATTTGTGCTTGATTATTTCACGTTGGCGTTTAAACATTAGTTATTCATATTCAAAAGAATATGCAGAAAAAACAACATTTTAATTGGTGCATTTAACTCTATTGATTATTCAATTTGATTTTCTTAGATGTATAGAAAGAAAATTTTGATTAATATAATAGGTTTCAATTTGTTGATCAAAAAAAATGAAGCTATATTTTTATTATTACTTTCAATGAATTTCAGAAGTAAAAACAAAAAAAAATTCAATTCTGTTTTGTTTTTACTTCTGAAATTCATTGAAAGTTAAAATAAAAATATACCTTCATTTTTTTTCGATCAAAAAGATTTTTTTTTATGAAAATATATCTCACAATTAAAAAAAAATACGGAAATGAATGAAATATCTGCATAAAAAATTCATTCAACGTTTTGATTAAAAAAATATAAAACCTAATCAATTTTTATGTGTTTAGGTTTTTTTTTATGTATTTTTATGATTTAATCATATCAGCTTTTAATTTTATAATGTTTATGTTTTATCAAAGGGAATATAAAAACAAATTAAAAATCCATAAAAAGTGGTAGGTACAAAACTTTAGAATAGAAAATTATCTTAATAACTTAAAGTCGGACTATTTTTCTTTGGTTCTTTCTTCAGATGAAATAAAATCATTAATTTTATTTTGAAGTTGAAAAAAGCATACATTTTTTTACTCTAGAAATTTAATATTAAAGAAAATAGATTAATTTAATAGGTTGATAATTTATACTTCGTGACATTTTCTCCTTTTCATATGTCGCTTCTTTTTTAAACAAAAACAAAAACTGTATTTAGCACCACCAAAAGCCTATAGGATTTATATAAGTACATAATTTTGATAAAAAGTAAGAAGTGAGAAAAAATAAAAAAAAAATCTTTCCCACTTCTTTCATTTTGATTCGTTTCCCTTATCATTAGATATTTTCTTTTTAGACTTTTTGAAAGTGAACGATATTATATGAAACAAAGGTTTTGATTGTTTTATGTCTTTTAATGGATTGTCCCACGTTTTTGAATTTTTTTATTA
Organism: Pedicia rivosa; assembly: GCA_963082725.1. Classification (NCBI taxonomy): domain Eukaryota; kingdom Metazoa; phylum Arthropoda; class Insecta; order Diptera; family Pediciidae; genus Pedicia; species Pedicia rivosa. The sequence continues at coordinate 424,679 of OY720153.1, read as the reverse complement.
CTTTGATATGACAGTCGATTAATTTAATTTTCTCTTTAAAAATTAGGTTTTAATGGTTTTATCTACAAAAGGTTAAAGAATTTATTGAAAAATGCATCCTTCCTTATATTATATATTGAACCTTAAATTCTCACTTTATTTCAATAAAGTAGTAGAAGTATTTATATATAATTTTTTTAACCTAGATTTCATTCAACAATTTATAAGGGTGGATAATCAAAATAATATCAGATTAACTTCTGCTTCCATTTAAGATAACTCGGGCTCAAAAGTTCTGTTTTTGACTTAAACTTAATAGAGAAATGTAAAAAAATAAATTTTAGTGCATCTTTTGTGTTGGTTATTATTTATTATGTAACAGAAAATATCTAAATTTGGAATAATTTTTTTTTCTTTTACTTCACCCAGTTTAATAGGAAAACAATTAAATTAGTTGTCACTGCATTTCACTTCTATAACAAAAAAAATATCATTTATAAGAAAAGGAGAAAAACCGCAAGAACAATATGAAGCTGAAAAAATGTCATTTCCACAAGATAAATGTTCAAAAATCGGTATATAGATTTTGATGTTCGGTTACCCTTTTTCATAAAAAGGGTGTCAATTCAGCTGAACACAAAATTCAAAGGGAAAATTTAAATTTATTATTTTACATGATTTGAATGTGAAATATTTTACAATAGAAACAAATATAGAATTTTGACAGTTTGAATTTTTAGTTCGATAAATTTAAATGTGAAACACGTGTGTGGGCAGTCATATTACGTTACGTTAGGTTTTCAAATGCCGTAATCACTAATATACTCTAATACATTTAACAGTTAATTTTACATGCGATTTGTCGAGCTAAATGCTTTAATTTCAAGGATTATAATCTTATTTTTTGATGTTTTATCAATCAATAAGCAAAAAATTTATTTTACAGTTCGCCTGTTTCATGTCTTATAAATGGTAGAAACGTATTCACATCAATTAAAATTTACCATATATATTATTCATTTGTGGTGTTGATGTGAATATGTTGGCGGATTTTTTGGGTGTTTTTAAACCGCTGCTATTATTAGTGTATTTCAATCAACCTTAGTCCCAAGTTAGAATATCACAATTTTCGAAATTTCATTCTAAAGTTGTGATGTTCCAATTTTTAAAATTTTAAGTAAAATAATGCTTAAATGATCATTTGAGTTATGTAACAAGTAAAAGTGACCTAAAATACTACTCCTGGTTCAATTTTATTGAAAATTTGTGATCACATTCAAATAAAACTTTTCGGAAAACGTGGAAAGTTGATTCATATCTCTATTATTATAATAGATAAAATCATCACTGCCAGTGAATGGCTTCAATTATAAAGTTAAAACAAAATCAAAATAAATAAACAAGTGCATTTAAGTAATAAATTCTCATCGATATTTATATTAAAAATTTTAGCTTAATTTTTTCAAACAGCAACGTGCGTCATCTTGTTTTTAATATTCTAAATTACAGTGAAGTCGCTACTTGTACAAAATATATAAAATTTTATATAGAGACTAATACACAAAAAATATAATTTGATAATTTCAATTCATTATTTGCAGTTTGAGACGAGAATTGAGTTATTATATAAAATGTTCAACAATATCCACTTAATTTTTTCGTTTTTTAGTATGTTTGTTTTATAGTTTAAATATTGAAATTATGCATTTTGAAATTTTTTTTCATTTATACTTATATATGCATGAAACCGTTTATATATTTTTGAATCTGATTATAGTAGAATTAAAGTTGAAATTTATCTTATACATCCTTCCAATATAAGACTAAATGAGTGATTTCTAATATAAAAAGAAGGAGACTGAATTAATCATCCTTATTAATGATTGACTATTCTTTTCTTAAAATCAATAATTTGATTTTTTCAACAATCGCTTACGAAATAATTACCAAATTCTATTTAAAATAATAGTACACATGTATTAGTAGACTATGTTTTATAATTACGTTTACTTTTTCATGTTTGGGAATAACTTTTAGAATTTAAGGTATTTTATTAATATTTATATATTATACTATTATTTTTATATTATTTATATATATAAATGTAATAAGTAGAGTTTATTATATTTTTCTTAGTTTTTGAGTTTGCAAAAGTGAATAGTTATAGCATTGTTATTAAAATATAATTAATAAAATAAAATAAATATTGTATAATAAAATATTTGGGTATTACTCCATGTTTTATTATTGAAGCTGTATGTTTATTTTGCATATTATATCTGTAAAAATGCAGAACATGACTTCTTGCAAAAATCAAATAAAATTATAAACAATCTTTTTCGTAAGAGATAAGTAAGCATAATGAAAATTAAAAAAAAAAGATAATTATTTAAAAAAACAGTGACTTATTTTAGTATAATCTTCTTATACATTCATTTTTCCATATTATCAAAATGAAATACAAATAAATAGGAATCTGGTCGTCTAATAAAATATTCTCTAAATCAAAACAAAAGCATACCGAACAGAAATGCATAGCAATGAAATTAAATTTAAACTTTAAACATTATAAGTCATCAGTTATTATGAGTTTGTTTTTCTAACAAATAAAAGAAAAAATGTCACATTTTATTGTTATTATTATATATAAAAAATATATACAAAACTACAAAAAGATAAAAATGAAGAAAAGAAATAAAATAAAATACTTTAATAAAAGCAAAATTAGAATAATGATATTTTGATTGTCAAAATAGAATGCTGATGATTTTTTATATGATAAAAACACAAATTTTTAACAGTAATTCGACACTGTTTCCTTATCTATAATTAAACAATATTGTTCTTTACTAAGATGATGTGATGAAGAGATTTTAACATTAAGTTACATTCAGAAAGTATTTTACATATAAAAAATTGCGATACGTAAATTATTCAATCCAACTGATATTGTTAAAAAAAATATTATATAAAGTCTTTGCAATTTTTCCAAAAAATTTTATTTAATTTAATAAGTTTATTTATTAATTTCTATTGAAGACTCTAGATTTAATAACTGCAACTCCCTCTAATATATTTAAGGTATTACATGAAATTTTAAAATTCAAATAAACAAGAAACTACTTAAGAAACTGTTTTTTTAAAGCTACGGATAGAACAAAAAAAAGTCACAAAAACAAATGATGACGGTATGATGGAACGACAAATTTGTTTTATTTGTGATTAGATAAAAAAAAGAAATAACATAAACAAAACACCAACATGTGTTTTTTCTGTTTAAAATACGTGTGTGATTGCGTTCAACAAACACGCGTGAATGTGTTATTACAATTGGGTTGATTGCTAAATAAATAAAAGGCTCTCTATTTGATTTAAAAGAGTTATACATGGGCATGGGCACTGTTGGCAATAGATAATAATTCAGTTATTTAGATAAGATGATAGATGATTGGGAATCTGAAACTGTTTTAAAAAAAGACTTTCTGTGAAAGATATTTTCATTATTTTTATGGTTATTTGAAATTAGCAATTAGGCAAGAATCTATTAGGTATGATATTGATCGTAAAATAACAAAAAAGTTATAAAATATTCATTCAGTTGTTTTATGAGTTAAAAAACAGACAAATATTTAAGTTATTTGTTTAATTTTTTTTTTGACAATTTTAAAAAATAAAAAAAAGCATACATTTATCCAAAATTTTATGTTTTTTTTTATACCGAAAAATAAAAAATGAATATTTTAGAGTTTGCTTCAGAGTGAGTTTTAAACAACAAAAAATTTAAATGAAATTGCCATAAAAATAAAATTGTTTATGATGACAAGATGGCTAAAGGCGACACGAAAGATGAGACAGCGTATACAAGGAAAGCGATATTCATCTCTATATCTTCACACAATAATTTAATCATAATTTATTTTTTAAACACAAACAATATTAAGTGAGTTTATGATTAGCTTGACATCTACTTAAGCTTAACAAAAACAAAAAATTGTCGACTTTAAAAAAATTTACTAAGATATTTAAGTTACAATTTTTTTTTTTGATTTGTGGATTTGAAGTATCATTAAAATTTAAGACTGAAGTAGATTGTTCATTTATAAATATATAAACCTTTTGAAAGGTATCGAAAAATTTACTTCATTAAGAAAATCTTCAAATTCCGGTTAAATAATTCTACATTTGCATAGAAAACCATTAAATAAGAACATCGCGATGATCTCATATATATATTTTGTGGTCTTTTCATAATAATATTTAAATAATATAATAAAAATATACAAAATACTTCCTTGACTCTTCTTCTCATCATTATAATTTCATTCTTATCTTAAGTCATTTTTTTTATTACATTTTTGTTGCAATTTTTTAATCTGACCTAATATGACATTCCATATTATTGGAATTAAAACAAATGGAAATATATAAATTCATTGATATTTTATTTCGTAAATAAATTTATTTGATCTTCTATATAAAAATACTTTCTGATCGAATAATTAAAGAAAGAAAGAAAAAAATGAAGAAATTTGTTCTTCTCAAAGATACTATAGTCAAAGTCAGAATACAAGATATCTCTATAATATGCAATATAGTAATATAAAAATGGTTATAGTTTGTTTGATGATAGAATTTACATTTTTATGTTAATTATGCGACTATATAGTCTTTTTGTTGTGACACTAGAATTAAAGATAATAAAATTTAGATTTTAGACCAGTTGTAAAAAACCATGATTTCACTGGGCTCATTTTGATGATAATTGTTACATGCATAGTACAAAAATCAGGAAAATAAAAAGAAATCAATTTACAGTCTACTTTAAAAATTAATTACTAAAAAAAAAATATATTTTAATAATGATTGTATTTTTACACTGAAAAGCTAATTAATCTGTAATTGGACAGTTATTCAAAAATTAAAATTATTATTATTTATAATATAAATAAAATTTCATTACCTGGAAAATTATAAGCTTTTTATTATGAAAGTTTGCCTTAATAATAATTTATTAAGTATAATATATTAAATCAATGTAATACAAAAAATATTAAAAGGAAGTTTCCTTAATATAGTATGGGTACAATAAACCTTGTATTGATCGTTGTTCGATATTTTCTAGATAATCGTCTTTTCAATACAAACGAGAGGCAATTTTATAAAAAATAATGCAATTATTTTTATTTTCTTTGTCACAGCATTTGACATGATGTTAAATTTAATAATTCAGATGCACTCTACTTTGATTAAAATAGCAAATAATACAAAAAATTGTGTCTCTTTTATTTACATTACATGAAATAAAATTATTAAAGAGAGTGAACAAAAATTAAAAGTTTAAATAAAACTGTTTAATTTTAATTAAAATAATTTGACATTATTTTCCAAACAATTTTGTTTAAATTACAAAATTTAACTTGTTTGTATTTAATGTTAAGTACTGTTTATTAAATTGGAGAGAGAGTGACGTGACTATTTTTTAAATATAAAATTGGTAGTTTATTTTTGACATTTATTGCGTGTTGACTAACTAGAATTAAAACTAGATTAGGGTACCAAAAAATAATTGGCTTTTTGAAACAGAAGAATAATTAATATAGGTAAAGTTTCTTCACCAGTTCTACTGGAATAACACATAAATTATGTCAATAAATAAATGGTTTTTCAATTAAATTTATTGCTCTACTAATTCCGGGTCATTTCAAAATCAATATTAAAATAATATGAAATATAAACGCACTAAATTTAATTTATATCAATGGTAAAATGTTAAATAAATAGTAAGTATGAGAAAAAGTTTAGATATGATCTCTGCCTTGATTTGTGCATAGTCAGATCGTATATCACCTTAAATAAGCGCCACCTGTTGCATGTAAATATTATGATGATCATGGTGATGATAATAACCCCACAAATAAATCCTAGTATTCTAATATTTACTTTAATTTCTTTTCCCTCTTCTTTAAAATTCTTTGGATTTATTTCCTGTAATGTAAACAAATTTTTTTTTTATTTTTGTTTCTACCTTTTAATAAAAAATTATATTACATTTTTATAATATGTAATTTTATTGTGGTGGCCCATTTCAACATGTTAAGTAATATTGATAATACTTAATTTGAAGAGAAGAATAAGTAATTAAAATAGTAGAAAAATTCATTCATCAGATAAATAAGATTATTTCTCTGACAAATTAATATGTTACTTGTATTGAGAACCGAAATCTATAAACTATTTTAATTTCCGTGTGAAATGAGCAAAATATAATAATACTTTCTCGTTTATGTTTATTTGTTTTATATTTGGAAATTGTAATAAAAGGAAATTAATTAACTTAAGTATATCTTTTTCAATACTTGTTTTGATGTATGAATAGAGGCATTTTTATTATTATTTGTATTATAAGTGTTCTTCAAATTCTAATTTTATTTAACCGAAATAACTGAATAACTGTAAAAGTACTTAACGGAAAAAACCTTTATATCAATTCCAAAAAATTAATAAAAATTGTTGGATCAACTATTTCTTTGAGATTATTTTTAATGTTTTAACGTTTATAAGTAGTTTCAATTATTTTGATTTTTTTTTTATTCGTAAATATAATTATAACAAAAGTAATTAATTTATTATTTTAATATAGGAAGTGTTCACGTTTAATTAATTATTCTAAATGAGGGTCTTCAAAAATTTGGATTTTTTAAAATGTAAATTCTTAATAAAGAAACAAAACTAGAGGAAAATCGATATTCAGTAGCATTCGTATTTAGATTTTAAATATTTTATTAATAAATTCAATATTGTAGAACGAAAGTTTTAAGTTTTTCGTTTTTAATTTAAAAAGATTATTGAAAACAATTAAAAAAATATTTCTATGAAAAATAAACAAAAAGTAACATGAAACAAAAATAAATCTGTTTGAGTGAAGCAACAGAATAATCTAAATGGGGTGACACACTTTCAATTGAAAAATTAATAATATATACTTAAATGTGTATTGCTTTTTCTTGTTTATGTTATAAACAATCTCAATAACGATGGATTAATAATAAAAAAAATGATATGAAAAAAAAAATTGAAACTATTGAGGTCTGCTCTCGGAAGTGCGGTGATAATAATATGAATTCTATAAAATATTTACTTTTCATTTAATTTGTCTAATTTCGTGTCTTATTATTAAAAATATGTTTAATAACCAAAGTATGAATAATTTCATGGGTACATCTACCTCGTAAAGTAAATTTGTAGCAATGTAATTCTTTGCAAAAAATTTGTAATTATACATAATGTCACATGATCCCAGATTAAGTACATTAATAAAAATTTCATAATATTTTCACAAATGCATAAGTCTTGAATATACTTGTAGGATCTATATTCTTGTAAAAATTATATATTCTGCCTGTCCATGAATTACGTTACATATTATAGATACATAATCTAAATACATATGTGAATAATGCGTGATTATAAAAAAAGGTATTTAGTTTATTTATTTGAAATAATTTACTGTTTAACATCGTTTTTAATAAAATATTCAATATTTAAGTTATACAAACAGTTGCGTTTATATTTATTTAAATTCAATAATTAAAAAGAAATAAGAAATTATTGTGAAGCAATAGTGGTAGTTGGTAAATCATTTATCCAGTGATAAACTTACGTCTCATCCAGATAAAGAAAATAATCTTACAAAAAAATATTCTTACAAATGGAAGAGAAAAAAAGACAATAAGTATAAAATTTTAGAAAGAGAAAGGGGAAAAATTTTAAAATATATATTGAGAGAGGTAGAGAGTATTAAAGAATAAAAAGAAAATTTATTTAGTAAGTATGCGAGTCGCATGTATATTAAAAATTAACACAGTGAAAGAAGTAGATGCAACGAAAAGTGGTTTTTGTCTATTTATGTTTGCAAAATAATATTTTCAATGAAATCGAGATAGAGAGAAGATAATAAGGTTGTTCAACTTTTCTTATATATTTACGATGGCTATGCTATTATTGTTTTGAACGTCATCTTTCTTCTTTCATCGAAATTTTTTTAAATTTAAAATAAAAAAGAATGGATTTTCAATTTCAAAATTATGTTAAATATTTCTACTTGTTTCTGTAATTTTTTTCATTCGTGTTTCTTGCTTTTCTTACATCTTCTGTATTTTTTCTTAATTCATTATACATATTAGCGAATAACATACTTGAAATGAACTTATACTTACGATGTGAAAAAGATCATTCAAGATGAAAAATTAAAAGACCACCCACATTCATTTATTTTTTGATCGATTATAACGTTAAGTGATCAAATTATAATTATATAGTTGAAATCATAAAAGTTTGCTCGAAACTTTCATATAAATTTATTGTTCTTTTATAATTTTATAGAGAGAAAGAAACAATTATTAAATTTTATTTTCGTAAAAAAATTTTTTTTTTATGTATCCATGACTGTTTTAAGGTAGCATAACACCTGGAGAGAAAGATTTTATAATGTCAGTCTTTAGTTTTAATTGATAAATCTTTGGTTTTTTAATTGATTTGATAATTATGAAAATACAGTTTATAGAAAATTAAGGGGTCAGTTTCTTTAATATTTCTGTATTACTTCCGCATGAAAGAAAGAGAAAAAGAGGAAGAGATTAATGGAATAAAAATTATAGTGTGAATTATGATAATTAATTAATTGTTTAATAAAAAAAACATTAATTTTGAATCACAAACTCATTTATATATATACTCATTTTAACGTGAGTTGAATTAATTTTATATTGAAAAACAAAATTTACTACTACTTACTTTGGTGTTCATAAAATTTTAAAAAATATTGACGTTTGTTGATAAAAGAAAGTAGACTATAGTAAATTGACTTTATGTAAATATTTTAAAAATAATAAAAAAGAATTAAAAAGAGTCAATAAAAAACACAAATGTGTGATTGATGACCTTCGTGAACACATACAACAAAATATTATTTATTTATTATGACTAGACTTAAATTGTTATAATACAATGTTATACATACTACAGTTAATTCGTATGCAATTTTTTGCCTGACTTTCATTATTCACCACCATCATCAATATATTGCATCATATGCGCTCAAAATATTATGACGAAGGGAATTCCCAATTGCAATTTCATGTTAACCTTGAAAATTGGTTTTATAAGAAAATAAAAAAAACTTCATCAGAAAATTAATGATCATTTGGTTAATTTTTTCATTATTTTCTATCAATTAAAAATGTTCCTGCAGCTTGGGAAAAATAACAATACATAAAAAAAACTTACTGTAATCGCTTAATTCTTCATGGGTACCATTGATCGTACCATCAGGTAATAATTGAATATATCGATTTTTAATATAAAGTTGTATTTTCCTACTTGTTCCTGTAATATGGGATAAATTTGCAGATCTTTCATTTCTATCCAATGGGTTATCTTTACGTTTGTTATTATTATTTTTAATATTTATCGTACTTTTATTATTATTGCTTTTAATACTACGATCGGTTCTTGATCGATTCCTTCGATTTAATATTGATGATGCTGTTGTTATTGATGATGTTAATGATGTAGATGTTATTGGTATTGCTGTTGTTGTTGCTAATTCATAATCAAATGATGACATTGAGGTAACTTTGGTATTAAAAAATAATGGTGTTGTATAATCAGTTGTGGTTGTTGATGATGTATCAGATGTTGT